>JAKGSA010000860.1:68185-146555 GCA_033558755.1 Philaethria dido | reverse complement strand
GTTTTAATTATAAAAAGAGAAATTAAAAACCTCCTTGTATTGAAATCGGTTAGAAACCTATGAACTAGAAAATAAAGTCTACACGTAAATCGAATTAAGTAGAGCTGTTTTCGTAGAACTTAATAATTTGCAAAGTCAACCTTTCAGATCTTTCGGAGTTTCGTGACTAAATTCCCCGATAACCTCCGCGCCAGTGGTGTAGAAAAACCTCATAACGATATAGCCGCTAGTTAAATACAGATTAGATGCAATTTTAGAAATGGTACATTGCGTATTATATAATTAAAAAAAACAGTTTCTCCTGTTGTTTTCCGGATAGTAAGGTAGTCAAAGAACACCGTTCATCGCCTTTCATCAGAATTTTAGTTACGAAGTGTTAAGCGGCTGAACTCAACGCCGCTCCTTGTCTGGTCAGAGAAAAAAAATAATTCAAACATAATCATACCACATAAGAGTTAATCGAATATAAAACTACTCGTGTTTACAGTCAGACGTTATCTCACTCTGCCACAATGGCCTTCGTTTTTTCTTTTTTTTAGCTTCACGCTGTATCCCGGATATAGCAGAGTAAAGGTAACCTGAGAACCTAGTGTTAAGACATTCCGTTCCCCACTTTCCACTGCTCCTGCAGTCCTGCTGAGTGGCGGAACTCAACGCTGCGTTTTGCCTCAACACCTTTCGTCGCCTTACTTTATTCTACAAAATATATTAAATTATGAAAACCTCTCAGACGATTATATTATTTTTAGTGTCACAAAGAGTTTCAAATCGCAACGATTCTAAAGGAAACTTTAAAAAATAGAAATGGTAGTTAAAATACCTAGAAAATACGCTTTTGTAAAAATCCAACTAAAACATAATATATATTTAGAATTTCCAAATCAATTTTTATACGTTTTCTAAATATTTTTTTCGTTTCCTAAGTGTGTGATAGATAAACTTCAAAACTTTAAAACTTCAAAAATAAAACATAATAAATAAACAATAGTTTAAAATAAACTAAATACACCACCTGGATGCGTGGCACTGCAGTACTGTGCGGTTTCAAAGGAATTTCCTTCCACGTGCCACTGAACTGTGGAATGGCCTACCTGCGGCAGTTTTTCCAGGTCGATACGAAATGGGTACCTTCAAAAAGCGCGCCTACTCCCACCTCAAAGGCCCGCAACGCACCTGTAGCTCCTCTGGTGTTACACGGGGCCGTGGGCGGCGGGGATCACTTACCATCAGGTGACCCGAACGCTCGTTTGCCTTGTCCTTTCCATAAAAAAAAAAACCACGCTTTTTGAAAAAATGAACTAATGACATATGCATGAATATTAATAATAATTATAAAAAACGTACAAACATACTAACATACGATTGAATCTATTAAAAGCGTGATAAAAATAAATTCTTAATAATATTACAAAATGTAATGAGGTATAAAAAGGACAACTTTTTCTTTATTAAAAAAATATTTTAGCAAATATAATTGTTTGTTGTGTACTTCAAATTCTACCTAAAAAAAAGCCTTAAAAGGAACGCATTTACGCACTATACTCTATTGTATGTAGTATGAACTGAGATTGAACACGCGAGAGAAGTCGAAGGTGACAGCTATGTGCATGTCAAAAGTCACATGAAAAATTACTAACCTTTATAGCACTTCCAAAGCACTCATATTCTGTGTGTAGGTACACCACAGCAATTATACGGCCGATACTCTTTACGGGCGCTCAATAAATTTTAATTACGTACACGTCCACAAATTTTAATGGCGGCAGAATTTTGGTACCTAGATCTAGTCTAAAGCCTAGACTAGACTTAGTTATTATTTAACTTCACGCTGTATCCCGTACATAGCAGAAAATCTAGTGTTAGGACAGTCTGTTCTCTTTTAACATTTCCGTACCCCACATCCCGCTGAATTGAGATATTGCGTGTTGATTGGCGGGAATCAACGCCGCATTTGGCCTTGTTACCAGAGCATGGAAATAAAAATACTAAATATTATTCAATATTTTCATTTCTTGAAGTAGGAATAGAGCCTACAATCGCGTTTACAGTCGCACGTCAGAGCCTCTGCGCCTCGACAGGCTTTACCCAGGTTATTAGTCACTGGATTCACTAAATCCTAGGAAAATAGGTTCGAATAGATATTTCATAGTTGAAATGATCTTTCATTTTCATGGATTGATAGGCTTTTTGGTTAGTTAGTGTGTTTGGTTATTAGGAAATGTAGGACATAGAGGAATATTTTGGGCATGGAAAATGCACTATGAACCTGATTAACTGACTTCACAAAAAGAGGTTTTTAATTTGGATAAACCAATTTTGATAATCGTTTTTTTATTTGATTACTACTGCTTCTTATGTGGTTCTATTTTAATTTAGTTAAGAATAGACGAGAAGGAAGTTTGAATAGTAGTTTTTAGGTTATAAAAATTAATGCAATCTTGAATAAAAATTTTTTTGAAAGGAGAATCTTTTCCAAATTGCTGCAAAATAGCTGAAGATAAAAGAGAAAATAGTAAAGTATGTTTGAGGTTTATATTCAATGTATCAAAACAAGTTGCATGGAACATAAATTGAAAAATATATGATATTAGCTCTAATCTCCAGACCATCTATAAATTAACATGACAAAAAATTGATCGAAAGAGATTAACATGACAATCTATAATAAATACGTACGCGGACGGAGGAGCATGAAATTTGGCACACTTATAGTTTATATAGCAAAGGAGTGCATAGTGTTAATACCGATTAAAATAACGCATAAAATTATATATTAAATCAATAAAATATATCTTACACACACTACCATGGTTTGACATCCATGTTTATATAAAGTCACACATATACGTTGCTAGGCAATGCGTTGTTAACGAGTCAGCGGTGAAACTAGTATAAAAACAATGATATTTATTGTTGTATAATTGATACAACATCTTCTTAAATATTCTTTTCTCATGACTAAAGAAAGAAATCGCATCCATAACATGTAAATTGGACCACAAACATCGGTCAGACCATTTAACCGTCTACAAGCTTTCAATTTGAAACAATCAACAGGTAATGGTACTCGAGACCTGTTCTGTAAATATTTTGAATGTTCGTAATTAAAATTTATTGAGCATCGCGAAGTGAATTGAGCGTATGATTACTTGCTTTTGTATATTTGTCCTTTTCTGTTTTATTGTAATTTGTTGGTGTGGGATAAGGATAGATTAATGTTTAGGAGATATATGAGTGTGTTTTTAGTGTGTATGTTGGTTTGTTTGTTATATAAGGATGAGGTTATTTATAAATTATTATTTTTCATATTAAAGTGGGGAAATAAAATAGAACGGAGTATCTTAACACTAGGTTCTCAGGTTTCTTCTGCCTACTGGTATGTAATACATACATACATAGCTTCACGCTGTATCCCGCATATAGCAGGGTAGGCAGAGGGAACCTAGTGTTAAGACACTCCGTTCCCCATTTTCCGCCGAATTGAGGCTATGTAATAAATACTACAATATTAGTATTCCTTACAAAACTAGAGGTTTATTTCGCACAGAGGCGCAAGTGTGCCACTGTAAACGCGACAGGTAGTGTGTTCGACTTCCACGCTATTAAATGAAAATACTAAATATTATTTAATATTTTCATTTCCTCGCTCTGGTAACAAGGCAAAGCGCGGCGTTGAGTTCCGCCAGTCAGTACGCAATGCCTCAATTCGGCGAAAAGTGGGTAATGAATCATAAGAGAACGGAGTGTCTTAACACTAGGTTCACTGGTTCCTTCTGTCTATCCTGCTATGTGCGTGATACAACGTGAATCTATAAAATAATTAATATAAAATAATTAATATTATAGGCTTAAAAAAGCCTGAATGGAAAATAATAGACGTAGGTCTAACAAATATTCACGACATTGCCTTATTATAACTCCAGGCGCTTCATTTGAAACATTCTAAACCAAATAAAACTTTAATTCAGTACTAAAATACGTGTTATGCTTATTTCAAAAGTTTCCAATTGTATTGAAAATACATGAATTTCATTTTAAATAGTTGAATCGTTTTTATGTCTTTTTCAAATTGTTATCATTGAATGAAATATATATTTTTTAACTTCACGTTATATCCCACATATAGCGGGGTAGGCAGAGGGAACCTGAGAACCTAAGTAGTACCTAGTGTTAAGACAGTCCGTTCTCTTTCAACAATTCTGTTCCCCACTTTATCTCATTACCAAACCCAGGAAATGAGAATAATAAACTTTTTTTAATTTGTGGGAAGCGAACCCACAACCTGTCTACACTTACAGTCTCGCGCTTGAGCCTCTGCGCCATGACAGGCAATCATATATCATTTATTTTATTTTAATCATTTCCCCGATTGTAAATTGAACCTGCAACCAATCATGCTTGCAGTCACAGTTCCACTGCGCCACGATGGCCTTGTAATCGATTGAACTAAATTCAGAAACTTCAAAGGTCCTTTTAAAGCTCGTAGTAATCAAGCTTCAGCTAACTAACGAATGAGACCGAGTGATAAGACACGCCTTAATTAATGGTTATTCATATTGATGTAAATCTATATATAAATACGTAAAGTTTTGGATCCATTTTTACGAAAATAACGCGGACGGAGAAGAATGGAACTTGGCACGATGTTTATATGAAGCCATGTTTATATAAAGTGACATATACGTTGCTAGGCAACGCGTTATTAATACATTTATGAGAACACTAGTAATAATTAAATATTTAACAAAAAGAAAATTGATATCAAGTAAGATGCACCGAAGAGTAACGTTATTACGAATAACTCAAAAACTACACGTCACATCTTAACTAAATTTAAATTTGACTACATAAAGTAGATTATAGTAGTTTTTACAAGTAGTTTTTTAGTTATTTGCAACAATGCTACTTATTAGTAAAATACGCTAATATTTAATATTTAATTATTGAATATTTACATACATACATACATAGCTTCACACTGTATCCCGCATATAGCACAGTAGGCAGAGAGAACGTAGTGTTAAGACACTCCGTTCCACACTTTCCGTCGAATTCAGGCATTGCTTGCTGAGTGGCCGAACTCAAAGCCGCGCTTTGCCTTGCTACCAAACCCAGGAAATGAAAATACTAAACTTTTACAATTCCTGGAGTGGGAATCGAACCCACAACCTGTCGCGTTTACAGTCTCACGCTTGTGCCTCTGCGCCACAGGCGTTAATATTTAATTCTTTCATATTCTTACATACTAACCGTTCAAAAAATCGAATTAGGAACCTTCCCCTTATTTTGAAAATCGGTTAAAAAACCCTACAGCGATGTCAAACATAACTTACTCAAACTTTGCAAGTTAGATATTCGAGTACTTTCTGGATATCGCTGATACATTGTCATCTTTATATCTATTGTACTAGGGTATAAATTTCAATATAATATATTTGTTATATTTCCTACTATAATATGTAAAGTGAGCATAGAAATGATTTGTATTCAGGTAGGAAGTAAATAGTTTGTTTGCGAAAGTTTTAAAGTTAAGGGTCTAAGGGTATGTGAGAGGCGAAAAGGGAATTATTATTATTTTTATTATTTTCAGCTTCTCACTGTATCCCGCACACAGCAGGGTAGGCAGAGGGAACCTGAGAACCTAGTGTTAAGACACGCCGTTTCCCACTTTCCGCTGAATTGAGGAATTGCGTGCTGAAAGGTGGAACTCAACGCCGAGATTTGCCTTGTTACCAAACCCAGAAAATGAAAATGCTAAGCTTTTTTATTTCCTGGAGTGGGAATCGAACCCACAACCTGTTTATACCTCTGCACCACGACAGGCGCTACGTATACACTTATTGGGTAATTACATGCAAATTTATTTATTAAACTAATTAAATGTAATTAAACGCAAAGAAAAATGCAATAGAATGGCTTTGGCAGAATCCATCCACCCCGTCCAGGGTTTGTTCCTCCCAAAGAGAGTTTACTTCCAGGCCACAAGCTACTGTTGACAACCTGGAAATCGCTCAATCGTTTCCGTATCCAGTTTGGCCGCTGCAAAGAACACCTTTCAAAGTGGGGATACATCCCGCAGGGTCACACGTCTTGTGACTGTGATGTCAACCCACAAACTATGCCACACTTGCTTGCCTGTCCCAACTGCCCGTTCACCTGCTCACACAACCATCTTATTGAGGCAACAGATGATGCAGTCAACGCACTGCCAAAACATCATTTAGACATCTAATTCATTCCTGTCGTGGCGGAGAGGCACAAGCGTGCGACTGTAAATGCGACAGGTTGTGGGTTCGATTTCCACTCCAGGAAATGTTAGTATTTTCATTTCCTAGGTTTGGTAACAAGGCAAAGCGCGGCGTTGAGTGCCGCCACTCAGCGCGCAATGCCTCCATTCGGCGGAAAGTGGGGAATGGAATTGTTGTAAGAGAACGGAGTGTTTTAACACTAGGTTCTCAGATACCCTCTGCCTATCCCGGTAATGCGGGATACAGCGTGAAGATAAAAAAAAAAGAATTCATGGACACGAAGAAGAAGACACGCAAATTCGAACCTAGTGTTAAGACACTCCGTTCTTTTAACATTTCCGTTCCCCACTTTCCGCTGAATTGAGACATAAATTATGTCTCTTTTACAATTATTCAATAATTCATTTTAGCAATTAAAATGAAGCAATAATTGTTAACATGATAATAAAATGCGAACGTCGCTACATTAACTAAACGGTAATGTATTCGGAGTACTATTTAAATTAATTGTATTATACTTGTTATGTATGAATGTATGAATAACTTTTATATTATAATAAGTCTGTCAGATTTTATTACTAAAGCATTATTGGAAAGCCTTTCGTGGCACAGAGGCACATGCGTGCGTCTGTATACGCGACAGGTTGTGGGTTCGATTCCCACTCCAAGAAATGTAAAAGTCTAGTATTTTCATTCCCTGGGTTTGGTAACAAGGTAAAGCGCGGCGATGAGTCCCACCACTCAGCATGCAAAGCCTAAATTCGGCGGAAAGTGAGAAACGGAGTGTCTTAACACTATGGTTCTCAGGTTCCTTCTGCTTACCCTGCTATATGCGGGATACAGCGTGAAGCTAAAAAAAAATGGAAGGTATGTACATACGATTGGTTGTAGGTTCGATTTCCGTTCGGAAAAATTGTTCTAGTGTTAAGACACTCACTTTTCTGTATTCAACCTCAATTCGCGGGCAATTTTTGCTTTTCCAGAGCGGAGAAAAGAAAATAATGTAAATATAATCGGGAACTCGGGGAACGGAAATTGTAATAGAACGGAGTGTCTTAACACTATGTTCTCTAGTTTCCTTCATGCTATTTGCGGGATACAGCGTGAAGCTAAACAAAAAGAATAATAAGGAAAAGAAATAAAAAATATGTATTTTAATACATTTTATTAAGATTTCATGTAACTTTAAATTAATTTGTATACAGGAGGCAATTATAGTCGAATATATCAAAATCGTGAACACTCTGTATTAATATTAGTAAAATTAGTCATAAATCTTACATTATCTATATATAAATACGTGAAGCAAACACTTTAGATCCCTTTTAACGAAAATTACGTGGACGGAGAAGCATGAAACTTGGCACACTTATATTTTATATATAGAAAGAGTGGACAATGCAAATATATTTTTTAAATAATGCATAAAAGTATAAAAAAATTATAAAATTAATGTTACACACACTACCTTGTTTTTACATCCGTGTTTATATAAAGTGACACATACATTACTAAAGACAACGCGTTGTTAACGCGACGACGGGGACACTAGTAGTATTTAATTAGTTATCTTTAATCGACTTCAAAAAGACGAGGTTCTTAATTCGACTGTAATTTCTAACTGGGTGTACCAATTTTGATGATTCTTTTTTGATATGATAGCTAGAGATTCTGATGTGGTCTCATTCAAATTTAGTTAAGATCTGACGAGTAGTTTTTGAGTTATTCGTAATAATTTTACTTTTTTGTGCATTTTATTCGAAGTCTTTGTTGTTAACAATTTAATTATTAAGTTTAAACTAAATAAGAGTACATTTTTAAACGTCTAAATGACTTAGTAAATTAAAATAAACGAATATTAATATACGTATATTTTTTTAATTTTTTACTTCCATTATATGTTAGGCTGTATAAAGTATATTATATAATAATTTATATATTTTTTTTATTATTTTTTTTTTACATTGAGACTGCGTGTTAAATTGCGGAATTCAACGCCGCGCTTTGCAATATTACCAGAGCGAGGAAATGAAATACTAAATACTACTTAATATTTTCATTTCTTGGCGTGGAAATCGAACTCACAACTTCAGTTACAGTGCGCATTTACAGTCGCACGTTTGCGCCACTGCGCTCCGACAGGCCTCAATTATTTAATTATTACATATATCCAAGGAAAATAGAGTAAAAGGATTCAATTTCTCAACCAACTTAAAATAAATGCTGAATACAAGTAGACTTATTAACATATTCACGCCTGAATATATCATCAGTATATATATATATATATATATATATATATATATATATAATTTATTAATATTCTATCTGCTATCAGCAAGAGGGGTCATTTCCGGTGCGGACGGCACTATGTGTATTTTCTCCTTGGTAGGCATGAGAGGTTCAGTACTTTGAGTCCTTAGGAGTCCTCGTCTTGATGCCACAGCAAGTAGCAAACTAACTGATACGAAGAACGACACCAGCTGTAAAAGAAATTGATTTATATATTAGGTTAATCTTGGTGCAGAGGCACAAGCGTGTGACTGTAAGCGCTATAGGTTGTGGGTTCGATTCCCATTACAGGAAATAAAAATATTACATAATATTTAGTACATCGTTAAGTGTTAAAGTAAGCGAACTTAACAATGTGGTAACTTGCTAGCAATTAAGTGACGGTAATTATAATTATTATTGTTTTCAAATGTAAGTACGGCAACAAATGTACTTTTTATTTTTTGTATATTTTGTGTTCTCATGTAAGTGATATATGTATATGTCTTAATGAGAATAAATGTCTTTAAACAAACCTATTTTCATTTTCTGGGTTTGATAACAAGGCAAAGCGCGGCGTTGAGTTCCGCCACTCAGTACGCAATGTCTCAATTCGGCGGAGAGTGGGGAACGGATCATAAAACATCGGAGTATCTTGGACATTATCATTTCTATCACTACTATGAGTAAATTTTATAAAAAAAAACAATTGACAGTTTAATCAAAAAAAAAGTTGTTATTATAAAAAAAAAACTTTTCTTGTTAATTACATAATATATATGTAATACATCCAATATGATATCACGCTGTATCCCGCATATAGCAGGGAAGGCAGAGGGAACCTAGTGTTAAGACACTCCGTTCCCCACTTTTTGCCGAATTGAGGCATTGCGTGCTGAGTGGCGGAACTCAACTAATTATATTAATTTACTTTTCTTATTGTTACATTTATACGAGGCGTGAATAGATTAATAAATCGATTATTTATATGAACTAGTGTCCACGTTGACGCGTTAACAACGTGTTGCCTAGCAACGTATATATCACTTTATATAAACATGAATGGTAGTGCATGTAACATTTATTTTATTAATTTAATATACTTTTTAAGCATTATTTTTAAAAAAATGTTAGCGTTCCGCACTCCTTCTCTATATAAACTATAAGTGTGCCAAGTTTCATGGTCCTCCGTCTGCGTAATTTTCGTAAAAAGATCGTTTCGTAAAAGGATCCAAAGTTTTTTCCTCATGTGAAGTAAAAATTTTGTACCATGTTTTACGAAAATTACCCGGACGAAGAAGAATGAAACTTGGCACACTTATAGTTTATATAGAAAAGGAGTGCAGAATGCTAACATTTTTTTAAAATAATGCATAAAAATATATATTAAATTAACAAAATAAATATTACACACACTACCATGGTTCCACATGCATGTTTATATAGTGACATATACGTCGCTAAAGACAACGCATTGTTAACGCGTCAACGGGGATACTAGTATAGATAAATGATTCATACACAAAAAATTAAGCAAACCAAACATATTCTGTTAAAAGAAAAATTTAAATAAACATAAAAACAAAATTTACACATAAAACTTGAACATAAAAATTCTTGCTTCTAAATTGTATTTTTGATTTATGATTTTATTCACGCCTGAATATTATATTAATTACAGAAAAACTATTGAACGATAAAAAACAAATCCTTAATATTTCATCTAAACATTAAAATAAAAAGAAAACTTAAATTGAAATTAAATATTCATTGGCGTAACTCAACACCGCAAAACATATACTCTAACAGGATTAGAACCCACATACCTGATAGATGATAATTTCAATATATAATCCTAGCCTTGACCTACAAAATACAATATATGTATGTATGTTTAAACGATACTTACCGCTGACACTCCAAACGTCGCAATAACATCATATGATAAAAACATAATTACGAACTCTCTGTCTTTCTTCTCCCTCCGTTATGAAAAATCTTCCAAACAAATGTTACTCTTAAAATATCACTATTGAAATGCGCACGCGCATACGAAATGTCAATTTTCGATACAAATAACTACTTTATTGCTAAAAATATATTAATTTTCAAAATACCTAAATTATAATCTAGATTTTACACTAATTTAGTCTAAAAATACTGTATGAGTAATATTTTATATTAAAAGCGATGGTAATAAAGGCACTGTGTTACTCTCAATGTATGAACGGAATGAGAACCGGTTTGTCATTGTGCTTGCCTTGTAGTCACAGAACGGCAACGCGGTGAACGCTACAGATTACAAATACAGGTAAATATGTTTATTAAAGATAAGGTTTTAGGCTATGGTGAACGTTTTTTATGTCTAAATTATGTTTTTTAGGTCATTTAAATATATTCTTTTTGTATGAAAGTGTTTGAGTTTCATTTAGTTATTATGATACTCGTATATGTAAAACGACAAGGCCGTAGTGACGCAGTGGAACAGTAGTGACTGTAAATGCGAATGGTTTTGGGTTCGATACTCATTCTAGGGAGTGATATATTCACTGTATTTACTGACTTTATTCATTTTTTACTTATTTTTGTAAAAAGTAACATATTGTAGCGATAAGCTGATTTTAACCAAAATAAAAAAAAAATAATATGTAGTAACTATATCACTAAATTACAAAAATTAAAAAATTACAAATAAATATAACTACTGCTAATGTTTTAAGTATATTTTAAAAAAAAACACATTTTGTTCATTATTTGATTTACAGAAATTTTAATAAAGAGAAAGGGACAGCGAGAGAGAGAGAGAAAGAGAGAAAGCACTCTATCAAAAATCACTGAAATAACATTTGTAACTATTTTATCTCACTAGCTAAGTTTTACATGTATAACAACGAATAATGTCAACTCATAAGAATTTAGTGCGGAGCGGCAACGTCGCATTCGCTCGCTGCGCACGCGCCGGTTTTGCACCTGCCTTCATTCGTGTTACTATAATAATACGTGATTAGTTTCTTAATATACATATATAGCCTATAGGTATACTTTTTTGAGAACATCATGGCACAGTGGAACGGTATCTGACTGTAATCGTGAAGGTTCTGGTTTACTACCCTTCTATATGCGGGATACAGCGTGAAGTTAAAAAAAAAAAAAACCATATATAATAACATGACGTCGTCGCTAACTACGAGTTTTATATCGACGGTGAAATACCAATACCTCCTAACTGACATTTTTAATAAATTCATATTTTTATATTTATTGCTTTTAGCATGTTTTAGTGAAATTTCCTCTTCCTGAAATTTTTAGTGAAACATTAAAATAAAAATATGGAAATATCCCGCATCTAGCCAACGTGTTTAAACGTGTTGGTTAAAAACAATAAAAAAAATGAATTTACAAGATATGTCAGTTAGGAAGTATAGGCACTTGGTCGTCGATATGTAGGTGAAGGTCATATAGCAAGGCTATGAATGCCATCCTATATATGATAAAGGAAATTAAAATATTCTTTCTATTTCTCGAAGAGTTACTCAGCTCAAGTCCATTTTCAGTAGAAAAATTAAAAAATAAATAAAACTCCATAAATAATGTTGTTATTATTATATGACTAGGTGTTAACCGCGGCTTCGCTCCCGTGGTTATTGTTAGTCTATAGTACATTCTGTCGTGTATAGTGCATATATGCGTTCATTTGTGGACTTCGAAATGACAAAATTTTTAATTATTTTGTATAAAAATATCCTGTCCTTTTTAATATCTACAAGAATACTTGCACAAAATTTCATAATAATTGGTTGACTAATTTTGGGTTGTAAAATAGTCAAAGTTACTCCTTATTTCATAAGCTACCTACCATTAAAAGTCCCATCAAATCGGCCCAGCCGTTTTAGAGTTTAGCCGGAACAAAGAAATGGAAAATTTTTATTTTTGTTTATATACTGTAGATACAGACAATCCATATGCAGATAATAAAAAGCGGTTATACAAACAGACATTCCAATTTTATTTATATAGATTAATTATATTTAATATATTAATTATTGTTAATCCTTGCTTGATATTGTAAGTTAGCGATACGAGCTGTTATTGCAATGCCTTCCCAAGTCTCCATGTTCATTTGGTCAATATATTCTGGAGGGACTCGGAAATCGTATTCGTATCCGGGTAGTTCAAGTGTATAAGAAAGTGGTACTCCAACCGCCTGGAAAGATATATTACATTATTTTAAGTTATTATATATTTTTTTATTTGCAATGCAAATACGCTATTGCCACATATCTAAGTGAACTGAATAGTTATCAATTTTTTCCTCATTTACAAAAAAAATAATGTTTTCACCGTCTAACTGAAAATATTGAATTATGATAATTTAATCTAAATTTATTACGAGGAACGTTTAAAACACGCGTAATAATTTATATACTAGTATACTTATAACGGACTATTTTCTGAGCATACCTGACCATAATCCTGAGCGCTTCCAGAACTGCCATACAATGCTAAATTACTGTTCCCAACCAAATAATAACCAGCCTTGTCCAATTTCTTCGCATCCATTGCAGCTCCCATCGCCGCTCCCACTACATGCAACTGTGCAGCATTTACTGGTAACGTTGCATTTCCAAAACCAAACAGCACATAGTTGCCATAACTATGAATATTTTGATAAATTTGAATTCTTGCGAGATTCTCTTGAATAATATCTCTGACGTATCTGGTTTCAGGTTCAGAGAAGGCTTGAGGCCCAGGATAGACGTTCGAGCAAGGGTCTGAAGATATGCCTATCGTGTTGAAGTTGACATCGAAATTGCGATTAGCGTCTACACCCCAGCATTCAGTGCTGATTTCCGGGTAGTATGACCTTGTACGACGCCAAAGTCGATCCTGTTGTAAAAGATAAGATCACAATTTTGAAATATGGATTCAAGGAGAAATATAAATATTTTGGATATGGTTCAAATAAGAGACTTACATCGGTGTGTGAATATTCATATCCATCGGGATTGACAATGGGCAAGACAATCCAGTCAATATTTTCCAAGAGATCTCTGTCCTCTTCTCTCAGATCCTCAACTAAACGGTGAACGACGTACAAAGCTACCGGTACGGTTACCCATTCTCTAGCATGCATGGCCGCGTCAAGATAGTAAATGGGTTTGCTAGTATTTGTAAAATTGGACGTAGATATCTAGAAGAAGAGAAGAAAAATAAATAATTTAACAATTGTTTTTACTAAAATGAAATAATATTATGAATGTTTTAGATATGCTTCTGAAACATGTTTTTAAGACGCTTTATGCCGAGTGGCGAAACCTAACGCCGGTATTAGTT
This sequence comes from Philaethria dido, assembly GCA_033558755.1. NCBI lineage: Eukaryota > Metazoa > Arthropoda > Insecta > Lepidoptera > Nymphalidae > Philaethria > Philaethria dido. Next base: position 132,702 of record JAKGSA010000860.1, on the reverse strand, counting down.
TATTCAATTCATGATGTTTTATTTTAAATTTTTGTTTTTTAAATGGCACATATTACATAAATATTATACCTTCAAATATTTTACTGCTCTTCCCTCAAAACTAGATCCAGCGTTCACCAATGTTACCAGATTAGGGTATTGGCTAGCTAACCTTTCCAAATATTGGTCAACCTGAAAATGAATTATACAATACAAATAATAAGTAAGAAAAAAGAATTAAGAGAAATGAAATAAACGAGAGAAAAAGAATGAAAATAGAAGAATATTCTGTATTTATAGTATATTGTTATTTCTTTTTACCCCATTTTAAAACAATGCACCTTCATCGTCCGACTCGTAATACTAAAAAAATAAATTAAAAACTATCTTATTACATTTATCTAAGCTTCTACCTTGTGAAGGAAGGCAAGTATATTTACCTCAGCATATCTTGGGTAACTTGAAAATGGAATTAGTCTACTAGATCTGCTTTGTTGCCATCGGTGTAAGTCCAAATCTGACTCCTTGAGAGATCTACAAGGAAATTTCAACTGATGAAAATCATAAAAGAAGGGCTTACATTTAAAAATAATGAGGAACATACATAATTGATATATTCCGTAACCTGATTAGACCAAATGTTGAAATGAGTTCCAACGCGATAAAACTAAGAACTTATACTCATAAGAAACACAATGTTTTTTTTTGAGTTTCACACTTTTCCCGTGTAACTGGAGACACTAGAGGACTCCTGTGCTTTTCACCTGATTTTAAATAATGAGTAATCGATGATGGAACTTAACACTGTGTTTTCTATTACCATATGATAGGTATAATTATACTCTCATTGGTTTTGAACTTACAACCACCGCTTTTACTGGGTCACGACTTTTACCGGCCTCATACTTAAAGATACGTAGTAATATTTAATACTCCTAAAATATCGCAAAAGAAGCAAAAATATCAATTTTCAATGTAATTTCATAGAAACCATTTTAGGTTCTCATAATCTCATCAATAAATATATAATTTGATAGAAACGTTACATTGATTGATTGACATGAAATTATTGTGACTTTATCTAGTGGAGAATTCTGAAGATATTTGTCTTGTAATACTAATAAAAAAATTAAAAAGGGTATTTATTAGAATAATAAAAATAAGCTTATTGCTATATATTTGAACATAAATAGAGTCTAATTAATTTTAATATGGTTTAAAAATTTGCATGATGACGAAATTGATGGGGTTGTAGCGCGTGTAAAGTGTTTGTTTGATGAAGCCTGGCTTACATATTATCGAACCGGAACACACCATAAGATATTTAGCGGTTCGTCTGTGACATGATAGCGGTCGCGAGCCAGTCAGAGGACGAACCTCCTACTACCCAACTACTGGGATACCCGCCTCTTACGGGACGCTACCCAGCGGCGGAGGGGAATTGTATTCTAACCCCGTCCCCTCACAGGAAGTTCCTAATTATGGCTCAAAAAGTTTTTTAGACAATAATTACATTTAAAATATATGTAAGTAGATATTTCCACTGTTTAATCATATTAAGTGTTACATAATATCACTAATAACGAAAAACAAGAACAAAAGCGACGTATTTCTAAGATTTATGTACTTTTTCCTCAACTTTTGCTTTCTTACGAAATTAAAAAAAATAAAGCAAAAATATATATAAAAGTTACATGAAACATCACTACAAAATGTTCCATTATTCAAACAAATTGGCCTTAAAAAAGCAGTAAATCTGGCCACGAATGAGCGTAAAATCACGTTGTCCGCTCTTCATGACCTGAGAATTAAGTGCCATAAAGATCCCAAAGGGCACGTTTGTTTATGAAGGTCCTAGATAACGTAAAGACACAGCTTAGTGATAAGCGGATCCGGTAAAATGTGGAACCCCAAATGGAATGGACTTTTTTGGTGGAAAAAGTACTTTTTTGGGTAATCACGTAAAGTGTTGAAATGAGTGAACGTTTTTTCAACATGAATTGCAAATATTAAAATATTATGGTAATCTTATCTATAATATAATAATAGATTGAATTAATGTAATAACAAATACAGAATCTATATCCTTGTATTATGTTCTTTTAAAGAAAAGTTCTAGTTTGAAATTGAATTCAGTTTTTTGATAACAATAATAGCAGTCCAGCATAAGCACTAGCTTATTTTATTTTAGACTACTAAATATTTATGTTTCTAACATATCTGTATCAAAAATAATAATACTTTGACTAAATTTAAATCAGTAGCCATCATCTCACTACATATAGATTTTATTCTCTCTATCTCATTTTGTTCTCTAATTTTGTTCCGTTCCGGGAAACTTGATCGTCATTTTAAACTTAATTATATTTATTAAATTTTAAATTTAATCCATTTTTAATTATATTTGAAATTTGAAAGTTACAAGTTATAAGAAATATTTTTTAATATTATAAGATGGGTCATGAGTGACCCACAACTATTTACTTTATCACGAACAGGGCACGTGTGTAAAATATTATAATGAAAATATATTACGTTGTTATTATTTATCTGTTACCTAAATCGAGAGTCATTAAATGGCTTAATCGTGAATTAGCTAAAGTTATCTTTATTATGTCACTTAAATAGTAAATTATATTTTATCATAATTCTCATACACCTAAAATTTTACCGAATTTTCATAGAAATTTAGTTTTATTTTCAGGAACCTTCAAACGTTTTGTGTTCTATCCGTCAAGTGAATCTGAGATATAAATTTATGTTGTAGAAAGAAAAAGAAAGAAAAATAATTTATATTTCTACACTATTCCAGCAATTTACTAGGAAATCTCATTCTTTATTTTAGGTATCCCTAGAAGGAATCTAATAAATACTGCACTTTCGCTAACAAGACTGGAAATAAAATATTTTAAAGATAAAAATCAAGTTGAGAGAATGAAGTGTCTTAACACTATTTTTATTGCTTCCCTCTATCTATCCTGCTAGTGCGGGCTACAGCGTGAAAAAAAAAACAAATAAGACAAGTTATCTTTTTGTTTTCCATACTCACTTAGCAACATCAGCAAGATGAAGATAGTACTTCAATTTTTTGTCCCTTAAAATATCTATAAATTCTTGTTTCTTCTCCGGTGATACCATAACGAGAGCATCTCTGACTTCTATTGCGCCATGGTTCCAAATATCAACATTGAGTTTTGCCTGAAGATCCATCAAGACGTTTTGATCTGATGAATCTCGTAAATGAACGCCGAAAACTGAGTAACTGCGGAGACATGAAAATATTGCTTATTAGTATTTCTGGGTAGTGAGATTTCACCTCCATTTATCGCCGTTAGATACCAGTTATTTTCACATGCTGCTACATTCAAATTAAAACACTCAGACAACAAACAGTCACTCAGTCGTTTATTAATAATCAAACCTATGAACATGACATTTTGCAGGTTACCTGATGAAAGTTTGTATGAGAACAAATTACTCAATTAACAAAAAAATATCTGGTTTTTCTAATAGATCATAAAGACCACGCGATAAAAGTTGCGTGAAACTGCTAGTTTAACTATAAAAATACATACCCATTGTAAATATCATGGTTTGCAGCTAACGTTGATACCAGGAACGTACTAAAAATTAATAGTGCCCGCATTTTGGTAACACCAAATACATACTAAGGTGACAATGAATATGGTAATTCTGTCGTAATTACCTTTTGCGTAGTTTTATCAGAACGGGTACAGTTATTATCTAAATGTTATGTTTTGCTAATCGATAACAATCATTTATCTGGTATTTACGATATTTTATCAGTAGGATACAGATAATTTATATCCACTATAACTTTAGAAACATAAATAAAGAGATTTGTTAGTATATTCCTTTCTTAATCTTTTTTCGGCTTCACGCATCTTTTGGATATTTTTTTCTTTGATCCACTTTGAACTCTATTTTCACTTGTTACACTAAGTAGACTAGGCATCCATTTACATCGTGTGTTCAGTTTGACACTTTCTTATTGCGCTTCCATAGCATCTTAGTCAGTCACAAAGTTATGTTTATCTTTGAGTTACGATTTACATTATATTTATATACCCGCAAATTTGAAAGATACCAGAACTAGCTGAAGGCAAATTATTGAAGAGATTTAAAAACGTATTCGAGTCATTACAGCATGATCTTAAGATGTTTGCGTTGAGATGAGATAATTTTCCCACTCTAGTTAGCTACATAATCACGTCGTGCTTCTCAAAATTCAATTTAGCTATATATTGAAAAAGTTGCCATGCAAATTATTTTTTTATAATGTAGGTGTATTTCAGGGTCGTTGTTTACCTCCCATGATATTTAATATAGCTATCACTATGGATAATATGGTTTCAATTTTCAAGAATAGTACATTAAAAATGTTAGTTAAAGAAAAGCAAAACACACAATCCCAAGCTCAAATATATTCAATTTATTGTAAAATTGAATTTTATCACATACTACATAAAACTGTTTTAATTCATATATCATAATAAATTAGCTTAATGACAATTTTGAGGGTGTAAAAATATTATTTTCCATTCACTAATACCATGAAGCCTATTCCTTATATTTAATTAAGTTACTATTTCGCTCCAATACACTTGTCCCAAGTACTTAAGAAGTACACCAGCTAACTTTTAATATTCTATTATAAGACAACCCTTTTGTATCAAAAATCTTATAGGTTTTGGGCAAATTATAATAAGAATAAAACAAGTTGTATGAATGGCGAAACTCGCGATGTTTGTGAATTCGAATCCCAGTCAGAGGATTATTAAAGTTAATAATAAATTTCCTGTGTTAGTATGATGTGCGGCGTTGAGTTTAACATTAAATAAGAAATATCTTTAAGCTTATGTAATGGAGAACTAAGTGTTTTTTGCCAACTGAGGGATTTATAAATTTAAAAAACTCTTAGTCTTAGAATTCTTAGAATTTATATTAATTGTTATTAATTCTTGCTTGATATTGTAAATTAGCGATACGTGCTGATACAGCTATGCCATCCCAGGACTCTTTGTTTATCTGTTCGATGTATTGTGGGGGGACGCGAAAATCGTACTCGTATCCAGGTAGCTCCAGCGTCAAAGAAACTGGTACTCCGACCGACTGAAAAAAATTGAGAGAATTTAATTTAAAAATAATTAAAATTTTATTTCTTAACACTGAATGTGTTATATGTAACGCTATGATTCAATATACATATATAAATTTCTCCTCATTTAGTATAAACTTAATTGTTTTTGCCATTGTACCGAAAAAATAGAATTTTGTCCATTAAATCAACATTATACTTGTGGCTTATTTTCTTTCTCACATGCTTTGTTCACAACGTCAAGTAAATTGTACTATCACAACTAATTACCACAACTACGTCATAATAAAACATAAATATCAGACTAGTAATTAATTTACTAGAAAAACATTCCATTCATTCATTCCATTCATACCTGGGCATAATCCTGAGAGCAGCCTGAAGTTTCATACAACGCCAATTTGCTGTTTCCAATCAAATAAAAACCAGCTTTGGCTAATTTCTTTGCATCCATTGCAGCTCCCATCGATGCCGATATTACATGCAACTGAGCAGCATTTCCTGGTAACGTTCCATTTCCAAAACCAAACAGAACATAGTTGCCATAACTGTGAATGCTTTGATATATTTGCATTCGGGGGAGGTTCTCATGAATAATATCTCTTATATATCTGGTTTCGATTTCAGAGAAGGGATGAGGTCCAGGATAGATGTTGGAGCAAGGATCTGAAGATACGCCTATTGTGTTGAAGTTGGTGTCGAAATTGCGGTTAGGATCTACACCCCAGCATTCAGTGCTGATTTCTGGGTTGAATGATCTGGTACGACGCCACAATCGATCCTGTAGTAAAAGATACGTAAATCTAAATATGCAATAAAATAAATATCTGCATATGTATAAATGAAAAATATTTTCTTCTTCTTTTTTAAATATATTAACACTAGGTTCTCAGGTTCCCTCTACCTACTCCGCTATATGCGGGATACAGCGTGAAGATAAAAAAAGAAAAAAATAAATAAATTGTAGTATACATAGAATCACTACACTCCGCCAATCAGCACGCAATGCCTCAATTCGGCGGCTAGTGGGGAACGGAGTGTCTTAACACCAGGTTCCCTCTGCTTACCCTACTATATGTGGGATACAGCGTGAAGCATTTATGTAGGTACATAGAATTTGTTTTGAGTGTTAATTCCACGAATAATGTATAAAATTATATACGTATATATATAGTTTTTTGACATCTAAATTACAGTTTTTAAGATACGAGTTAGAGTTTAAGAAAAATAAAGAAATATTTTAGCCTTGAATAAGATAATATACTCACATCGGTATGTGAATATTCATATCCATCAGGATTAGCAATTGGCATGATGATCCAGTCAATATTCTCTAAGAGGTCTCTATCCTCTTCTCTCAGATCCTCCACCAAACGGTGTACGGCATATAGCGCTAATGGTACAGTCACCCATTCTCTGGCATGCATGGCCGAGTCAAAGTAATAAACGGGTTTGTTAGGATTTGTGAAATTAGACGTAGATATCTGGAATAGAAAAGAAAAATAATTAAATTATTGTTGTCTTAGCCAAAAATATTTTTTACTGTTGACATTCACACGTTTCTAGCAGATGAAATAACACTTCGTTCTTTACTTTTTTTTTTAACTTCACGCTGTATCCCGCATATAGCAGGGTGGGCAGAGGGAACCAGAGAACCTAGTGTTAAGACACTCCATTCTCTTTCTACAATTCCGTTCCCCACTTTCCGCCGAATTGAGGCATTGCGTGTTGAGTGACGGAACTCAACGCCGCGCTTTGCCTTGTTACCAAACCCAAGAAATGAAACTAAATTTTACATTTCCTGGATTGGGAATCGAACCCACAACCTGTCGCGTTTACAGTCGCACGCTTGTGCCTCTGCGCCACGACAGACGTTGTTCTTAACTTCTTCAACATTATTAAAAGACATAATGTGTGGAGTGGCGGAACTCAACCCCGCAATTCAATTTTCCAATTCACAACTACTGCGTTCTAATGTAACTGTGCCAAAATGTTATATTATATAAATGTTATACCTTCAAATATTTTACAGCTCTGCCCTCAAAACTAGGTCCAGCGTTTACCAATGTCACTAGATTTGGGTACTGTCTTGCTATTCGTTCCATATACTGGTCAACCTGAAAATTAATTTAGACAATAATAGTTAAAAAGGTATGTTAGTGAAAGAGTTAAGATGGAGCATTCTACAGTATATATTAATTTATTCTTTTTCTTTCATAAATCAATACACCCGCATCGCACGTATCGTAGTATAAGTTATATATATTTAACTTATCGCTGTGGGATACAGCATATAGTAGGGAAGGCAGATGGAACCCGAGAACCTAGTGTTAAGACACTCCGCTCTCTTACAACAATTCCGTTTCCTAATTTCCGCCGAATTGAAGCACTGCGTGTTGAGTGGCGGAACTCAACGCCGCGCTTTGCCTGTAACCAAACCGAGGAAATGAAAATACTAACATTTCCTGGGGTGAGAACCGAACCCACAACCTCGCGTCGCGTTTATAGTTGTACGCTTGTGCCTCTGCGCCACGACAGGCGTAACGTAATAAAAAATAACTTCTTTTAAAAAAAAAGTATTCTGCTACTAAATAAGAGAAACATATTTACCTCAGCATATCTCGGGTAATTTGAGAATGGAATTAATCTATTAGATCTGCTTTGTTGCCATCGGTCTAAGTCCACATCTGACTCCTTGAGAGATCTATAAAAAAGTTATATCCATGATATAATTATATAAAAAAAAACTACAACAGAAAGGAGATTTCTGAGTAAGATATATTGTAACAAATACGCGTTGAGTTCCGCCATTCAGCAATGCCTCAATTCGACGGAAAGTAGGGTGTAGAATTTTTTACTGGAAAATGACAAATATTTTTAATCTTTTATTCTATTAAATGGACCTCAAATTCACGATAATTGATTTCAGTCAGATAATTCTCATTTGCAAAATTATTATAAGAATATTTTCTTTTTAATATATAGTTATAACTAGCTGACCCGGCGAACTTTGTTCCGCCTTAATGGCAATAAATAAGCAGATTGTGTTTTTTTTTTGGAAAAAATATAAAAAAAAATTAAATAACTACATTAATCATTCATTATTATTTCTGTATTTTATTTTTACATAGGTTGCTCTTCACTTAAGTACCTTGTGATACACGACATTTTTTGTTTTATTATCAGGCGCAAAAACAAACAACGCAGATGGTCTTCCGACCCGTGAACATGCCACGTATAATTGACCATGTGAAAAACATAAATGTTCTAGATTTAAACCACAAACTTTTAAGGATTGGCCTTGTGATTTGTTGATGGTCATGGCAAATGCAAGACGTATCGGAAATTGAAGTCTTTTAAATTCAAACGGCATATCGGTTGGGATCATCGGGATCCTCGGAATGAGAACTTCCTCACCTTTGAATTTTCCTATCATTATCGTAGCGTAAATTACATTGTTCATCAATTTACTAACCACCAAACGCGTACCGTTGCACAGTTTTGGTTGGTTTATGTTTCGAAGCATGATTACTATGGAGCCAACCTTTAGGCGTAAATTGTGCGGTGGTAAGCCAGGCACGTCCAAAGAGTTTAAAAATTCAATTGGATAGTTGGTGGCTTCATCTTCATTTGTGACGCAGTCAATAGATTTGAATGAATGCATTGTTCCAATGATCTTATTTTGAATTATGTAGTTCAGGTCATCTACATCTTTATTCTTAGCCGCTAAAATTGCTCGCTCACTCAACCATTCATTATTTTTGTAGTTAGAAATAATATTTGGAAATACATTGTTGATAAGTTCGTCTTTTGATGAGACAAAATTACAAAAATTATTTGGAAATGATATTAATCCGCTCAATTCATCGACAGGTACTTGACCATTACCGATAGTCAGCAATTGCTCCGAGAAATCTTCAGCAGATGTATCATTAAGCAATGTAACTCTCATGTTTGTTGTCAGGTGCAGTTTCTTCACATAGCGCCATAGATTTGACGATTTGAGGCAAGCGTTTATTTCATCGGCAGCCGTAGATCTTGGAATTACTGGCAGTATTTGGCGGAAATCGCCAGACAGTAAAATCATTGCTCCTCCAAAACATCTCGAGTCATTGCGTAAATCTTTTAATGTTCGGTTAAGTGCTTCTAATGCACGTTTATGCGCCATTGTGCATTCGTCCCAGATGATGATTTTCGATGCCGCTAAAACTTTGGCCATTGCTGAGTGTTTTGCAATATTACACGTTGGTTCTTCAATAGTTTGAAGATTTAACGGTAATTTGAATGCTGAATGAGCCGTACGGCATCCTTCTAACAATGTGGCTGCTATTCCAGAAGAAGCAACTGCAACCGCTATGTTGGATCTCGCCCGAACAGTTGCTAAAACTAATGACATAAGGAATGTCTTGCCAGTTCCACCAGGGGCATCTAGGAAATATAAACCACCATTTTCATCAGCGATTGCCTTCATTAAAGTATCATAAACTTCCTTTTGTTGGTTATTCAACAGGGGTACATTCCTTTGAACTACTAAATCTAATTCCTTGTGATCATATTCACGTTCCCGTTCCAATTCTCGATTAAATGCGTCATTCATTTCACGATTTGGCGCTGGCATTCCTAACCTGATTAATAAATTACCGCACATGAGGTAACACATATCTTCGATCAAGAGTAAAGCACGATTATGTATCTCTTCATTCATCTCAATATCGTGATTTCTGGAACTGACACGACTTTGATGTAAAATATCTTCTGACATACTATCCTTGTATTTGTGCCACAGGTTACATGGGTTTGATGGAAAACATGTCGAAATTATGATAGCGAATAATGTGCGTATCTGACTTGGAGATGCAGAGATAATGGCTTCAGCGATTGTCGTATCCCAATGGGTATCGTTTTCTAATAAGTTCAATTCTTCACATGCAGCACGATACGTTGGGAATATTACACCATTAACAGTTCGTAGTGTCTCAAATGAAGTTGGCCCACGCACATTTACCAGCAACAACCGCAAATAGAAACATTCATCATTCTTTGGATGAACTGTATACATACGACCAAGAGCATCAGTAGAACGCACATCTGGATACCCAGGAACCGCATCACCTTGCTTCCGTCTTTGAAAATTCTTGGATGAAGCATTCCAAGTATAATAACGTGGCATCTCCGAGTAAAGCAAAGTTCGTGCAAACTGATCGCTTTGGCAGATTGCAAAAAAAACTGGTCAATGTAGTTGCTGGAGGTGTTTCAGCACGTTGCGTAGCATTCGAAGCCGTGAAATATACTCGTTGACCATTCTCCAGATGCACCGCCAAATGTATAACAGTAGGATGACGTTCGTGAATTGGAAATGCGAATATACGCCAAATCGCTTCATTACAGTTCACATAACGACCAACTTGATAGCGTGAAATTTCATCGTTGGTATTTGAGGATTGCAATCCAAAAACCGCCATATCACTGCCTTTCGTGACATATTTGCAAATATATTTTATGGATTTAACTGAATTGCAGTATTCAACGTTGCAATGTGTCTTGAACGTTTTAGAAATAAGTGGCGAATATGGAACAATCCAACTGTTGTCGACAACGAAATCCATTCTCTTCACTTTCGTTGTGACAGTTCGACCGTTGTCATCTGGTGATCGACGCCGATACAGCGGATACCCATCGTTGCCAGTGACAGTCTCCGCCGTTAATTTCCGTGGATATCGTTTAGAGCACTTTCCATCGACCATGCAAGGTGATTGGGGATTGATGGCACCACACGGTCCATGAATCATATTAGTAGTAACAACATCATGTAGGTCTGGATCGACTTCATGATCAGGAATCTCGGCACATATGATATCATCTATTTGGTCAGGCTGAATTCTTTCCACTAACCAAATAAGAATGTGCGCGTGCGGTAGGCCTCGCTTTTGCCATTCGATTGAATATATCCAGCATCGAGTATCTCCAAAGACGCGTTGTTTAACAATAAAGTTCATCAGGGACCGAATTTTTTGCCTGAATATACGTGCTGTGATGTCGTGTCTATCATTTGATGTTTGTCCGGGAAGCAGCAATTGAGTAATTTCTATCCATTTTGGATTACAGGTAAAAGTAATAAAGAGATCTGGCCGGCCGTAATGACGAACATATGTCATTGCATCTTGTGCATATTCATGCATATGACGTGGGCTACCAATGTACGTCGCCGGCAGAATAGTTAATCGACCAATATTAGCTGCATTTCCTTCAGTACTAACTGCATCACGTAAATGGATGTACTCCTCAGAACGCAGTTTGGCTTGATTCAACCTAATAAATGTTAAACGTTCCGTTTCTATTTTTACATACATGTCAACGCAATACTGCTGAAACAATCGACGAAACCGCAGTAAATAGTTGTCAGCATTTTGACGAATCATCAAGCGATATGCATAATAATTCATTGAGCTAACTTTCTTTGTAGTTTCTTCACCTGAAATTAAAAATTTGATAATTATCCATTTCAAAGACACATAATACAGACATTAACCATTATTAAGATACTGATACTTTACCATTCAATGGATTTATCATTTTAATATTAAAATAATATCCATCTTCTCCTTGCCAAAACATCAGTGGGTATTGCAATGCGTCATATGATCGATGAGTTTCAGATATTTGTTGCAGTTGCCCAGTATCGCGACGTGTAAGCACAATATCGCGTTTTTCCAATTGTTCACCAACAATCAGGATGGCAACTTCGTCTACAGTTGGAGCATTAAATGTGCGTTCGTGTGTTCCAGATGGTCGTTTATCTGCTTTGATGACAACTTTATAGTCATCATTTGGCATTTGCTCTAAAGCACTCTTAAACAACCTGACCAACGCATGATGTTCATGAAGCAGACACTGCAAGTCTTGAATAATTGCTCGCTTCATTCCTGCATTGATCCCTAGGCGTCGATCAAGTTGTTCTTCCATGTTGCCCATGAAATATATTTGTAAAAATTTATTCTGTGTATCTTCGAAAGGTAGTAATGATCCAATTCGATGGTGAATCTGTCCTTGTATCTACAAAATAAAAACCAGACAGTATTAACTGGGTTATAAACACTTTTTCTGTGGGAGAGTAGAGTTCAGTATTAGCAAATATAATACATACCAATAGATAAAGTAAGTTATTCTTTAACTACATTCTATGTAAGTACAAAAATAAATACCTTAAATGTCGGATTAAATCCTCCTTCTTCGATAATGTCTGCCCCAAATGACGTCATTTGGAAACAACTATTGTATTTTCGAGTATTTGCAAGAAAGTGGCGTGATTCTCGTGTTTCGCCACAAAGCAATGAATACAATGGCTCATGTGGCGGAGTCAACACTGGCAATTTCACTTTACCATTAAGGCAGCATAATCCAGGCGTTTCTCCGGAAAACTTTAATGCACCACAATACTCGCAAACAACGTCCATTTGCCCAATGCAAACGCTAGGATGCAAGCTGTAATCATTGCTGCAATCGTATCGAAACGCTGCTCGATTCAAATCAGCTAAATATCTTGTTCTGCGTCGCAAATTATCTATTTGTTGCCTTCTGTTGTTCGCTCGACGATTCTGCATTGCCAACCGAGCTGTTTCACGGGCTGCTTCACTTTGCTCTCGTGATTGAGAAGCACGAAGTCGAGCCATACTATCGCGGCGCTGTTCACGTGCAATTTCTTGTTCTTCTTCAGTCCTTTCATTTGCAGTATTTTGTATTCTTCTTGCATTACGGCTTTGTCGGGAAAGATTCGATCGTCTTGGTCGCGGCATTATTAATTAACATTCACTTCACTTCAATCCACTTGTTAATTATTTATTTAATAGAAATAGTTTTAATATTGATTTCTTACAAATATCAAATTGTCATCCATACGTCAATACATAGCTGTCATTTTACGTCAATTACATAGCTGTCATTTGCGTTTTGTTATTCCAAGTCTGAATCTTTTTTGTTATACCACGTTTTATAGTGACTGACGTTTCATGTCAAGTCACACGGGATCGCTGTCGAACGGGATAAAAAGTATCCTATGTCCATCTCCTGGCTCTAAGCTACCTCCCTACCAATTTTCAGCCGAATCTGTTCTGCCGTTCTTGAGTTATAAGTGGTGTAACTAACACGACTTTCTTTTATATATATAGATAATATAAGATTTTAAGAAAAAAAAATACATATTTTAAACAAAATGCTCTAAAAATCTAATTATTACGAATAATTGAAAAACTACTTTACAGTTCTTAACTAAATTTAAATGGGACCACATCAGAAGTATCACTTATCATACATACGCGGGACACAGCGTGAAGCTATGTAAAGCTTCACGATGTATCCCGCATATAGCAGCAGGGTAGGCAGAGGGAACCTAGTGTTAAGACACTCCGTTCCCCACTTTCCGCCGAATTGTGGCATTGCGTGCTGAGTGGCGGAACTCAACATCGCGCTTTGCCTTGTTACTAAACCCAAGAAATAAAAAATCAGTTGAAAAAATCAACCTGTCTCGTTTACAGTCGCACGCTTGTGCTTCTGCGCCACGACAGGCGTTAAAAATCAATCAAAATACAGTCGAACCTCCTATTTTCCTTTCGTTAAGTTGGTTAAAATATTTTTTGTAGAGAAAAAAAGTTATGATTCGCTAATTTTGCCATACTCACTTAGCAACATCAGCAAGATGAAGATAGTACTTTAGATTTTTATCACTTAAAGTATCTATAAATTCTTGCTTCATTTCTGGTGATACCATTACAAAAGCATCTCTGACTCCCACTGCGCCATGGTTCCAAATATCAACATTCAGTTTTTTCTGAAGATCCAACAAAAGACCTTGATCCGATGAGTCCCGTAAATGAACGCCGAAAACTGAGTATCTGTGGAAAATTGTAAATATTTCTTTTAATAATTAGTTGATTCCAAAATTTTATTACGTTACCCGTTAAAGCGTTAACAACGCGTTGTCTGTCAATGTAGATACTTTATATAAATATGCATATCAAACCATGGTAGTATGTGTAACATTTATTTTAATAATTTAATATATTTTCTATACATTATTTTAATGGGATATTATAATTGTGCACTCCTTTGCTATATAAACTATAAGTGTACCAAGTTTCATTCGCCTCCGCCCACATAATTTTTCGAAAAAAAGTGATCTAAAGTTTTTCTGTCACGTATTAACTTATATTTTGGCAGACATAATGAATAGGTAAAAAGATTAAAATCTAAATATTTCAAAGTGTTCAAATAAACACATATACGCACTATACACTATAGCATGTAGTATGGACTGACATTGACCACGAGCGAAGCCGCGGGTAACAGCTAGTTGTATATAAAAGTGAAAAGTCATTCACTCACTCATTAATCACGGAACCTCAAAACCTATTTAACCTATGAACGTGAAATTTGGGTATATGAAAATAGATTTAACGGAATTCATCCTTTAAAGGAGATAAAAATTTGTTCGAAAAGGAAATAGTCCGAAAATAAATAATTAATCAAATTTAGTCTGATTTTCCTGAGATTTGGGGAATGGTCTTAGTAAAAATGTTTAAATATGTATTTCAAGGTATTATTAAGACACCTAGTGTTAAGACACTCCGTTCCTCACTTTACGCCGAATTGAGGCATTGCGTGCTAAGTGGCGGAACTCAACGCCGCGCTTTGCCTTGTTACCAAACCTAGGTAATGAAATAATAAATATTTATTAATTTCATTTCCTGATGTGTGAATGGTACCCACAACCTGCGGCGTTTACAGTCGCACGCTTGTGCCTATGTTAATATATAATTAAATCTAATATAAATATATCGTGTTTAATTAAAACTTCAAATTTAATCTAATCAACTAAGTTGATTAAATTTATTATAAAGACGGATAATCTGATACGGAACTTGAGACATGAGAACCTAGTGTTAAGATTTTCGTTATCTACTTTTCGTCGAATTGAGGCATTGCATGCTGAGAGCTTTGTCTAATCTATAGAGATCTACAGAGATATGAAATTCTTGACTTAAAATTTCCTTAGCCATCGTAGTGCAGTGGGATAAACGCGAGATGTTTTTGATTCGATTTCCACTCAAAGGATAGGATTATATTGAAATTTTTTTCATTGTACTGTTCTTATAACACAAAGCGCAGCGCTGAGATCTAGCTCTCGTACACAATCGTAATACGTAAGGTCTTAAATTCTTAGAAGGACCAGAACCTCTCTCTGACTACATTTCAATGCTCTTTCGCCTCATCCACTGTCATTAACCTCTATATAAATGCCCTCCGGGGGGTCTTTATGCTTTTTACGTGACCTTCCTCCAGTCAAAGTCAAAGTCAAATAATTTTATTCAAAATAAGAAGTTACATGCTTCATTTTTTGAACGTCAAATAATTTACTACCAGTTCACTAAATTTAATGTCTCAAACCTGAGAAGAACCGGCGCAAGAAACTCAGCGGGATATTTTTTTTTATTCGTCAATAGTCAGTCAGTATCATTGCTTCTGTGTTCTCGAAGGTCAATCGAGGTCTCCCCCTACCTCTCTTGCCGCTCACCTTTGCTTCATATATTTTTCTCACCATTCTTTCATCACTCATCCTCTCGACGTGCCCAAACCACCTGAGCACGTTCTGCTTCTTCATTTTCCATGACAACGATGATAAGTTAAAAGATAACGAAATTGCGGCTTAATTAAGATTTCAACAAAAAAGAAAACCGACTTCAAAGAAAATGCACTAAAAAGTACAATTATTATGAATAACTCAAAACCTCATCAGATCTTAACTTAATTTAAATGGAACCAAGAAACAAGCAATAGCTTATCATATAGAAAAAAATCATTAAAATTGATTCACCCAGTAAAAATTAATGTGAACACATAAAAAAATACAGTTGAATTAGAGAAACTCCTCCTTTTTTGAAGTCGGATACTTACCTATTATAAATATCATGATTTGCAGCAAACGCTGACACAAAGAATGCACTAAAAGCTAAAAGCGCCCGCATGTTGCTAGCACCAAAGACACACTAAGGTGGTGCATTTGGTATTTTAATACTATCGTAATTATCTTAGCCTAGTTTTATCAGTAAAGGTACAGGTTTTATAAGATTGGCGAATCGATTTCTGTCTGTGTCTGATAATTACCAGACGATTGATATTTCCTATGTTTTATCAAAAGAATCATGATAATTTACATTCAGTACTGTTTATGAGACCAACAAGGACATTTTATTTTATTGATTAATCAAAAGCAAACTAGCAGAAGTATCACCTGATGGTAAGTGGTTACGTTCCACCATAGACATTTACATCACCGGCCTAGAGTGTATAGATGGAAGGGGAGAAGACAATGTAGTGGTCACGACAGTCCACCATCGTAAGCACCACATTCTGGGGAAACGATGGGTGGGAATAGGGAAAACCAGATTTACTTGTCATCGAACCGCAACGCATCGTTAGACATTTGGCGGTTCGTCTTTGATGTGATAGTGGTCGCGAGCCAGTCGGAGGATGAACCTGCTACCTCCTGGTAATAGCCTGATAAAAAGATTCATCAGTAACTTTTCCTTTTTTTCTGTTTCACTTATTTAGCCAATAGGAACCTAACGCCTTTAACGCCTGTCGACGCAGAGACACAAGCGTGCGACTGTAAACGAGACAGGTTGTGGGTTCGATTCCCACTCCAGGAAATTGAATTTTTCATTTCCTGGGTTTGGTAACAAGGCAAAGCTCGGCGTCGAGTTCCGCCACACGCAATGCTTGAATTCGGCGGAAAATGGCGAACGGAGTGTCTTAACACTAGGTTCCCTCTGCCTACCCTGCTATATGCGGGATACAGCGTGAAGTTATGTATGTATTTATGTAGGAACCTAAAAGTAGATTGACCGGTGCTTAAATTTTGTCCCATTTAGTTGGTTGCAGCTTCCCGCTTTATTCCACATAGCAGGGTAATCAGAGTGAATTTATTGTCAAGACACTCCGTTCGTTACTTTCCGTCCGAATCGAATACTTTCGTATAAATCCAAATACTTAAACACTTGAGTAATGAATATATTCGGCGGAAAGTGGGTAATGGAGTGTCCTAGCACTAGGTTTGCTCTGCCTACCATGCGAAATACTGCGTCGAGCTATGTATGTATGTAATAAATATAGACTTTAATATACGATGAGATATAATACTACTCGCGGACGTCACTAAATACCTTTACCTTTCTTTCACGTTGTATTTCGCACATAGCATAGACAGAGGGAATCTGAGAACCTAGTGTTAAGACACTCTGTTCTCTTAATGATTCCGTTCCTCACTTTCCGCCGAATTGAATCATTGCGTGCTGAGGTAGCGGAACTCTACGCCGCGCTTTGCCTTGTTACCAGAGCAAGGAAATGCTAATACTACATATTATTTAATATTTTCATTTCCTGGAGTGGGAATCAAACCCACAACCTGCCGCGTTTACTGTGCCACAACAGGCCTTTTATTTTAGTCTTTTCGTTTCGTTGTATTATGCGGGGTGGTCCAGTTTTAATTGTACTAGAAAAACGAAAACATTTTAATTATAAACGTTTTCCTCTGTGAGAATCTAGCCCACAAGAATCGTGTGAGGTTAGACACCTCTTAAATTTTCCACAATGTGTAATTCTTATTTTTTTTTATGTTCACGCTATATCCCGCATATAGCAGTGTATGCAGAGGGGACCTGAGAACCTAGTGTTAAGACACACCGTTTTCTGGCGCAACTCAACGCCGCGCTTTGCCTTGTTACCAAACCCAGGAAATGAAAATACATCATTTCCTGGAGTGGGAATCGAACCCACAACCTGTCACGTTTACAATCGCGCCTCTGCGCCACGACCGATACTAGAATTAATCAAAATTTTTTGTGTTTAAAATGAATTTTAAGTAAAATGTTATCTTTCTTTTCGCTGATTTCTTATAATGAGTCAAAGGTGAAAGTTATCTTGAAAATTCTTGGTCCACTTCCGGAATTACGGAGGTTCAAATGAGAGTTGGAGCTTTGGGCGAAATCTGCTAACTTTACAACTTTTTATGACTACTTGCTAAGTCGAGGCATTAATGGGAGTAAAAATATCCAAGTGATCTTCGGTTTTTTATAATTAAAATATTTTTTAACTGACTCCAAAAAGAGATTCTCCATTCGACTGTATTTTATGTGAAAATTATAGATTCATTGGGTTGGGATTTCTGGAAATTCCTGTGGCAATAGGAAAAATGGGATTATCTATGTATTTCATTATAACTAAGGAAAATAATCTTAATCTTATATTTAAGAATGATTATGATTATTTAACAATAATTATAATCATTCTTAACCGACTCAGCTCTACTTTTTTATTATATGCGCATAAATTTAGCTAAGTAAACCGATTTTGATTATTTCCAAATACTAAAATATACGCGATTATTTCGGTTAAAATAGTTTCATTTAAAAAAATACAGACAAATTGAGAGCCTCCTTTTCCAAGGTCGGTTATTATAGGCTAAGCCTTCAAGAGTAACACTAGGCTTACTCCAATAAAAGTCAATTTGCCAAGCTATTACTGGTACCACATAAATAGCACTTGGTACACAAAAGTGGATTACAGTTTTGCTTTGAGGGTTTCTTGTAATGCTTCGTATACACTAGATACATAATATATTATATATATATTTATATATATATATATATATTTATATATTTAAGTTTTAAAGAGTTAATCACACACTTAGGAAATGAAATACATATTTAGAAAACGTATAAAAATCTCTCTAAATCTCTTGTAGCAAGCGTATAAAAATTTCGACGCATATAGATATAGGATATAGAACGCATGGCTTAGTGCTTAGAGCGCTTGGACGGTTTCCAAAAGGCGCGGGTTCGAGTTCCGCTGCGTTCAAATATTTATACGTTTCTGAATATACAAGGTTTTTTTTTAACTTCACGCTGTATCCCATAAATAGGAGGGTAAACAGAGGGAACCAGAGAACCTAGTGTTAAGACACTCCGTTCTCTTTTAATATTTCCGTTCCCCACTTTCCGCTTAATTGAGGTATTACGTGCTGGGTAAGACTCAACGTCGCGCTTTGCCTTGTTACCAGAGCGAGGAAATGAAAATAATAAGTATTATTTAATACTTTGATTTCCTGGAGTAGGATTCGAACCCACAACCTGTGGCGTTTACAGTCGCACGCTCGTGCCTCTGCTCCACGACAGGCTTCGTAGACAAGATATATTGATTCTTTCATAGTGGATAAGTAAGAGTTAAACAACGTCTGACTATAAATATTTTCGCATTTTCGCAGTAGTAAAATAAAGCGCGGCGTTGAGTTCTGCCACTGCAATATGTTGAACCAATTTTGATGATTCTTTTCTTTATTTGATAGGTACTCGTAGTTCTGATTTGATTCCATTTACATTTAGATAAGATTAGACGAGTTTTTGAATTATTAATAATAATTTTACTTTTTAGTGTATTTTATTTGTTACTCAGATAGATTTTCAATTTTAAAATTTAATTGACTGAGAAGTTATTATTCCATTCCAACTTAATATTTTTCGTAATTTCTAAGATTATATATACTAGTGCCTCTGTAAATGCGTTAATAACGCATTGCGTAGTGACGTATATGTCACTTTATATAAACATGGATGTCAAACCATGGTAGTGTGTGTAACATTTATTTTATTAATTTATTGTACGTTTTATGCATTATTTAAAAAAATATTAGCATTCTGCACTCTTTCTCTATGGAAGCTATAAGTGTGCCAAAGTTCATGCTCCTCCGTCCACGTAATTTTCGTAAAAAGGGATCCAAAGTTTCTGCTTCACGTATTTATATATAGTTAAAAAAAACTAATAGCTTAAAATCTAATATTTCCCATACATCATGAAGACTACACCTTATATTTAATTAAGTTACTATTTCGCCTCGATACACTTGTCCGAAGTACTTAAGACGTATACTAGGATAACCTTTGATATTTTATTGTAGGTCAACCCTTTTGTATTGAGTATCTTTATATATTTTGGCGAAATTTTAATAAGAATAATATTTTTTTACTATTTGAAGAAGGAAGATCAGAGAGAATTTCGTGTCAAGAGCCATTTTCCACTTTCCACCAACTGGTTGTGTATTCGATTTCTACTACAAGATTTTTATTTTCACGCTGTATCCCGCATATAGCAGGGTAGGCAGAGGGAACCATAGAACCTAATGTTAAGACACTCCATTCTCTTTCAACATTTCCGTTCCCCAGTTTCCGCCAAATTGAGGCATTGCGTGTTGAGTGGCAAAACTCAACGCCGCGCTTTGCCTTGTTACCAAACCCAAGAAATGAAAATACTAAATTTTACATTTCTTGGAGTGGGAATCGAATCCACAACCTGTGGCGCTTACAGTCACAGGCTTGTGCCTCTGCGCCACGACAGGCGATAAGAAATTTAAATATTAAATACTTATAATAATTAATATTTAGTATTTTCATTTCCTCGCTATAGTAACAAGGCAAAGCGTGGCGTTGAGTTCCGCTACTCATCACGCAATGTCTCAATTCAAATAAAGAGAATGATGATTTGAAGTAAGTGCGGAGCGGAAATATTAAAGAAGGAGAATTATTACCCTGCTAAGTGCGGGATACAGCGTGAAGTTGCTTTTAATACCATTGTGTTGTTAAAAGTTATCAATTTTTCTACTAGAAAATTTTAAATATAAATTCTTTTCAGTTCTAAGGCACATAAGCTTATTCTAGTGGGAATGTTCGCAAGCACTCAGTCCGCAAGCTCTCGATCAATCTGTGTTGTATAGATTTCCTTACTTCTACCATTTTTCATGTTGCGCATAATATTATAGTTATAAATAGCTTTATTGATACGGGTTGGTGTGGTATAATAAATATTTTAAATTTTCAAAAAAAAAATCAAATAAAATGTACAATTATTACGAATAACTCATAAACTACTTGTCAGATATTAACTAGATATAAATGGGACTATAAGAAGTACTAGTTATCATATAATATAAATAATAGTAACAGATATAAAAAGCGTGGCGTTGAGTTCCGCTACTCTAAACGCAATGCCTCAATTCGGCGGAAAGTGGCCAACGGAACTGTTATAAGAGAACGGAGTGTCTTAACATTAGGTTCTCAGGTTCCCTCTGCCTACCCTGCTATGTGCAGGATACAGCGTGAAGTTAAAAAAAAAGAGATAAAAAGTCGAAATAATATACTCATCTTTTTTAAGCCGATTAAAAAAATTCTTTCGAATCTGTGCATTGATTTCAAAGATATGCGTGTACAAAGAGACAAACACACACATTTTTTTTTAAATTCTGTGTCTGTCTTCGCCGCTTTACATACGTGACGTAGTGGGACAGCGTCTGACTTCGATGCGATCAGAAGTGGGTTCGATTTCCACTCGCGGGAATGATTCTAATAATAATAATAATAATAGCCCGCAGGGCAGCTTGTGGCGAGCTGTTGGGGAGTGGCGACCCCACGGACCTGAGACCTCCAGAGGGGAATTGTAATTTATCCCCCGCCTCTGGCTTGCCTTCATTGGCCGGCAGAGCGGAGTGCAAGAGCTATATGCTCGGAAGGGTGGAAGTGCTCAATCTGCGTAATAGCGGGGAAATCCGCTCACGAACTCACTCGCGATGGTGACACCGGTGCACACCTCTCGACACCCTTAGCCGACCACACCGATGTTGCGCCCGAGGCACTACGCCGCTTTGTGGGGACCCATCTAGTGAGAGGCGAGTTACCGTCCGCTAACCTTTCAATTTGAGACTGTTGAAAAGGCGGACGTCCGGTAGTCTCAATCAATAGCCCAGTACTTAGTCCATCCAAACTCCATTCCATAGCCCTGTTTTAGTTTTCCATATGTTCCATAGTTCCTACGCATTGACCGGTGACCATCTCTGAGCAATTGCCTATGGTTACTCAGAGATGGATCCCGGTCAATGCGTCAGATTAAAAAATATTGTTGTCTCAAAGGGGCCTCTACGTGTTGGACCTGTGTCCCCACGCAAGCCTTCCAAAGGACCGGGTTCCTTTGAACCCGAGAACTTATAATGAGATACATAATAATAATAACACTTTATTGCATAAAGAAAACACACAACATAGAAACATATAATACAAATATAAAATATTATGCAATGGCGGCCTTATCGCTATGAGCAATTTCTTCCAGGCAACCAGCAATAAAGGACAATAACAAGAGAGCGCAGAAACGTGCAAAAATCGTTGATACTGTATATATACTTAAACAGTTATCTATAAATATATTATATACATAATTAAATACAAACAAATACTTATTAATACATACATACATACATAAATCCATACATTCATACAGTGGTCAGCTTATACGTTAGACTTTATAAGGTGCTCTTTAAGCCGGTTTTTAAATATCCCGACTGATTGAGACTATCTAACTTTTAGTGGTAACGCATTCCAGAGCCTTAATGTCTTGACAGTAAAAGAGTCACCATAGTATTTGGTGCGGGATAATAGTATTTCAAGGAGATTGTTTTCACGAGAACGGAGCTGTTGGGAGTGATTCTCTTTAAATTATCTTAATTTCTCCGCTCTGATAAGACAAAACGAGCATTGATTTCCGCCGCTTAATGTCTCAATATTAGGCCGCAAGCAGAGAACGGAGTCTCTTGATATTAGGTTCTTTCTTGTTATGCGGGATAAGTCGTGAAGCTTCTCTTAACAACAAATGAACATAATATAAATGCCGAAAACTATTTTTAAAGTAATTTATTACTGCCCTGGGTTCATAATATAGTATATATTTCTAACCTATTGATAAAGGGTTAGGGTATAGAAATGTTCCTTAAATTAACTTTACGTGATCTTATTTTGGACCACGACACGCATTGAATTGTATATTTTTGTACCATATGTTTGAAGTTTCACTATGAATAGATTTTCATTTCAATCTGTATCCTGCACATAGCAGTGTAAGCTGAGGGAACCAGGGAACCTAGTGTTAAGACACTCCGTTCTCTTATAACATTTCCGTTCCCCACTTAGCCGAATTGAGGCATTCAAGGAACACAAGGCTGCGCTTTGCTTTATGACCAAAGTGAGGAAATTAAAATAATAAATATTATTTTATTATGAATATTAAATACTTTCATTTCCTGCGATGGAAATCGAACACATAATCTGTCGCGTTTACTGTGCCATGACTGGCTTCAATGTATGAATAGTTAGAAGCGCGTAAGTCATCGTGGCACAGTGGACAGCGTCAATAAACGCGATGGTTACCAGTTCAATTACCGTTCGGGGGGGATTATATTGAGTATAAGTATTTCTTATTATTTTTTTATAGTATTTCTTATTTTGCTTGGTAACAATGCAAAGTGTGGTGTTGAGTTTCGCCACTCAGCACGCAATGCCTCAATTCGGCGCAAAATGGGGAAAGGAGTGTCTTAACACTAGGTTCTCTCTGCCTACACTGCTATATGCGGGATACAGCGTGAAGCTATGTATGTATGTCAATAATATATTTATAAAGAAATTCTCCTGAATTTATTATATTAAAGCAAAATAGGAATTTGTCAGTATAATCCATTATGTTACGAAGGCTTTTCATTACATGAAATCTATGTAATGTGCATATCTAGACGTACAAAAAACTTTGGTCTGACCTAACTCAATCCACGTCAGATTGTCTTACATTTGGATAAGGGATTTGGTTAGGAGAGACTGCGAATTTGTTTTTTAACTTCACGCTGTATCCGCATATAGCAGGGTAGGCAGAGCGAACCTGAGAACCTAGTGTTAAGACACTCCGTTGCTTTAAGATGTCCGTTCTCCACTATCCGCCGAAGGTTGCGTGCTGAGTGGCGGAACTCAACGCCTCGCTTTGTCTTGTTACCAGAGCGAGGAAATGAAAATACTAAATATTATTTAATATTGTCATTTCCTGGAGTGGGAATCGTACCCACATCCTGTCGCGTTCACAGTCTCACGCTTATAACTTTGTGGCACGACTGACCTATACATATATATTGTATGTGTAAAATTTTTTTAACTATTAGCAGTTGCTTCTGTTTTTGCTCGTTTCTGCTTCCTTATGACGTAAATGAAACGATACATATACGATATAGACATGAACATATAGAAAATTTATAATTTTAAATTTTATTGAAAGACGAAATTTAATTTCAAATAAAATGCATTTAAGTAAAATGTGAAATTATTACGAATAACTCAAAAATAACAGATCGTACCTAAATTTAAATAAAACCACATCCAAGGTATTAGATATCATATAAAAAGAATCATTAAAATTGGTTCACCCAGTAATAAGTTACAGTAACACAATTAAAAAAATACAATCGAATTGAGAACCTTCTCCTTTTTTTGAAGTCGGCTAAATAGTTTTTGTTTGGTAAAAAAATATAAAATTAATAATCCTTACTTTCATCCTTACTAATAGCAAAGACTAACATTCATCTCATTCTCTCGTAGGGCGCTTTTTAGAAGTATCACTTCTGTATGCATTTTTTAAATTTATTTATTTACTTTTCTTACAGCTTCACGAAACTTTTATCTAATTTCCGCCCGAAATCGTGACATTATGTGAATAAGTGGCGGAACTCAACGCCGCGCTTTGCCTTGTTTCCAGACCTAGGAAATATATATGTTATGTATTTATTTTATTTATTTTTTTCTCTTCAATTTACTTTTTTAAGCTGCACGTATCAGCAAATGCAATAAAGAGTATCTAGAGGAGCATGAAACTTGGCACACTTATACTTTATATAGAGAAGGAGTGTACAATGATAATATCTTTATAAAATAATGCATAAAACATATATTAAATTAATAAAAGAAACATTACACACACTACCATATACTTTGCTAGGCAACGCGTTGTTAACGCGTCTACGGGGACACTAGTATATAATATTTCATATTATTTACTGTTTCCCGCTTATCTTATAACTATGACCTCATTATGACAGTCCTAATAAAAAGTAACAAAGCAGTTTCAACTCGCGTCTGCGACCATGTGAGCTTTAACGAGGCTCTTTTGACAGGCTTAGTACTGAATATGCGTTTTTAAAGGAGCCTATTTTTAAATGACTTCCAAAAATATGGGAAGATATACGATTTGACTGTATTTTTTACGTGACTTTTTACTGGATGGACTGACTTTGATGACAATTTTTTATGTGATAGCTGAAACTTCAGGTATAGTGTTAAATTTAATTTTTGAGCTATTCGTTATTTTATTGCAATTTAAGGATGTTTTTTGACAGGTTACATTTTAAATATACGTTTTTACGGACCTACTGTAGTCTATGTTTAAATGACTACCAAAAAAGAGAAGGTTCTCAATGCCACTGTAATGTTTTTGAGTGTTACCGCATAAATTTAAACTGGACCAATGTTGATGATTTTTTGTATGATAGCCAGTGCTTCGGATGTGATGTCAATTAAATTTAGTTATGAACTTACGAGTAGTTTTTGAGTTATTCGTAATTTTTGTGGATTTTAAAGCGCTTGGACAATTTCCAAAAGGTGTAGGTTTAATTCTCGCTACATTCAAATTATTTTATTTGAAATCAGTTCTTGTTTTTCTAACTTCACGCTGTATCTCGCATATAGCAGGGTGGGCAGTAACATTAAGACACTCCGTTCTTTTTCAACAATTCCGTTCCCCACTTTCCTCCGGATCGAGGCATTGCGATTGCAAAGTGGCGGAACTCAACGCCGCGCTATGCCTTGTTTACAGTCTTAATTATATATTTTGTCTTATATTTATATATAATATAAGTAGGAAATGTAAATAAAAAATAAAATTATTATATATCTTTTATTAGACTATATATAAAAAGGAACATTATTTTCTCAATAAATTAAGTAGATATAATCAGCTATTTCGACACATATGCGTATAATTCGCGTTGTCTTAGCAACGTGTATGTCACTTTATGCAAAAGTGTATGTCAAACACATGATAGTGTATGTAATATGAGTTCTTCATATAAACTTTAACTAGGCCAAATTTCATTCTCAGTACTCTGTGTGTTGATTTCATACTGTCCATAGTTTTCGTAAAAATAGGTCCAAAGTTTTGACTTCACAAATTAATATGTTGAGGTAGACAGATTTTAATGTTTTTTATGCATATAGCAGGGTAGGCAGAGTGAACTTGAGAATCTAGTATCAAGACACTCCGTTCCCCACTTTCCGCCAAATTGAAGCATTGCGAGCTGAGTGGCTGAACTCAACGCCACGTTTTGCCTTGTTACCAAACACAGGAAACGAAAATACTGAACTTTTTACATTTCCTCGAGTGGGAATCGAACCCGCAACTTGTCACGTTTACAGTCGCACACTTGTGCCTCTGTGCCACAACAGGCGTTTGGCGTTTCTAAAAGTAGATAAAGTCTAAAACATTGAAAATAATTATTTGAAATTATTATTTGAATTTATTATTAAATATGATAAATATTGAAAAAATCAGAATTTCTTAATTTAACTAATGTTATAAATGTGAAGGTTTGTGAGGTGTAGAGATGCTCCTTACACTTTCACTCTAAAACTACTAAACGGATTTTGATGAAACTTTACACTAATATATTACATCGGAATAACAAATAGGGTACAATTTATAAAGATTTTGTGTAATTTTATTATTTTTTTGTATTTCGTAAATTTAATATTTTTGTATTTCTATGTGGTTAATACAATGATTCTCATATTTATAATAGTCCTTCACCAAGAGCTTTAATTCCCAGTTCGTAGATCTGCAACAAAATAAAATATATATAATTTATATTAAAAATTAATACATATTACTTGCTCTGGTGACACGGCAAAGTGCGGCGTTGAGTTCCGCCACTCAGTACGCAATGCCTCATTTTGGCGAAAAGTGAGGAACGGAAATATTAATAGAACGGAGTGTCTATACACTAGTGAACACTAGTTTTTTATGCTCCCTCTGCCTACCCTGCTGTGTGCGGGTTACTGCGTGTAGATAAAAAAAAACTACGTAAAAATAATATTTCCGTTATGAAATGGCTGGGAGATAAAGCACAAAGCTGAAAATTGAAATATGAGCTCCTTGGGGAGTGTAGGGGACTGTGGAGGAGAGGATTTCCGGAAATTCCTACTATAATAGGAAATAGCTACATATTTTAAAATATTTTGTTTTTGTAAAAATAACCTATTATACGTACGTTGACTGATGGTGGAGTAGAAAGAACGAAAACAAGAGCATTGACTACATCTTTGATGTCCAGCTTGGGTGCATCTGCCAGTTCTTCAGGAGGCATGTCTGTGTCCACAGCGCCGGGAGAGAGATTCTGAAATGCATAAAATTTGCAAAAATTTTCATAAAATGATTGACTTTTTTTACAAAAACGTCTTTTTAGCTTCACGCTTGTATCCCGCACATAGCAGAGTACTTCGTTCCTCATTTTCTGCCGATTGCGTGCTGAGTGGCGGAACTCAACTCAGCGTTTTGCCTTGTCAACAGAGCGAAGAAATGGCAATACTAAATGTAATTATCATAAATATTTTAATATTTTGATTTCCTAGAGTGAGAATCGAACCAACAACCTGTCTTGAGGCATTGCGTGTTGAGTGGCGGAACTCAACGCCGCGCTTTGCCTTGTTACTAAACCCAAGAAATGAAAATACTAAGTTTTACATTTCCTGGAGTGGGAATCGAACCCACAACCTGTCGCGTTTACAGTCGCACGCTTGTGCCTTTGCGCCACGACAGGCGTCTAAAGTATAAAATATTTAAAATTAAAAAAAGCTTTAAAAAAATATATATTTTTAAAACTTACCGTAACTTTAATTTTGCTCTTGTATTTAGCTAGTTCGTTGATCAAGGAAATGCTGAAGGCAGTCACCGCTTGCTTTGTCGATGGATACACGTTCATAGTCTGTGCGACTGGTACGTAGTGACCCGTTACACTGTAAGAGAAATAGTGTTTAGTGTCATATTATAGAAAAATTAGTGATGCGACACTACGATCTCACGATATCTTGGTCATAAATTTTGTTAAAATAGTTATCTATATATTAAAACGTGAAGCAAAAACTTTGTATCCCTTTTTATGAAAATTACGCAGTCGAAGGAGCATGAAACTTGGAACACTTATAGTTTATATAAAGAAGGATTGCAAAATGATAATATAATATGACAATATTTTTATATATATCATTTTTTAACAATATTTTTAAATAATGCATAAAAAAATTATGAAATTATTAAAATAAATGTTACACACACTACCGTGGTTCGATATGTATGTTTATATAAAGTATGCGTTGCTAAGCCACACGTTGTTAACGCGTCAACGGGGACACTAGTAAATTATGTATTCGAATTGAAAAGAAACTTTTTTTAGAATCATTTTGATTTGTAATCAAATGTAACGAAAGTGCGTCACGATATATAAAGCACATTAAAATATAAAATTTTAAAACTAAATTATAATAAATAAATACTGTTAATAGAAAGACTCAGGTATTTGTAGGACAGTACATACATACATACATAGCTTCAGAGGCGCAAGCGTGTGACAAACGTTAACGCGACAGGTTGTGGGTTCGATTCTCACTCCAAGAAATGGAATTTTTCATTTCCTGGGTTTGTTAAAAAGGCAAAGCGCGGCGTTGAGTTTCGCCACTTAGCAGGCAATGCCTCAATTCGGCGGAAAGTGGGGAACAGAATGTCTTAACACTAGGTTTTCTCTGCCTACCCTGCTATATGCGGGATACAGCGTGAAGCTATGTATGTATGTATGAATGACTGGTCAAGTGAAGTATGTATGTACTCGTATTATGTAATAATTACCTATTAATGTTAATAATATGTCCTTCTATGTTCCGTTTCCTCATACTGGAGACGGCGTGTCGTGTACACAGGATGAGTCCTTTTACGTTCACGTCGACTGTCAGAGCTATAGCATCGTCGTTTATTTTTTTATCACCGTAATCTAAAATTTAAAAAAAAATAATTATTATTAAAAGTAAAAACTGCACTATAAAGTAGGTAGACAGCGGGAAACAGAGAACCTAGTGTTAAGACACTCCGTTCTCTTTTAACATTTCCGTTGACTGCTATGTACGGGATACAGCGTGAAGTTAAAAAAAATGTGAAATGATATACGAGTACATATTTCAGAGGTGAGACGAAAAATGTCGTCATACCCATTACAATAAGCTTTTATGTATGACGAAATATTTCGTTAAGTCAGTTAACAGATTAATAATGCCTAACATAAATATAACTCTTCCGTTACTAAGTGACTGGGAGACAATCGCTGAAAATTGGTATGGGAGTATCGGGGAGCACTAAGAGGGGATTTCCTGAAATTTCTATTGCAGAAAATAATTGAATTATTTCCTGTTTTTAAGTTTCAGGTTCAAAACTAAGGATGTTACAAATAGAAATAGTATGGCAAAGGTAATTTTATATATTTTTGGGTTCCGCTATTTACCACAGTGCATCTATTTAGATTCATTTTAGAAAATATATATTGTTTTAAAATTTGTGTATTATTATGTAGTAAGCATAGAGTACAGAAGTGTTAAGACACTCCGCTCTCCGCTTTTTATGGCAACTATATTCTAAATAAATATATTTTTTAGCCTCACGCTGTAACCCGCACATAGCAGGCTAGGCAAAAGTAATCTAGAATCTAGTGTTAAGACACTCCGTTCTACTAACATTTCCGTTCCCCACGTTCCACGGAATTGAGGTATTGCATGCTGAGTGGCGGAACTCAACGCCGCGCTGCATATATATAATAATTTTACCAGTAATATATCCAACAGGTAAGTATCCCGCGTTGTTAACAAGGATATAGGGTCCTCCGAACTCCGAGTCGATCCACTGAAAGGTATCTTTTATTTCCGCCTCGTTTGATAGATCTATCTGTCTTGAATAAATTTTACCTTTACCTGTTACCTTTTGTGCTAATTGCTGTAAAAAAAATAATAGATAGTTTGTCAATTCCATGGTCTTTTATGTGTTACGGTATAACTTTTTACTGGGTGTACCAATTTTGGTCATTTTTTTTATATGATAGCTGGTGCTTCTGATATATATTTTTTTTTAGCTTCACGCTGTATCCCACATATTATGGTTGTGGGATCAATCCGCAGTCCAGTAAATGTAAAATTTAGTATTTTCATTTCTTGGGTTTGGCAAGAAGGCAAAGCGCGACGTTGAGTGTATTAGTTCCGCAACTTAATACTCAATGCCTCTATTCGGCGGAAAGTGGAGAACGGAATTGTTGAAAGAGAACGGAGTGTCTTAACACTAGGTTCTCAGGTTCCCTCTGCCTATCCTGCTATGTGCGGGAAACAGCGTGAAGTTAAAAAAATCATTAATTATAGTTTATAATTGTTTTTTTTTTAAGTACCTATTAATTTTAATTTAGGTTTATATAGGTGAACACTAATAGCAGGGTATTCAGAGAGACGTAGTTTTACAACACTATATTCTTAAGACCATCATTGCAAAATGCGGTATGACTGTAAATGCGATTGATTGTGGATTCCAATCCTAATCAAGGAAATGATTTACGCGGCGTTAAGTTCCGCCACTCATCACATGATATCTCAAATTCGAAAAAAATGGAGAATGGGGTGTCTTTACACATAAGTAATAATTAATTAATTACGCCTGTAGTGGCGCAGAGGCATAAGCGTGCGACTGTAAATGCAACGGAAAACTCTAGGAAACAAAATTTTTCATTTCCTGGGTTTGATAACAAGGCAAAGCGTGGAATTGAGTTCCGCCACTCAGCACGCAATGCCTCAATTCGGCGAAAAGTAGGGAACGGAGTGTCTTAACACTAGGTTCCCTCTGCCTACCCTGCTATATGCGGGATACACGGTGAAGCTATGTATGTTAACAGATAAGTATTCAATTCAAGCATTTTCTTACAATTATATCTCCTCTTTTTTAGCATCACTCTTTATTACACATAGAAGGGCAGTAAGAGAGAATGTAGCGCCAAGACACTTCAGTCATTTTTTACCCAAATTAGAGACATTGCATGTTAAATGGCAGAACTCAACACTTTGACTTACTAGAGCGAAAAAATGACATTTTTCAGAGCGAACCTGAGAACCTAGTGCTAAGACACTCCGTTCCCCACTTTCCGTCGAATTCAGGCATTACGTGCTGAGTGGCGGAACTCAACGCCGTGCTTTGCCTTATTACCAAACTCAGGAAATTAAAATATTAAACACGAGTGGGAAT
This sequence comes from Philaethria dido, assembly GCA_033558755.1. NCBI lineage: Eukaryota > Metazoa > Arthropoda > Insecta > Lepidoptera > Nymphalidae > Philaethria > Philaethria dido. The sequence continues at coordinate 101,330 of JAKGSA010000860.1, read as the reverse complement.
CGAACCCACAACCTGTCGCGTTTACAGTCGCACGCTTGTGCCTCTGCCACGACAAATGAGAATCAAATCTATGATAGCCTCTAATTATATAAGAAAGATAGTAAAAACAGCACTTACATCAATCAATTGCTTCCTTCTCGCCAAACCAACGACTTTGAGGCCTAAATTAGCAAGACTTAGGCTTATATCTGCTCCGATACCCGAACTGGCTCCAGTCACCACCGCTACTTTGCCTAACCACCGATCCATAGTGTCTTTTTATTATATTTATATTTTTTTTGTTTTTTTTTTATATGACAGCCACCTCGTACTGGCTCTAGAGGACGAATGAGCTACACATGATAATTCCTTACATATTTGGTCATTATATATTTGGTCATAACCTGATGACTTGCGTTATTATATTATGTTATGTCATCTATAGTTGTAAATGTTATAGTTTGTTTATTTATAATATGCATGAGTATATGATTTTCTTTAAGTGGCTGTGTAAGCCGGAATTTGTAGGCTCATTTGGGATTTCTGGAAATTCCTACAGTAATGGGAAAAATGTGATTTTCAATTTTTTTAACTTCACACTGTATCTCGCACATAGCAGGTTAGGAAATAGGAAATGAAATACTTTTTCATTTCCTGAAGTGGGAATCGAACCCACAACATGTCGCGTTTACAGTCGCACGCTTGTGCTTCTATGTCACGATAGGTGTCAATTTTATTATAGAAAGTAAAGATGCTAATCATGATTACAATTATTTTTGACTGATTTCAAAAAGGAAGTTATCAAATTCGATTATATTTTCTTTATATATGTTACCGCATTATTCTTTACAGGTTGGACCAATTTTGATGATTCTTTTTTTATATGATAGCTGAATTGATCCCATTTTAATTTGGTTATAGTTTGGTTAAGATCTCATGTAGTAGTTTTTGAGTTATTCGTAATAATTGTACTTTTTAGTGCATTTTCTTTGAGGTAGGTTTTATTTTTTTTGTTAAAATCTTAATTATTACTCAAGCCATAATAATCACATAAAGCGTTTTATATGGTAACTAGTGCTCATCGTATATGGTAAGGGGAAAATTAATGATTATGATACATATATATGTCTGGGGCCATAGTGGCGCAGTGGGACAGCGTCTTACAGTAAATGTGAGTGGTCGTTCGATTCACTTCCAGGGGAATGATTATATTTAATTTATTTTCATATCTCCGCACTAGAATAAAATGCGACGTTGAGTTACCTCAAGCAATGACTTGATTTCAGACAGAAAGTGATGAACGTTGAGCTTGTTGAAGCTGAACTATATCGCGTGTTAACTGCACACACATACTATATATTTTTTCACACATCCTCTTTCGATATGATAATATAAAAACTAGTAGTTTATCATAACAGGGTAGACAAAAAGCACCTAGTGTCAAGGCACTCCGTCCGTTACAATGCTGTGACACGACATGATATGATCGAGAATATTTAGTGACTCATTATTCCGTTTTCCACTTCTTTCAGGAACGTTCCAAATAGTGGGGAACGGAATTGTTGAAAGAGAATGGAGTGTCTTAACACTAGGTTCTCAGGTTCCCTCTGCCTACCCCGCTACATGCGGGATACAGCGTACAGCGTGAAGTTTTTCCAAATAAACATATTACTTTTGAAGTACACTATGACAAGCAAATTTCAATATATAATTTAAACAAACATTACTAGTTAGGCTTCGATGACACATCATGACTTATTGATAATCGATATGCAGTATTAGAACGCACAATTATTTCATAAAATTTACTAATAAAACATAGTTTTTCCTCGTTCCTATAGAATATCTTTTGTCTCTCTGTTTCACTCCCTAACTAAAAAATATTATTCTTACATTCATACATGGCTTCACACTGTATCCCGCATATAGCAGGGTAGGCAGAGGGAACCTAGTGTTAAGACACTCCGTTTCCCACTTTCCGTCGAAATGAGACATTACGTGCTGAGTAGCGGAACGCAACGCCGCGCTTTGCTTTGTTACCAAACCCAGGAAATGAAAAAATCCATTTCCTGGAGTAGGAATCGAACCCACAAGCTGTCTCGTTTACAGCCGCACACTTGTTCCTCTGCGCCACGATAGGCCTATATGTGTTACATATATTGATTTGAATGACTCCGCAAGTTTAAGAGCTTCATTAAGCCGAAATATACATTATTTTCCTCAATGATAAGTAAATTACGGTAATATTAACATCATCATGTATTTAAATTACTGTTTACATGAAATTTTACCAATTTCAAAGAAGGAGAAGGTCATTTTGGCAATTTTTTTTAGTTTTTTTTTTTTATTGATAACGGATAGCAAACGAGCAGAAGGACTACCTGTTGCTAAGTGGTTATCTTTGCCCATGAACGTTTACAACACAAAGATGTTGTAGATGCGTTGCCGACCTAGAGGATACAGATAGAAGGGGGGGGCAATGTAGTAATGTAGTCCACTATCGGAACCACCACATTTTGGGAAAAGGGTTGGTGGGTAAGGGAAAAACCTGGCTTACATACTATCGAACCGGAACACATAATCAGATATTTGACGGTTCGTCTTTGATATGACAGTGGTCACAAGCCAGACGGAGGACGAACCTCCTACCACCAAACTTCTGGGATACCCGCCTCTTACGGGACGCTACCCGGTAGTGAAGGGGAATTGTATTCCAACCTCGTCGTCTCTACTCACAGGGAAATACATTTATTAAGTCGTGCTTGTTTTTTTTAGTTCCACGCTGTATTCCCCATACAACAGGGTAGGCAGAGGGAACCTGAGAACCGACGTGTTAACACAGTTCGTTCTCTTTCAACATTTCCGTTCCGCACTTTTTATTTATAAGTGCTATACTATTTTAATGGCCAAATAAACAAACATACTGTCCTGTTTATCTTGTACTTAACGCATACATGCTAAGTGGTATCTAACCTATATGTTACAGCTAAAGTTACAATTCTAGTTATTATGTCAAATATATATGAAGCGAGTTGCGGCACAGAGGCACAAGCGGGTTTAATTCCCACGCCAGGAAATGAAAATATTAAATAACATTTTAGTATTTTCATTCGTTGAGTTCCGCCATTTTACACGCAATGCCTCGATTCGGCTGAAAGTTAGGAATGAAAATGTTAAAAGAGAACGGAGTGTCTTAACACTAGGTTCTCTGGTTCTCTCTGTGCGTGATATGTGCGTGATATAAAGTGAAGCTAAAAACAAATTGAACCTACCAAAACTCGAACCTGCGCCTCTTTGACACAGATAAGAATGATTTAGTGTTTAGAGCGTTTGATTTCCGGTTCCTAAGAATGATAACCATGACAAAGCATAAAATAATATACTAAAAGTTTGTGTTAATCATCAATAAAGTCAAGGTTGAAACGTTGTAGTCAAGTCATAATACCGGTTATAGTACAAATTAGACTATCAAAATACGTATATAAGGTAAACGGTTTCCAAAAGGCGCGGGTTGGAATCCCGTCGCGTTCAAAAAAATTATTACGTTTTCTAAATATGTTTTTACACAACGTTTGAAATTCGATGGAAAGAGGAGAACGCTAAGAAGGGACAAAGCATGGAACTGAAAAAAAAACATTTTTTTTGCCCTGTCCCGCACTTAGTAGGCGAGACAAAGGGAACCAGATAACCTAGTGTTAAGACACTCCGTTCTCTTTTAACATTTCCGTTGCCCACTTTCCGCCGAATTTAGGCATTGCGGTCTAAGTCGGCAGTAGTCAGAGTGGCGAAACTCAACGTCGCGCTTTTACCTTTTCACCAGAGCGAGGAAATGATAATACTAAATATTATTTAATATTTTCAATTCCTGGAGCGGGAATCGAACCCACAACCTGTCGCGTGTACAGTCGCACGCTTGTGCCTCTGCGTCATATAAAATTAATATTAATAAAGAAACAGCACTGATGCATTTCATCTCATAAATCTTTAAACCTTGGCTAAGAATATAATGAATTATAAAAATGTTCCTTGGAGCTTTCCTTAGACATAGCCTTTATTAACTTTACGTAGCAAAAAGCGAAAAAAGCCTTATTAGAATAGCAGTATCTTTTAAGTAAGAAAATCACCTCAAATTTGTTTTTACGCTTATATTTAATAAGTAAAGCTTTTAATTTCACTAAATAAATATTTGGTGTAATAAAAAAGAATAATGGATTGTAACTTGAAAATAAATATTATCCTTACTAGTCCTTACTAATATTATAAATGCGAAAGTAACTCTGTCTGTCTGTCTGTTACGATTTCACGCCTAAAACACCGAATCGATTTTGATGAAACTCGGTATGAAGATAAAACTGAACTTGGGAATGGACAATACTTTTTATTGCGAAAAAATGGTAGAAGGGGAAGGGGGAAATAGGGGATGAACATTTGTATGGAAGTTCTTATTATCAAACATAAAATCATATAAGATTATTCAACTGTTTACAACTTTCTCACCTAAATCATTTAACCAATTTTGACAAATAGTCTAGACCTTGGGAGGCTCCTTACCACGACGCGCGATATAGCCGAATTCCACGCAGGCGAAGCCGCGGGCGGAGAGCTAGTAAAGAATAAAAATCCCGACTGCATAAAGAAACTGAATGAAAAGAAAAATTTTACGTTTTTAGGTAAAAATACAAATAATGTAAGCTATAAAAGCTAGTTATGTGTTATATATTTTTACTCAATATTTATTGTTAAAACGTAATAAAATCTACCTCAATTTTTTACGCTCTTATATTTAATACCGTAAGTAAAGCTTTTAATTTACCAAAAAAAATATTTGGTATAATCAAAAAAATGAATAGATTTTTAATGCATTTAAGGGTTATTTGCTAACCGCTGGCGGATCGCCAAGACTGTGTTTGATAAAGGCCGAGTGAGCCTAATTATATTTTATAAATGCTTTCTTATTTTTCTTTTTCTTTAATTTTTTTATATTCACGCTGTATCCCGCATATAACAGGGTAGGCAGAGGGAAGCTTTCTCAGCTTCCCTAGTGTTAAGACACTCCGTTGTCTTAAGATTTCCGTTCCCCACTTTCCGCCGAATTCTCTTTGATTTCATATCCATATATAGTGGATTGTACATACGCCATTTTGTTGTGGCAGCCATTTCATGTTTTTTTTTGTTTATTCTGATCACTACGGACACGTGGTTAACTAAGCTTAGGAGATAAGATAATTTTTTTCCAAAGAGAGTCCAAGTGTTTTAGTTGCCTACTTAATATATTATTATTATTACTTGTTATAACTAATAATTCTTCATATTACTTAATATTACTTAATATTATTCAATGTTACGTAATTTCATGTTAACAACAAAATTGATTATAAATACTTGCGTAGTTATCAGAAGTAAAGATAAATTCTGAATTTCAGGTCAATCCGAAATAAGGAAGGTCCATTAGCCACGGTAACTAACAAGACAAGTTACATAAAAGTTTGTAAATCTATGATAGAAAGTACAAATAGTTAGCAAAAAAAGACAATCGAATTCAAATAAAATGCTAATGCTAAAAATTAAACGCATAACTCATAAACTACTTCACATTTCAAATGGGACGTCAGAAGCATTGGTTATAATATAATTCTTTGATCATCAAAATTGGTTTATCTAGTAAAAAATTATGTGGTAACATAAAAAAAATCGAATTGATAACCTTCTGCTTTTTTGAAGAAATATACAACAGTTTTCTTTGATAAATACGAATCAACAATTCTTGAACTATTGTATGATCTTATTTTCTTAAGTCAATCATTCTGAAATGTACTCAAATGTATGCTATGTATGTAAGGCACAAGTAAAATTTGGAAAACTATTTTAAGCATGTTCAAGATAGTTTTGGGATTTCCAAATAGATAACGAGATAAAAGCCAAGTAACTTGTTTTTACACTCTTTATTCCGTATATCTGGGTCGTCAAAGGGAACTTAGTGTCAAGACACTCCGTTTTTCACTATTATGCATGAAAGAAAAGTAACATTGTGTACTAAATGACAAAATTTAACGCTGCGCTTTGTCTCTTGATAGTGGTGAAATTAAATGTCTGTAAAGATATATATACGTTTTAGGTCACTCATTTCACATTACTCTCTACTTCTAACAAAATTTCATCATATTGTGTGTTGAGTAGCGGTTCTTAACGTCGCCCTTTGTCTTATTTATAAAGCCGAGGAAATGAAAATAATTCAAGTATAATCATTCCCGAATGTGAATCGAACTGATAACCATCCCATTTGTAGTGAGATACTGCCATTGAGCCATGATAGCTTCTCGCGTGAAGCTTTTGTTTTGTTTTTTTTGTTCAAAACAAATATATATAAATATAATATCATCAGTCCAGAGTGTAGACCTGCTAACTCCATATTTAGTAAATTATAAACATATTTTTTTAGCTCTACACTGTATGCTCCACATAGTAGGCAGAAAGATAGAAAAAAAAAATTACACGCATTTGCAAAATAATAAGAAAACAGGAACAAAATCATAAATAATTGTAGCATACAAAGGCGATCTTATCATTATTAGTGGTTTCTTTCAAGTAACTTTAGGCATAAACATTTAAATGCACAGGATATTTCTGTAATGTATAAAAAGTAATTAAATCAAAAAGTAATTTATGTGGAGACAGAAAAGTATTCTTAAATAATCATGAATATATTTTACATTAGGTTTAGATATTGTTAGCCGCTTTTGTAGATATAAATTTCATATTTTTACTGATACCGGTTTTCTGGCAGATTAAAACTGTTGTAAGGCACTTACAGTTTCCGTTAAATAATCTCCTTTAGAGAAGGCACGGGGTTAGAATACAGTTTCCCTGTGACACTGGGTAGCGTCCCGTAAGAGGCGTGTATCCCAGTAGTTAGGTGGTAAGAGGTTCCTCCTCCGACTGACTCACGACTGGTTTTTTCCTATTTCTCCAGAATGTGGTGGTTCCAGCGAACTGTCATGATCACTACGATGTCGTTTTCCTTACCATCTGCATACTTTAGGCCGGCAACGCATTTCATACGTATTTGGCGGAAAGTGTGGAACGGAAATGTTATAAGAGAATGGAGTCTTTTAACACTAGGTTCTCTGGTTCCCTCGGCCTATCCCGCTATATGCGGGATACAGTGTGTAGTTAAAAAAAAAAATCTCCGCTCTAATTAGAAAAAGCGTATATCACAACTCCTCTGGTTTAGTCCTTGGGCGGGAAAATACTTATCATCAGGTGGTCCTTCTGCAGCTCTTATCTAAAATAAAAGAATACGGAGTGTCTTAACACTAGGTTATCAGGTTCACTCTGCCTACCCTTCTATGTGCGGGATACAACGTGAGCTAAAAAAATAAATAAAATGTACTTAGCACGTTATTACTTTGGACCCTTAATATGTATATGTCGAACACCTAAAATATTCCGTAACAAAAATTAATTTGCGTCAAAATATTCTGATTAAAACAGGGTTGGTCCCAGCGCTGCAGACCGTCGGAATAAAGAATTATATTTATAAATTTATTTCCGATTCCTCTTTTATTATAGCTTTTTGATGAGGGTATTGATATGTAGGTATGCAATATTTACATATTTTTTGTATTTTAAAATTTCATGAGTAATAAATGTCGTTACTCAATATTACTTAGTAATATTGAGTAATTTTAAGTAATATTAAGTAATGTTAAGTAATATTAAGTAATATTAGTTATAATAAGTAGATGTTATATAAGTCATAGTAAGTATTAAATAATATTAATTTATTGATAAGAAGTAGGCAACTAAAATACTTGGACTCTCTTTGGAAAAAAAATATTTTATTTCCTAAGCTTAGTTAAGTGATATGAAAATGTAGTGAAAGTTGAAAAGGTTAAAAAGTAACTACGTGTCTGTAGTGAAAAAATATATTTGGTCGCGGCGTTAAATTCCGCCACTCATCATATAATGTATCGATTTTGCGGAAGTGCAGAACGGAGTGTTTTGACAGGGTTCTAACCTATAAAAACGGGGGGAAAACGCGATTTTAGTTCATGAAAGCGAAGTCGCGGTAAACAGTTAGTTTACAATTAAATCCCAAGCACTTGCTGGTAATGCATAATAACATCCAAAAAATATTCTTAATCTAAAAAATACTGTTTTCAAATGAAATGCACTAAGAAGTAAAATTATTAGGAATAACTTAAAAACTACTTATCACATTTAACTATCAAATGAAAAAAAAATCAAAATTCGTTTATTCAGTACAAAATTACACTGAACCACACATAAAAAAGAGAGGTGTCAAGGGACACCCGGATGGAACGAAGCTATATACATAATAAATATGTACAACAAACCTGTATACACTCAACAAAAATAATCGTCGCGACACCACACTGTTCAATGCGATATAGAAAGACGGAACGAAAATAACTAACTTGCTTTCTATGAAACAGAGAGAGAGACAGAGAAACACGCGCACGCCGCACGGCAACTATAGCAAAAAGTGTCGTTACAACATTTGGTCTTAATTTTTTTCGTCTAGCCCTTTTACAACGCGCGATAAGGATCTTCGATCCAATAAAGTGAACTCAAGAACCTCCTTTATCCAAATCAGTTAAAAATAAATCAAAGTATAATAAAGAATTTCCCTTGAAAACCAAACCGCTGTAAATTCTTTAACAAAACTTCGGTACGTGCCGCATCTTCATACAAACTTGCCAAATTATTTTGTCATCAACGATCGACTTTCAAAGATTGTAATATTGAAATTCTTTTGGAAGAACATTGTAAAAATTTTTAAACTTAGTGATATGCTGTATATTAAAGCGTTAAGTTCCGCTAGCATACAATATCAGAAATTTGGGTTGAAAGTGGAAACCGAGTGTCTCTATACTAGCTTCTCTCTATCTCGCCTGCTATGCCGGATTGAACGTGAGGCTTTTTTTTTAAATAAAATTATATCCATAGGCTCACATTTGTCCGTGCCGTTTTTTTTTTTTTTTAGCTTCAGGTTTTATATATTGAATGGGGGAACTCAATACACATTTTTATCTTACGACAGTGAAGAAATGAAAGTAATTTAAATGTTATCATTCCCCCAAGTGGCAATTCGAACCCACAACCTAGCACGTTTACATTGAGACTCTGTCCTACTGCACTACGGTGAACTCTAATGATATAAGCCTCGCGCTTAAAATAAAAAAAAATCAGTCGGTGAGGATCTCACCATAGTTCTTAAGATACAAATAATTAGTTCTGTTATAATTATGCTGCAAAATAAACTCTTATAAAAAAAAAACAAGGCAAAGCGCGGCGTTGAGTTCTACCACTCAGCATGCAATGCCTCAATTCGGCGGAAAGTGGGGAACGGAGTGTCTTAACACTAGGTTCCCTCTGCCTACCCTGCTATATGCGATATACAGCGTGAAGCTATGTTTATATGTATATATGAATTATATCTACAGTCACATCAAAAGTCAATTAATTTCGTCATAAACTGTTTCATAGTAATTACTTTTTAATAATGTCCAATAAAATCATTTTGATGCGATTACTAATGTCACATAAATTGTGTTTTAAGATGTGATAAGAACTAATCATTTTTAGTTGATTTACTTTTTATTAAGAAAAAACATTGTTTCTTTTTAACAGGCTATACTTTATCCTACTAGAACAGAGGAATGAATATAATGTAAATATAATTATTTCCCTGGATGGGAATCGAACCCACAACTCAGAACTACAGTCTTAAACCAGTTGAAAATAAAAAAAAACATAACATCACGCATTTATGAATAATAGTGTCCCCGTAAATGCGTTAATGACACATTGCCTAGCAACGTATATGTCACTTTATATAAACATAGATGTCAAACCATGGCAGTTTGTAACATTTATTTTGTTAATTAAATATATCTTTTATGTATTATTTAAAAAAAATGTTAGCATTCTGCATCCCTTCTCTATATAAACTACAAGTTTCATTCTCCTCCGTCTGCGTAATTTAAAGCGCGGCGTTGAATTCCGCAACTCAGCACGCGACGCCTCAATTCGGAAGAAAGTGGGGAACTGAGTGTCTTAACACTAGGTGTCCTCTGCCTACCCTGCTAAATGCGGGATACAGCGTGAAGCTATGTATGTATGCACTTTTGCCGTTTTCTTTTGTATTTTTTCTCTTCTTAACTTTCTATAGGGGATAAAGCGTGAAGCTGAAATATATAGATATTTCAGGTGTATATTAAGTAACAATCAATTGTACAATTATAATTTTGCAAATTATATCGTTACCTAACACTTAGACCATTCAAACACAGACGAGTGAGATAATCTCTAGAATGCCCTGAAAAGCACGTTGAGTAGTCGATTTTGGTTAACAACTAGCTGTATCCACTAAACACTGTAGTTCATTAGATTTTCACACGGGGAATTATATTTCATACATACATACATAGCTTCACGCTGTATAGCAGGTTAGGCAGAGGGAACTTACTGTTAAGACACTCCCTTCCCTACTTTCCGCCTAATTGAGGCATTACGTGCTGATTGGCGGAACTCAAAGCCACTCTTTGCCTTGTTACCAAACTCAGGAAATGAAAAATTTCATGGAGTGGGAATCGAATCCACAACCTATCGCGTTTACAATCGCACGCTTGCGCCTCTGCGTCACAACAGGCGTGAGAGGCATTATATTTCATGCATATTTAAAGTATTCTCTGAGCTGATATCACTCCTAGTTTTCATCTTCAAAAGGTGAATAAGGTGTAATGTCAGAGGGTATACGTTTTTTTTTGTATATTTATTTTCTTTTTTTAACTTTACGTTGTATCCCGCATATAGCAGGGTAGGCAGAGGGAACCTGAGAACCGAGTGTTACGACACTCCGTTCCCTTTCAACAAATCCGTTCCCCACTTTCCGCCAGGTTGAGGCTTTGCTTGTTGAATGGCGGAACTCAACGTCGCGCTTTGCCTTGTTACTAAACCCAGAAAATGAAAATACTTCATTTCCTGGAGTGGGAATCGAACCCACAACCTGTCGCTTTACAGTCGCACACTTGTGCCTCTGCGCCACGACAGGTATACGTATGTATAACAAGATTCCTCTAATAATTACAGACCTGCCATTTCAAAAATTCAAAGTCAACAAAGTCAAAGAACATATTAAGAATAATAATGGAGAGATATGTATATATTAATATACATATCTCTCCAAGAACACACAGATATTAATGTATGGAATTAAATGCTGTTGATACTCAGGAGGTTTATCGTTGTTGTAAATTTATTGTCAAATTATATTTGTAAAGAGCAACTGAGTTTCTCTATGGCTCTTCTCAAAAGAATGGCAGAAAGCAGAAATGCAGCAGCCTTGCCCACTGGTAGCTTCCGGTACTGACAATACTTGTCAGTATTGTATTGACGATTCCAAAGTGCTTTAAAAATATTCTCGTATTAAGTGTGTTTTACACTTGAAGAATTTTTTGATTTGATTTGATTGATTCTCATTTCTATGCTATGGGAAGGCAAAGGGTGGCGTTGAGTTCCACCACTTTAATCGTAATGTCTCGATTTTGAAACCTTTAGAACGAAGTATTCTGAAAAAAATGGAGTTTTAGATTTCATAGTCCAAGCTTAAGTCACAGGCTATAACTAGGATTTTCTAAGTAAATTCAATTCACTTCTAAGTCAAAATGAACACCGATAATTAAATAACGAAAATCCAAAGACAGTAAACTGGGGTCGGTAAAATGTCGTACCAATTAGCATCGAAAATTATACGTATATATAAGGGGTACCTAATTTGTATTCCACTTGGTCGCGTACAGTCTGTTACAAATGAAGGGAATAAGGAGATATTCGTAATGTTTTGTGAGCGGATTTCGTGGTGCAGAGGCGCAAGCGTGCGACAAGTTGTGGGTTCGATTCCCACTACAGGAAATTAAAATGTTAAATATTTATAGTAATTAATATTTAGTATTTTTATTTTCTCGCTCTTTTAAGATATAGAGTGGCGTTGAGTTCCGCTACTTAACACGCAATGTCTCAATTCAGCGGAAAGTAGGGAAATTTACGGAGTGTCTTAACACTAGGTTCTCTTCGAGTACCATGCCATACTGGATAAAATATGAAGATGTAAATATCAATAATTTTATTTCACGTCATCTGCAAGCAATTTTAAATAAATAATAAACCTAACCGAAAACCAACATCAATTAAAAGAAACCTGTAAGAGATTACTTTTAGTGATAAGGTCACTTTTTGCCTAACTTTTTCTATATTGTGTAATCTTTTTTATTTTTTATTTGTTGCAATAAAGAGTTTTTATTATTATTTTTTAAAATGTACTAAAAAGTAAAGTTATTACGAATAGCTCAGAAACACATAACATTTTAACTTAATTTAAATAGGAACACATTACAAGCACTAGGCTATCAAATAAAAATAGAACCATCAAAATTAGTTCACCTAGTAAAAAGTCGTGCGGTAACACATAAAAAACCCATCGAATTCAGATACTATAAGTCGGTACATACATACATACATAGCTTCACGCTGTATCCCGCATATAGCAGAGGGAACCTAGTGTTAAGACACTCCGTTCCCCACTTTCCACCGAATTGAGGCATTGAGTGCTTAGTGGCGAGACTCAACGCCGCGCTTTGCCTTGTTACCAAACCCAAGAAATGAAAAGTTCCATTCGCTGGAGTGGGAATCAAACCCACAACCTGTAGCGTTTACAGTCGCAAGCTTGTGCCACTGCGCCACGATGTTTAACTTGGTTAAAAATAAGATAAATCACACATAAGCTATCATCTGTTCTAAGGAGGTAAGCCATTGACAAATGATATCCCAAAGGAGTTTCAATTTGGCAACCGTAAAGATATTTACGTACCACTTTATGTAATGTGCAACTTGAGACCGGAAAGTAATGTTTGTTTAAATATTTTATGAACGAAATCTTTTTTATCATTTATTTAGGGCAGACGTGGTCGATTTCCACGCCAGGAAATAAAGATATTATATATTTATTATAACTAGTGTCCTCGTTGACGCGTTAACAACGCGTTGCCTAGCTTCGTATATGTCACTTTATATACATGGATGTCAAACCATGATAGTGTGTGTTATATTTTTCATATTATTATCATATTAATGACAAATATTTTTTATGCATTGCCATTGACTTTATTCCGCACTCCTTCGCTATATAAATTATAAGTGTGCCAAGTTTCATGTTCCTCCGTCCGCGTAATTTTTATAAAAAGGGCTACAAAGTTTTTGCTTCAATTCAAATTCAATCTATTAATATATAGATTCATATTTAACATTTTCCTCGCTCTGGTAATAAAGCAAAATGCGACGTTGAGTCCCGCCACGTAGTACGCAAAGCCTCGATTCGGCAGAAAGTGGGGAACGGAAATTTTAAGAGAACGGAGTGTTTCTAGGTAACTTAGGTCCTCAGGTCCCCTCTACCCTACTAAAATATACATATAAATATGCAGTATACAGCGTGAAGCTAAACATTTATTTTAATAAAATATACGTAACCACCTAGTTTATCATCATGCAGTGTGACCGCGTCTTAATGTATTGGTTGCAGGTTCAATTCCCACCCGGTTGAAAGATGTAAATTATTAGAATAATATATTTTAAATAATTTTCAATTCATCACTCTGGATAGATATAACGCGGCGTTAAGTTCCGCCTCTCAACACGGAGTGTCCTAGTTTTTAAAAATATATATTTTCGTAACCTAAATATATAAATACTTTAAAAATATTTATAATTCTGTCTAAATACTAGAGATGTGTGAATTTAAATAGAAATCCTATTATAGTCTATAGTTCTATAGTATGAAAGCCATTTGAAATCGTATTAGCGCGGCAAATACTACGAGTATAGTCAAGTTGATGAATCCATTTAATTTAATTGCTAAATTAATACTAAGAAGCCTATCGTGGTGTAGTCTGATTTATACGCGGTTGGTTGTGGGTTCGATTCACACTCGAGGGAATGATTGTATATAATGGTTTTATTATCGGTAAGTCAAATACCGGTGTTAAGTTCCGCCACTTTTTACACAGAATAGAGAACGGAGTGCCAAACGCTACGGTCTCTGTATACTTCTCTCGTCTCGTTCACTTTTTACGTGACCTTTCTTCAGTATAATTGATATTGGGTTCTCAAAGATCAACCGAGGTTTCTCCCTACCTCTCTTGCCGCTCACCTTTGCTTTATAATTTTTTCTTACTCATCCGCTCGACGTGCCCAATCCACTTGAGCACGTTCTTCTTCATTCTTACTGTAATATCCTCGCTTATATCTGTCTTTCTAAGTATCTCTTCGTTGAGAATACGGTCTGCCAAGCTGGCTCCGCATATTCTCCGAAAAGATCGCATCTCTATCGCATTTATCTTTCGTTCGTTCTTCTTTTGACACACCCACGTTTTACTGTCGTATAACAGCGTCGGCACTAAATTATATGCTGCCGTACATGCCGCTACGCTAATGTTCCGCCGTCCCATCAATGCAGACAGAGCACCGCTAATCCTATTACCGGTTGCAATACGCTTTTCCACATCCATATCGTATCTTCCGTCTCTGCCAAACATATTTTCCAGGTATCTTCATTCGCTTGTTCTAACATCTTTCTATGTACAGTTGCATTCTGTTCTTTGTAAAAGGTGAAAACCTTTTACAAAAACCAGAATCTCAATTTAACTCGCGTTTAGGTTTAGACCATTATTAATATGAATCCTGAATTTAGAATTAGAAACTAAAAAGTATTTTTCGATATATCTGTTCAAAAAAGGGAACTTAAGGGCTTAATAGTCCACACAAACGAATACACGGGATACAAGTAGTTAACGGATACTCCCTTAGAAATTTCACTCATGACTTAAAGTTAATGGTATTCATACTGACAGGAACATACTGCTATTGGCTTAGTACATATTCATCTACATACATTAATTACCTATCAAAACGCGACTGCGAAATTTACCTTACATGAAATTAGTGAGAGATTAATATGTTAGAGCCTAAGCACTATTGTGGCGTGGTTAAAGTTTAAATGAATTAAGTAGCTTCACTCTTTTAGCGGAACAGGATAGACAGAGGGAATCTAGTGTCGAAATACTCCGTTTTCCGTCTGAAAATGAAATATAACGCGTTTTTATTACATACATACACAGATTTCTGGAGTGGGAACCGAACCCACAACCTGTCGCATTTACAATCGCACGTTTGTGCCTCTGTGCCACGAAAGGCATTTTTTATTTTGTTTTTTATTTATTTATTTTTTAGCTTCCCGCTGTATCCCATATAGCAGGGTAGGCAGAAGAAACCTAGTGTCAAGACACTCCGTTCCCCACTTTCCGAACGCGTAAATAGCGCGTTGAGTGTAGAAATTCAAGAACCCACTTCTTCACACTAGAGCGTACAAATAAAAGTAATTTAAATATATATCTCAAATTTTAGTGAGGAACGGAAATATTAAAAGAAAACGAAGTGTCTTAACACTAGGTTCTCTGTTTTTTCTGCCTACCCTGCTATGAGCGAGATGCAGCATAGAACTAAAAGAAAGAAAGTAAGAATAATTATTTCTTAGACTGAGAATCGAACCCACTCCAAACGTGTTCACAATCAGTCTCTCTGCTCTCCGTAATATGTCCTTCATTAAATTTGACTACAATTTGCTATCAGAAGGTTGTATCTTGTTTCATCATGTCATGTTGATTAATGATTTACTTATACACTTTGGGAAAGATACGGAAGTGAACAAAACTAATGTAACACATTTTGAAGCTTAAATTAATATATCCTGATATTAACTTAGCTTAGCTTTGGATTTTGATGTTATATGATATTTTTAACCGATTTCTCAAAAAGGAGGTTCTATATCCGATTGTTTTTTTTTTTAAATTCACGCTGTATCCCGCATATAGCGGGACAGGCAGAGGGAACCAGAGAATCTAGTGTACAGACACTCCATTCTCTTTCAACATTTCCGTTCCCCACTTTCCGCTAAATTGAGACAACTCAACGCCGTGCTTTGCCTTGTTACCAAGCCCAAAAAATGAAAATACTAAATTTTACATTTCCTGGAATGGGAATCGAACCCACAAACTGTCGCGTTTTCAGTCGCACGAAGTCCTCTGCCTCTGCGCCACGACAGGTTTTTACTGTTTCTTTAAGTGTGTTAGTGCATTATTTTTTACTGGCTGAACCAGTTTTGATGTTTCTTCTTATATGATAGCTCGTGCTTGTGATTTTTCATCTAAATTTAGTTATGAGTAGTAGTTGTTGAGTTATTCGTAATAATTTTAGTTTTGGTTTAGTAACAAGGCAAAGCGCGGCGTTGAGTTCCGCCATTTAGCACGCAATGCCTCAATTCGGCGGAAAGTATGGAATGGAGTGTCTTAACACTAGGTTCCCTCTACCTACCTTGCTATATGCGGGATACAGCGTGAAGCTATGTGTGTATTTATTACTTATTTTCTTCTATTTTATTGGTTTATTCATTCCTTAATTGATCCTTTAACGATCTAGTGAGAGACACACTAAGAGATGTTTGTATGTAAATTTTCAATTGACGTAAGCCTTCACAACGTATGTACATTGAATTGGAATAAATAGTAAAGGCCCATGTTGATGAATACTTTGAAAACCTTTTATGTATATAAGATAAATTATATTAGCCTATCATGAGAGGTATAAACGTGTGTTAGATTTTTCTTTATATATTTCATTAAATAACAAATATTAATAATTATGTATATATTACAATTAAAGAATAATAGGATAGTTAAAATTTAACTTTGGTATTAACCAAAAAAGATAACCAATACTGTTTTTATTCAAGAAAAGAATATAGTAGCATAAACTACCTTCAATATCAAAATATTCTCAACTCAATTAGGATATTATATTTGTATCGTCAAATTAAGGTAAAGATATCTGTATTGTCAGTCCTATGGGAATTTACCACCGGCTCGGCAAGCAGTTCTGCTGAGAAGAGCCGGCAAGAAACTCAACAGTTGCTCTTTTTAAATATAGTACACAATACTTATAATATCACATAAAAATTCCGCACAATAAAACAAATTTTTGCTATAATTAGCAATACAAAGACAAGTACGTTACAATATTACAGAAAGTTCCATATTTAAACAATATTACAAGAAATAACAATTAAAAATATATCAACGATTACGTACCTAAGCCAGAAGTAGCTCAGGGAACCAAAAATCCCGGCTACACTATATTTTCAGTCTTTTATACTTATTCTCAATGAGTCAAATCAGTATCTTTACAAAATTTTAATTAAATATATGTAGAATTATTTTATAACTAATTTAAACTTTTACATTTCTTTTACAATCAAAAAGGATAATAATATCTAGTCAAATCTGTATTTTAATATGAAACAAACTAAACTATGACTTAAATATTAAATGTTACCATATTTCTAAGTTTATTATTTAGATAAATATAATTATTTTACAAAATTCTTTTTTATTTTTCTTTAAAATTAAAAACAAGACTTAAAAAAAATATCTACAATATATCTTGACGATTTTAAAGACATAATATATAAATTAAATATCACATGACACGTGCGACTGTAAGCGCGACAGGTTTTTAATTCGATTCCCACTCCAGGATATGAAAATATTTTCATTTTCTCGCACTGTTAACAAGGCAAAACGCGGCGTTGAGTTCCGCCATTCAGCATGCAATGCCTCAATTTGGCGGAAAGTGGGGAAAGAAAATGTTAAGAAAACGGAGTGTCTTAACAATAGGTTCTCGGGTTCCCTCTGTTTAATCTGCTATGAACGGGATACAGCGTGTACCATACCAATACATATTTATTGTTATTTATTTACATATTGTTCTCAGAATCATTTAATCAAATACATTTGACCCTTCAGAAGCCAATTCTCAAATAACAGTGGCTAGCAACACGCTTAGTAATGAAATTTAAATTTAAAAACAGTTTTTATATTACTGATACAGATATTATCCCACTAACATATTAAGCTCTACCAATTATTTCTTTTCATACTTCGTGTTTTTAGGGTTTCGTATCTCGAAAGGAAAAAAAACGTAACCTTTATAGAATCACTTTGTTGTCCATACGTTCGTCCGTCCATCTATCAGCCTTTTTTCAATTGTGAAGACTATCAGGAACGCCTGGAGATATTAAACTAAAATTTATATCAAATACTAAGGTCTTACTGCCCCTTGAAGCTGTAAAAAAACGTTCAAACGTAAAAACCAGCGCAATCTAAAGATACAACCGTTTATGCCGCACATTTCCGTAAATCGCGGGGGAAACAAAACCTACAGTGTACTTCCCGTGAACTCAGAATCTTGAAACTTGGTACAAAGCAACAACTTGTAGCACAAATAAAAGAAAAATTGCGTAAATTAAAATTTTTAGTTACATCATATTTTCATTTCATAGCTTCACTCTCTATCCCGCATATAGCAGTGTAGGCAGAGGGAACCTAGTGTTTAGACACTCCGTTCCCCACTTTCCACTGAATTGAGGCATTGCGTGCTGAGTGGCGGAACTCAACGGATACTCAACGGAAGGATATGAAAAATTCCATTTCCTGAAGTGTGAATCGAACGCACGCTTGTGCCTCTGCGCCACGACAGGCGTTACATCATATAATAAAAATATTTCATATTATCACACCCTTGCTCTGGTAACAAGGCAAATGTTAACAGTATGAGTATCCTAACACTAGATTCCAAGGTTCCCTCGGCCTACCCTGCTGTATGCAGGATATAACATGAAGCTAAAAGAAAAACTGAATATGCCCGGTTCTAAAAAAGGTTGCTCACCCCTGCTTTATAATATCGGAACGTAATAGCAACGGTTTAATGAGATCGGTTATTGTCTTAGTAATTGAGTTTTAGGTGATTTTGATCAAATGGGCATTTAGAGTTTATCTTTCTTAGAAATGAATATTAAGATTTTATCAATATTCAAACTGAATTCATATAAAATGTGCTCAAAAGTTTTTTTTGATCTTAATTTAGATGTCATCACAATAGAGATACTAGCTATCATATAAAGAAAAAATCATCAAAATTGGTCCCTCCAACAAATAGCAGGGTGGTCAAAGAGATTTTAGTGTCAAGACGCCCGAATTCAATACACTGTGTGTTGTATTCGGGAATTAACGCCGCGCTTTGTCTTAGCAGAGCGGAACAAAAAAAATAATTTCAGTATAATCATTTTCTTGACTAGGAATCGAACCTACAACCAATCGGGCTTAGAGACGCTGACTCACTGTGCCTTAATAGCCTCTAACTTAGTTATTTTTCAGTAAAGTTCGCAGTTTCAAGCTCTTTCCCGCATAGCATAGATAGAAAGAATTTAATGTCAACACACTCTGCTCTATGCTTTCCGATGGAAATTCAGACATTCAGCATTAAGTGGCGGAGCACAACTCAGTGCTTTGTCTTACTAGATCGAAGAAATCAAAATTTTTATTATTATTATTTATTTAACTTCACACTGCATCCCGCACATATGGCAGCAGGGTAGGCAGAGGAAAGTTGAGAACCTATTGTTAAGATACTCCGTTCTCTTTTAAAATTCGTTTTCCCCTTTCTGCCTAAATGAGGCATTGCGTGCTGATTGGTGGAAGTCAACGCCGCGCTTTGCCTTGTTACCAGAGTAAGGAAATGAAAATACTAAATATTATTTTTATTATTAAAAAATGAAATTAATTTCACTTTAGTCAATCTTCAGCGGAAATCGAACCCACAACTAGACGTCGTCCAACTGTACCACAATGGTCTAAGCAAAAAGTAAATTGTTCATATAAACGATATTCCACAAGAAGTCTTGGCAATGACACGGCCGCCTTCAGGCCTTTCCGAGTATTAAATAATTATAAAAGTTTTACTTAACAAAAAACAGTTCTGATGAGTTCCCTTCGACAGTCGTCTCGAGAGGCATATTTTTTTAAGGCGGGAATATCTTGACTTTTAATAGGATAGACTTTCGAGTAATGATATATCTTATTATTTTTTAACCGATTTCTAATAAAAGAGGTTCTTCATTCGACTCTATTATTTTTTTTATGTAACTAACTAAAAAAATACAGTAGAATTGTTCTCAATAACCATCTAATGCTTTTTCGAATGAACGAATTTTTGTTACGCTTTCGCCTAAAAACTACTGGACTGATCTAGATAAAACTTTGTAATAATATAGCTTATACATATAATCTGCAATTCATAAAGATTTCATGCAGAAAAATAACGACAAGTACTTTCTATTAAAATTTTTCTGCTCTTTCTCGAATTTGACCAAATATTCCTTGTTTTAGTGAGCATTATTTTAAAATATATTAGCATTCTACATTCCTTCCCTATATAAACTATAAGTGTGCCAAGTTTTATGCTCCTCCGTCCACGTAATTTTTGTACAAAGGGGTACAAAGTTTTTGCTTCACGTATTAATATATAGATAATATATACGTACTGATGACATTTGATATCATCGTCTCTGACAACGCGACGCAAGTGAAGCTGACAGAGTTATAACCTCCTGTCTCGTATATGTATGTAATGTATTATTTTGTTTCGGACTTATATTTTCCTGTTAACTCATAATAAAGGCTATCGCGGCACAGTGTTCGACTGTAATCGCGGATGTGAGTTTGATTCCCACTTCAGAAAATTAACAATGTTAAATATTTATAATACATATTATTTTTTATTTTGATTTCTTCGCTCTGGTAACAAGGTAAAGCGCGGCGTTGAGTTCCGCCACTCAGCAAGCAATGCCTCAAGTGATGGAAAGTGCTGAACGGAAGTGCTAAAAGATAACAGAGTGTCTTATCACTTGGTTCTCTGGATCCCTCTGCCTACTTTGCTATAAGCAGGACACAGGATGAAGCTAAAATACTTAGTCTTTAACATGGTCAATCAATTAGCTCTCTACATTATACTTTAAAAATATTAACAAAAACCTACCTATTTTTCGAAAATGGTAAGCTTTTTCACAATATTGGCATGGTTAGGAGGAAGTAGCAATATTTGGCTCGCCGCCACAACAGCGCGCCCTTTCAAGAGATTAATATCTAAAGAACACTCCTTATTACTTATACGTGATGAAATTTGTATTGGAACCTAATTTACTGGAAATAAAGGTAAAAACAAACTTCACGCTGTATCCCGCATAGCTGAGTAGTCAAAGAGAGCATAATGTTAAAACACTCCGCTGCTTTCCGCCCACCTTCAAGACATTGATTGATAAGTGGCGGAATTTAACGCAGCGTCTTCCAGAGCGGAGAAATAAGAATAATTTAAATATGAACGTGAAAAAAAAACGCCTGTCGTGGTGCAAGGGCACAAAGTGCGAATGTAAACGCGACAGGTTGTGGGTTTGATTCCCACTCCAGGAAAGGAACTTTAAATAATATTTAGTATTTTCAATTGTTGAGTTTGGTAACAACGCAAAACGCGGCGTGGGGTTACGCCACTAAGCACGCAATGCCTCAATGCGGCAGAAAGTGGGGAACAGAATTGTTGAAAGAGAACGGAGTGTCTTAACACTGGTTTCTCAGGTTCTCTATGCCTATCCTGCTATATGCGGGATACAGAGTGAAGCTAAAAAAAATCTTTACCTTATTTCTTTTTCTAGAAACTACACAAAAAATATATACTTATATTATAAAAATATAATATAAGTAGATCTATATATGTATCTGACGCAAATCTAATTCCCTCAGCGCTGTCATCAATCACAAGAACACTTTAAAATCAGTCAAACTTTTTCATCGTTCCAAATCTGATTAATTGATGGTTGTCGCCGCTTTACACTTCGATACACTTGGAGTTTGACATTTTTTTACCCGACTTGACAAAAAGGAGGTTTTCGATTCGATTTTTTTCTTATTTAGTAACTTTTTACTGAGTGAACGAATTTTGATGGGATTTTTTATAAAAAATCCTAAAACTCATATATGAGTATGATAGCTAGTGCTTCTTATGTGGTAAATTTACTTAAGATCGGACGAATTTTTGAGATTTTTTTTATTTTATGCTGTATTCTGCATATAGCGGGGTAGGCAGAGGGAACCAGAGAACCTAGTGTTAAGACACTCCTTTCTCTTTTAACATTTCCGTTCTCCACTGGTTAACGTGGTTAGTTTAATAGGCAATATCTCGAAAAGCGTAAAACGGAGTGTCTTAACACTTGTGTTCTCTACTTTTAGGTCACTACAGGCATCTTAAACGTTTAAGTGCTTCCAATTTTCCCTAAGACCAAGCTGTAAGCATATTATGTTTAAATAAGTTGGATGCGAGCGGTTAGTTTAAGGCGATTACAGCGAACTAGCTTAAATGCTATCTAGGTCACTCCGAGACCTGTTCCCGACATGTGTTCACTGACTAAGCTATATATACGTAGATATATGCCAAATGGTAAGTTTTATATGTAAAAATGTTAGTTTCTTTTTGTTTTAGCTTCACGCTGTTTCCCGCACATAACATGGTAGACAAAGAGAACCTAGTGTTAAACACTCCGTTCTTTTAAGATTTTTGTCCCACTTTCCCACTTTCCACTAAATTGACGCATTGCATGCTGAGTGTCGGAACTTAACTCCGCACTTTGCCTTATTACCAAAGCGAGGATATGAAAATACTACATACATAGCTTCACACTGTATCCCGCATATAGCAGGGTAGGCAAAGGTAACCTAGTTTTAAGACACTGCGTTCTCCAATTTCCACCGAATTGATGCATTGCGTGCTGAGTGACGGAACTCAACGCCGCGCTTTGCCTTGTTACCAAACCCAGGAAATGAAAAATTTCATTTCCTGGAGTGAGAATTGAACCCACAACCTGTCGCGTTTGTAGTCATATGCTTGTCTTGCCACGACAGGCATTAATATAAAAATAAATGAAACTACTAAATATGAATTATTATACATATTGGGAATAAAAATAATTTTCGACCCTGAAGTGAGTGAATCTTATTGAATTGATTATCATAATACTTTCTACACATATTTTTAGAGATACTTAGAAAGACAGGTGTAAGTGAGAATGTTATAGTAAGAAGGAAGAAGAAATTGCTCAGGTGGTTTGGGCACGTCGAGAGGATGAGTGATGGAAGAATGGAGAGAAAGATATATGAAGCAAAAGTGAGCGGCATGAGAGGTAGGGGGAGACCTCGGTTGACCTTCGAGAACACAGTATCCATGATACTGGAGGAAGGTCATGTAAAAAGCTTGAGGACCCCCGGAGGGCATGCATGAAGAGATTAATGACTGTGGACGAGGCGAAAGAGATATACAGCGACCGTAGCGTTTGGCGCTCCGTTCTCTCTGACTACCCAGCTAGGGATAAAGCGTGAAGTTAGGTTAGGTTATAGTTTTAGACGTATTAAAAAGTGATACGGTAAAACACATAAAAATACATTTCAAATGATAACTTCCTTCTTTTTTTAAGTGGAATAAAGAACATTCTAAGGATTTTTTAGATTATTATAACAAGTATCTTTCATAGATTCGCATTTCCATAGATTCGATTCTCTACAGAGAAATCCTTTACTGAGTGTGTGTTTTATAGTAATTACGTTAAATAGCTAGAAACCAAGTTAATAGCAGGTTCTATGCATAATTACTAAAGCCACGTTATTATTACACTTGCTGTATATTTTCAGGGCAATTAGTTTAATTGTATGAATTCCACTAGTGGATGGCTATGAAATTTAACGCGAAAGGTTCTGGGTTCGATTCCCAATTGAGGATTTTAGCTCCGCGCTTTTAAAGCATTGCAAGGTCTTAATTCTAGTGTCGAAATACTTCGTTCTTTATTTTTACCGTGAAATCAAGATGTAGGGTGTTAAGTGGCGAAATTACCTTCTATATGTAGAAATGAAAATAATTAAAATTATGGGTTCGATTCCTATTTGGGGGCTTTAGCTACACGCTCCTTCACGTAATGCATGTGTCTTGGAGAAAATCTAGTGCCAAAATATTCTGTTCTCCACTTTCTGCCTTTAATTTAAATATTAAAACGCCTGTCATGGCGCAGATGCACAAACATGCGACCGTAAGCGCGACAGGTTGTGGGTTCGGTTCCCACTCCACGAAATGGAATTTCATTTCCTGGGTTTGGTAACAAGGAAAATTGCGGCATTGAGCTCCGCCATTTAGCACGCAATGCCTCAATTCGGTGGAAAGTGGGGAACGGAATGTCTTAACACTAGGTATCTGCTTATCCTGCTATATGCGGGATACAGCGTGAAGCTATGTATGTAAAGTATGTATACATTTTTCCCAATACCTTAAATAACTCACATAGTTAAGATTATAAAAAATACTGAAAATTTGTAAAAATGGCCATTTTTTGGAAAAACATCTTAGCTTAATAAGATTTTATTTATCCATTATGTCAAAATTAATGTAACTTTACAGAACAACCAAACTTCCCAATCAATCACTATTTCCTTAGTTTTCTAGAAGGGGAAAATATTCTCAATTCAACACTAAGTATTCTATACGTATTGAATTAAAGTGGCTCACTTAAATCTCGTTGTAATTCCAGCGAATGCCCCAACCAGATCACGTAGAGAGGCGTCATGCGTAACGAACAACGCTCTGAATATTGTGTTCTGTCATCATTTCATTATAAACTTTGACTATTTTGATGTGGCTTTTATGTTATTGGTAGTTTGTTTTCTTGTTATTAATGTTCTCCAAATAGTGAATTATTTTAAAAAAGGTTCTATTCCTTTCATTTTCTAGGTTTGGTAACAAGGCAAAGTGCGGCGTTGAGTGCCGCCACTCCGTACGCAATGCCTCAAATCGGCAGTAAGTGAGGAACTGAGTGTGTTTACACTAGGTTCCCTCTGCCTACCCTGCTATATGCGGGATACAGCGTGAAGCTATGTATGTATATAAGTGTGTGATAAACACCTTAAAACTATCAAAAATAATTACCGTATACCTTTATTCCAATCAAAGTTTTTCTATATTTAGTACTTCTGCAAAACTCATGCTGACAATGTCAATATATTAATATTTAGGTTGTAGCCGACGTGGCAATACGTCATCGGCCGTCGATGTCGATCTGGCAATTATATTGGAACAGATAGTTGTTATTTCGTTACTTAATAACTCATAGAGGCTAATTAACTTTTTTTAAACTTCACGCTGTATCCTGTATATAGCTATGTATATAGCTATGGGTAGACAAATGCAACCAGAAAACCTAGTGCTAAGACGCTCCGTTCTCTTTTAACAATTCCGTTCCTCACTTTCCGCCGAATTGAGGCATTGCATGCTGAGTGGCGGAACTCAACGCATCGCTCTGTCTTGTTACCAGAGCGAAAAAAATAAATTACAAAATATTATTTAACATTTTCATTTTCTGGAGTGAGAATCGAACCCACAACCTATCATCTATACAAAGCACAACATGTAAAAAAGCAAACAGCACATGAAAAACTAAGTACTCGTTACTTTAGAGGTCTTGTTTAAACCATTTGCGAAATTGAATCCGGCGGGAGATTCTACTTAAAAGCGGTTTTTGATATTTTATTTTTGGCTTCCAACGACGGCGGTTAGAGTTCAGTTAATATTTACTTTTACAGATGTTGAGAGAACGTAATGCAACGCTCAAACCCAATTTATTTTGATATATTTTTAACTGATTTTCTAAAAAGAGGCCAGTTGACTATAAACGCGACGGGTTTTGGCTTCGATTCCCGTTACTGGTAATGATTTAAATATTTGTTATAATTAATATTTAATATTTTCATTTCCTCGCTCTAATGACAAGGCAAAGCGCGGCGTTGAGTTCCGCCACTCAGCACGCAATGCCTAAATTTGGTGGAAAGTGGAGAATCAGAATCTTAAGAGATCGGTGTGCCTAAACACTAGGTTCTCAGGTTCCCTCTGCCTACCCTGCTATATGCGGGATACAGCGTGAAGTTAAAAATATACAAGCATTTTCTATTGTTTCTATATTACATCATGCAAGCGAGTTTCTTACAAGACGTTATTCAATTTCGCTTTGTTTTATTTCTCATGACGTCAAAATAAACTGTACTAAGAATACAATTTATATACGATGCTAATGCATTTCATAGTAAAACGGGAATTCATGAATTACCATATTTGTTTTTCTCACATATAGCAGGGTAGGCAGAGGAACCTTAGAAACTAGTGTTAAGATACTCCGTTCCCCACTTTCCGCCAAATTCAGGCATCACTGAGTGCCGGAACTCAACGCCGCGCTTTGTCTTGTTACCAAAGGAAATGAAAAAACTAAACTGTTACATTTCCTGGAGTGGGATTTGAGCCCACAACCTATCGCGTTTACAGTCGCACGCTTATGACTCTGCGCCACAACAGGCGTTAAAAGGATTATCAATTGATTTTATAGTTAATCAACTGACTTGTTAAATTATCAAGTTATTTAATAGATTTTCAATTGATTATTATAATAAAACTAATCTTTTATGATGATGATGATGATGTCCTCCTAGACGTATCCGTCGACGGCGACACACTGATTTGCCAGGTGTCATCTGCGCGGGAATATGTTATAGTACGTAAGTGTGTGCGCATACACAGACGCACTCTCTCGTCCGCTCGTTCCTTATTCCAATGGAACGGAGTACCGCTACGATCAGAGGAACGATTGGATGCAGTGTCTGGCCGACGGTAACTGCACGCGCCCTCTACCGTCGCCCTGGGCCATCTACCTTGCCTTGCTGGTTCGCCAACTCCGCCAGGCCGTTTTGCACTATCTGCGTTGGGCTGCCATCCTCGTCACCGAACCAGACTTTTGTGCTTAGCAGGAGGGAACTGCTTAGTTGGACTTCTGCATTTTTTTTATCACTTTTATTAACTAAATCTTGATGTATTTTATTTGTATAGATTTCTTCTCGTTCGTTTTCTAAATATTTGGTTTTGTATTTCACTGAAATTTTAGCATTTATTATTATTTATAGCAAATTTTTCGTTTGACGTGAAAAATTTTGACGTTCCTTGACAATCATTTTCTGCAGAATCTTTTATAATTAGTATGTCTATTGACTTTCAGTATTAAATGGTTGCCGCCATTCATACTGTGTTCCATACGTTTTAGAACTTAGAGTGATGTTAATATAGAAACAATTGAAAATACTCATATATTTTTAGCTTCACGCTGTATCCCGCATAGCAGAGTAGGTAGAGGGAATATGAGAACGTAGTGTTAAGACACTCCGTTCTATTATCGCACCCCATTGCGTACTAAGTGGCGGAACTCAACATCGCGCTTTGCCTTGCATGAAGTCGCTTTTTACCTAGATTCGTTCGGTAGTTTTTGCGTGAAAGAATAACAAACATATTCACAAACTTTGGCCTTTATAATATTAGTATGATATTCTGTTTCACAGTTTCATATATACCATAAAGTAACATTAATATAGCTTCATAACGCTAGTGGCATCAGAATGTTAATTATTCCTAGTAATTATTAGTTAAAATGTTAACCTAAATAATTATAAATATACCATTGGACTCAGTTGTCTACTTCAATGATAGCGTAGTGGATTCAAATCCTGGTAGAAGTAATATGGTAGAAAAGTAAGTAAGTAAAGATTTTATTGCAACAACACACTGTAAACGTTATTATTAACTAGGAAGTTATTAGAGAAATAAAGGAGGGAAAAAATACAAACCATAAAAAAACAAAGTCAAAGTCAAAGTCAAAGTTAAATAATTTTATTCAAAATAAGAAGTAACATGCTTCATTTTTTGAACGTCAAATAATTTATAACCGGTTTACTAAATTTAATGCCTCAGACCTGAGAAGAACCGGCGCAAGAAACTCAGCGGGACTTTTTGTTTCTTTTTTTTTTTATTCGACAATGGTTTACAATTCTTTATTAATGGCAATGATACCTTTGAAACAGACAAAACACAAAAAGAACAATAACTCAATATACAAAAAAAAAACATAATAAAAAAAAAATAATATTATAATATCCGATATCGGAACCACCACATTTTGTAAAGGGGAAAAACTCTACTAGGATCTCTCTTTCTCTCTCTCTGTTATCTGTTATAAACGATGAGTAACTCTTAGAAAACCTTAAATACAAACTGAATAAATTAACAAACTTCTTCCGGCATATCGTGGAAGTCAAAGAGTATATAGTGTCAAGTCATTCGGTTATCACGTGTTGTATGGCGGAAACGCCGCACTTTGCCTTAAAAAGACATCAAATAAAATGCACTAAAAATTAAAATTACGAATAGCTTAAAAACTACTTATCAGATCTTTTCTTAACTTAAACAGGACATTAGAAGTACTAGCTATTATATAAAAAGAGAATCACCAAAATTGGTTCAACCAACCTTGGAAATACGCATAAAGTCAAAGTCAAAGTCAAAGTCAAAGTCAAAGTCAAAGTCAATAAGTCGCTGTATCCCGCACAAAGCAGGGTAGGCAGAGGGAACCAGAGAACCTAGTGTTAAGACACTCCGTTCCCCACTTTCCGCCGAATTGAGGCATTGTGTGCTGAGTGGCGGAACTCAACGTCGCACTTTGTCTCGTTACCAAGCCCAGAAAATGAAAAATTCCATTTTCTGGAGTAGAAATCGAACTCACAACCTGTCGCGTTTACAGTCGCACGCTTATGCCTCTGCACCACGAAGGACGTTTAAGACACTCCGTTGTTTTAACATTTTCATTCTCCACTTTCCGCCGAATTGAATTCTCCTTTATTTGAAGTTAGTAAATAATTCCATTATTCAAATGTAAATTTCATGCATAGGTAATTTTAAAAGCAACATTAGCAGCGACTCATTTACCAAATACTGTATACATTAGCGCTAAAACACAGAAAGTACTTTTAAAATTACTACAAATGTATGTACTGCATAATACATTGTTGGGTATATACCGAAGTATTCATTATATGATGTTTTAATTAAATTATAAATCATTAGCAAATTGTATCTCTCTGGTATAATGTGCGGAGTTGAGTTACGTTACTCTAGATGTATTGTCGCTTTAAGTTTATTAAACGCCTGTCGTGGCGCAGAGGCACAAGCGTGCGACTGTAAACACGACAGGTTGTGGGTTCCCACTGCAGGAAATGAAAATTCTAAATAATATTCAGTATTTTCATTTCCTGGGTTTGGTAACGAAGCAAAGCGCGGTGTTGAGCTCCGCCGCTCAGCACGCAATGCCTCAATCCGGTGCAAAGTGGGGAACGAAATTGTTGAAGGAGAACGGAGTGTCTTAACACTAGATTGTCAAGTTCCCTCTGCCTACCCTGCTATATGCGGGATACAGCGTGAAGCTAAAAAAATAAAACATGCATTGTCTTAACACTCGTTGTCGTATAAGCTTCTAACTTTAAATTTTCGTTTAAAATGTATACAACTTAGCATGTCCTTTTAGTAGGATTACCGGCAGCGTTGAGTTCCGCAAATCCAGATTCCATCTCAAATTTTTTTTTGCTACATTATACATTTTTTTATTGCTTCACGTTGTATACCGTAAGTACCAGGGTAGGCAGAACCTGAGAACCTAGTTTAGAGGCATTGCGTGCTGTGTGGCGGAACTCAACGCCGCATTTTGCCTTATTACTAGAGTCTCGAAATGAAAATACTAAATATTAATTTTTATTAATATTTAATTTAATATAAATATAGATATACTTCTAAAACTATTTGAATTTGCTGAAACATATAATTTAACATTCTTACCACAAATCTAAATGCAAGAGATGAATGAACTGAGAACAAAAGGATACCAGAATTTCGAGTTGAATGAATTGTGGGTGTAAATTAATTATAAGTTACATACACACATAGCTTCACGCTGTATCCCGCATATAGCAGGGTAGGCAGAGGGAACCTAGTGTTAAGACACTCCATTCCCCACTTTCCGCCTTATTGAGGCATTGCGTGCTGAGTGGCGGAACTCAATGCCGCGAAAGTACTAAACTTACATTACATACATTAGTACATTTTCTGGAGTGGGAATTGGACCCACAACCTGTCGCGTTTACAGTCGCACGCTTGTGCCTCTGCGCCATGACAGCCGATATTGTTTATTATTTAAATATTTTTAAATTATATTTTTTAAATATTTTCATTCCCTGAAGTGGGAATCGAACCCGCAACCTATTATGCGTCTGCGCTACTACGGATATCTTCTACATAATACTTGGAACAAAGTTTCAACCAATGAAGTTAAATCAAATGTACGTTAAACAATATTGGTGTATTGTTAACATCATGTTTGCGTTTAAGTTCTAAGCTAAGCTAATAAGCTTATCAGATATAGCGTTTATCTGCAAATGTAAGATAGTTTACGAGTTAATAGCTTAGCTTGACTTAGTTTAACACTTGATACCTCTCGTGGTGTAGAGGCACAAGCGTGCTACTGTAAGCGCGACAGGTTGTGAGTACGATTCCCGCTCCAAAAAATAGAAAATATTAAATAATATGTAGTATTTTCATTTCCTCGCTCTGGTAACAAGGCAAAGGCGCGGCGTTGAGTTCCACCACTCAGCACGCAATGCCTCAATTCGGCGGAAAGTGGGCAACGGAAACGTGAAAAGGTAACGGAGTGTTTTAATATTGAATTTTCACGTTCCCCGCTATGTGCGGGATACAGTGTGAAGCTAAGTAAGTAAGCAAGCAAGCAAGTTTCAAACTTTATCTTATATGGAAAAGGTACGAGAGGTGAAAATTTTAAAAAGGTAAGCCGGTAGATTTAGGGAAACCGGTATATATTTAGGGAAGCCGGTATATATTTAGGGAAGCGAGTACATATTTAGGGAAGTGGGTACATATTTAGGGTAACCGGTATATATTTAGGGAAGCCGGTATTAAAATTGCAATTGGAATTATTAAAATCACTTCACCCAATAAAAATTTATAAAGTAACATACATAAAAACAAGCTTTC
The DNA here is from genome assembly GCA_033558755.1 of Philaethria dido. Lineage (NCBI taxonomy): Eukaryota > Metazoa > Arthropoda > Insecta > Lepidoptera > Nymphalidae > Philaethria > Philaethria dido. Next base: position 70,391 of record JAKGSA010000860.1, on the reverse strand, counting down.
TTGTTTTTTGAAGTCTGTTAAAATTTTAGTAAATATGTATTGTCGACATCTCTCACCTGATTGTAAAATATTTGCGTATGTGATTTTATATCTATTTATTAATAAAAACTTTGTACCCCTTTTTACGAAAATTACGCGGACAGAGGAGCATGAAACTTGGCACACTTATAGTTTATATAGCGAAGGAGTGCACAATGATATCTTTTAAAAATAATGCATAAAAATATATTAAATTAACAAAATAAATGTTACACACACACCCATGGTTTGACATGCATGTTTATATAAAGTGACATATACGTTGCTAGGCAACGCGTTGTTAACGCGTCAACGGGGACACAAGTAAATACAATTATATGTATGCATTACACGCAACGCTGAACACGTTTCGTATGAAAATTATTATAATCATTCTTAAAACAGGTCGAAATACTTTTGATAATTATTTTGTTGCTATTAACAGTATATTATTTATATAAAATAAGACCGACATGGTACAGTGACAGCGTTGACTGTAGACATGACGGTTGTGGGTTCGATACACACTTTAGGGGAATAATTTTAACTTCTCGTTACATACCGAATATAGCATGGTAGGCAGAGACAACCAGAGGATCTAGTGTTAAGACACTCCGTTCTCTTAACATTTCCGTTCCCCACTTTCCGCCGAAATAGGGCATTGCGTGCTGAGTGAAATATTTATAAAAATTAATATTTAATCATTTCTTTTCCTCTCTCCGATAACAAGGCTAATCGCGGCGTTGAGTTCCGCCCCTCAGTACGCAATGCCTCAGTTCGGCGGAAAGTGGCAAACGGAATGATTATATTTAATTTATGTTTACTCCTTCGGTCTGGTAAGATAAAATGTAGCGTTGAGTTCCGCCACTCAATGCAAAATGTCTTACAATCAGACATGATTTGGAAAACGGAGTGTCTTGACATAATATTTTAACAAATAAAGAAATACGAAAACAATCAATTCAAATGTTGATGTTAAAAAAGTACACTTATTACGAATAACTCAAAAACTACTTGTCAGATCTTAACTTAATTTAAATAGAACAGTATCAGAAACATTAGCTATCATACAAAAAAGAACCATCAAAATTAGTTCACCCAGTAAAAAAATATGCGGTAACATAATTTTGGTAACGCCTGTCGTGGCGCAGAGCCACAAGCGTGCAACTGTAAACGCGACAGGTTGTGTATTCGATTCCCGCTCCAAGAAATAAAGTATTTTCATTTTCTGGGTTTGGTAACAAGGTAAAGCGCGGCGTTGAGTTCCGCCACTCAACACGCAATGCCTCAATTTAGCGGAAAGTGGAGAACGGAATTGTTGAAAGAGAACGGAGTGTCTTAACACTAGCTTCTCTGGTTCCCTCTGCCTACCCTGCTATATGCGGGATACAGCGTGAAGTTAAAAAAAAAAGAAAAAAAAACATAATTTTGGTCAATCCTCCAGAAAAAAAACTAAATTCTAGTACAAAATAAAAACTAAGAATGAGGTATTTCCTAACAAAACTACTTCACAACAGACATACTCGTACTCGTATACTTGTCTCGCGATCTTCTTTGTAATTACAAACTGCTGAAGTGGAAGCTTCGGTCGGAGCTTTCTTAAGATCCTAAACCAATACTGACTGCGATACTTTGTTCTGTTCTAAAGTTTAATATCTACTAATATTACTTTAAATTAAAGAAAACTTTTTTAATTCGAGGCGAAGTGCGGTGTTGAGTTCCGCCATTTGAAAGAAGTGTAGTGATACTAGGTTCTCTCTGACTATTTTAACATTTTTAAAAAATGTTTTTATAAAACGTACTAAACTCGCCTTGTCCTTTGAGTTCGAGTCCAACTTTCAAGTTAAAAAAAAAATATTAAATACATTTTCTTATTACTTTTTTTAACTTCCATAATTTAATATGCTTAGCGCTTTCCTTAAAAAATATGAATTAAAAAACAGTTTCGCGCTACATCCTGCATAGCAGTCAAACAGAACCCCAAGTCAAAACACTCCGTTCCCTTTCTGTTCTACTTTTCATTCGAATCGAATGAATTAAAATTTTGTATGAAAAGTGGCGGAACTCAATGCCGCGCTTTATCTTACCAGAGAAAAATAATAATTCAAATGTAAAACGTTGAGCACATTCCCTTCAAGTGGAGAACGGAGTGTCTTAACACTAGGTTCCTTCTGCCTACCCTGCTATA
>JAKGSA010000860.1:0-63183 GCA_033558755.1 Philaethria dido | reverse complement strand
TATAGCAGGGTAGGCAGAAGGAACCTAGTGTTAAGACACTCCGTTCCCCACTTGAAGGGAATGTGCTCAACGTTTTTCATTTGAATTATTAATAATATTTATATACGATAAAGCGCGGCGTTTAGTTCCGCCACTTGCCATGCAATATTTTGAATTTGAATGAAGAGTGGAACGGAGTGTTTGACTTGGGGTTCTGTTTGATATGCAGGATGTAGCGCGAAACTGTTTTTTTATTTATTTTTTTTTATAGGAAAGCGCTAAGCATTTTAAACTGTGTAATTTAAAAGAAGTAAAAAAAAAAAAATTCCAATTTTTTTTTGTAAGTATATATAAAAATTTGAAATTAGGGCTCGAACCCGCACCTTTTGAAAGGGCACACGAGTTTTATACGTTTCATAAAAACATTTTTAGTGTCACTACACTCCTTTCAAATGGCGGAACTCAACACCGCACTTTACTTTTGCCTCGAATTAAAAAAGTTTTCTTTAATTTAAAGTAATATTAGTAGATATTAAACTTTAGAAGAGAACAAAGTATCGCAGTCAGTATTGGTTTAGGATCTTAAGAAAGCTCCGACCGAAGCTTCCACTTCAGCAGTTTGTAATTACAAAGAAGATCGCGAGACAAGTACACGAGTACGAGTATGTCTGTTGTAAAGTAGTTTTGTTAGAAAATACCTCATTCGAAGGTTTTATTTTAAACAAGAGCTTAGTTTTTTTTTCTGGATTGACCAAAATTATATACTTTAAATATTTTTTATTAACTTCAAAAAGGGTGGAAGATCAATTCGACTGTGTTTTTTTTTGTGTATGTTACCGCATAACTGTTTGGCTAGGTGTACTTAGTAGGAGGTTCGTCCTCCGGCTGGCTCGCGACCACTATCATGTCAAAGATGAACCGTCAAATATCTTATGCTGTGTTTCGGTTCGATGGCATGTAAGCAGGTTGTCCCCTTTTCCCCCATCCTTTCCCTAAAATGTGGTGGTTTTGATAGCGGACTACTACATTGTCCTCCCCTTCCATCTGTATCCTCTAGGTTGGCAACGCATCTACAACATCTCTGGTGTTGTAGATGCTCATGGGCGAAGGTAACCACTTACCATCAGGTGGTCCTTCAGCTCGTTTGCTATCCGTTACCCATAAAAAAAAAGCTTCTAAGGGTCCCGTTTAAATTTGGTTAAGATATAACGAGTAGTTTTTGAGTTATTTGTAATAATTGTAAATTTTGCAGCATTTTAATTTGAATCAGTTTTCTTATTTTGTTGAAATATTAATTATTTTATTGCTAAAAAATGATCAAATTTATATGTTTAAAATATTTTTATAAAAAAAAACTTTTTGCCACTCAATTCGCAAAGTTTTTAAATTCAGAAAGTAGAGAACGAAGTGTCATGTGTCACACTAGGTTCTCTCTGCCTACCTTGCTATACGGGAAAAAGCATGGCGCTGAAGAACCACATTTTTTTATCATTTCAAGTATAAAGTACGACAGACAAACATACTCTGAATTTCTCTCTTCACTTTCCGCTCAAAATCAAGCCATTTCGTGTTGAATGGCGGAACTTAACACCGTATTCTGATTCCTAATTTTATGATTCTAAAATAGAAAATTTTAAACTTTATTTTATTATAAAAATTTTTCAAAGAACATCCTTCTTAATTTATGTAAACGACGTTTAAGATAAATCTCAAAAGCACTTATAAGTTATAACTGTAAAAAGAATGCATTCACAAATTCTCTTGAAGTCACATTAGAGAGCGAGTAAGAAACTCTTTTGTGCGATGTTACACATACATATGCATACATGTGAGAACTGACTGCGATGGACTTGGTCTACGGTAGTTCTTAACTAAAATAATTTATATTATATATACGTATGATCCCTGAGAGGGGACGGGGTTAGAATACAATTCCCTCCGTCGCTGGGTTGCGTCCCGTAAGAGGCGGGCAACCCAGTAGTTTGGAGGTAGGATGTTCGTCCTCCAACTGGCTATCGACCAATGACATGTCAAACACAAACCATGCCAAATATCTAATGAAGTATTCCAGTTCGATGACATGTAAACCAGGTTTTTCTTATTCCTACCCATCCTTTCCTCAAAATGTGGTGGTTCCGATGACGGTATGCCGCGGCCACTACATTTTCTCCTTCCCCTTCCATATGTAACCTCTAGGTCGGCAACGCACTTACAACTCCTCTGGTGATGTAGGTTTCTATGGGCGAAGGTAACCAATTACCATCAGGTGATCATTATGCTCACTTGCCATTCTTTATCAATGAAAAAAATGTAGCCGTGATTTCCTCTGCCTACCCTGCTATATGCGGGATACAGCGTGAAGCTATGTATGTATAAATGTTCCCCACTTTCCAAATTGAGGTATTGCATACTGAGTGGCGGAACTGAACGGCGCGCTTTGCCTTGTTACAAGAGCGAGATAGTGAAATTACTAAATATTAATTTTTATAAATATTTAATATTTCACTCAGCACGCAATGCCTTCATTCGGTGGAAAGTGGGGAACAGAAATGTTAAAAGAACGGAGTGTCTTAACACTAGGTTCTGAGATTTCCTCTGCCTACCCTGCTATATGTGGGTTACAGTGTGAAATTAAAATAATTCTCCCAAAGTGTGTATAGAATCCACAACGGTCAAGTTTACAGTTAGACGCTGTCACTGTACCATAAGGGTCTTATTTTATATAAATAATATACTGTTAATAGCAACAAAATAATTATCAAAAGTATTTCGACATGTTTTAAAAATGATTATAATGATTTTCATACGAAACGTGTTCAGCGTCGCGTGTAATGCATACAGATAATTGTATTTGTATGAACTCACGCACATATATTACGATCAGGTTACCGATTTCTAAAAACGGGGTGTCAATTCGACTATATTTTTTTGTGTGTTACATAACTTTTTAGTGGGTGAACCGATTTTGATGACTCTTTATTTATGTGATAGATAGTGCTTCTCATGTGGCCTCATTTAAATTGAGTTAAGATCTGACGAGTGGTTTCTAAGTTATTCGTAATTTTTTATTTATTGTAATTTATTTAAAATCGGTTTTCGTTTGTGAAAAACATAATTATTATATATTTTAAAATAGTTGCCAGGACTATAAAATTTAAAAACCCTTTGTTTCTTGTTTTCGAAGCAATTTGGACAAATCCTCTCTTAGTTACACTCCTTAAAAAGCATTTCTTTTTTTTAAGTTCACGATGTATCCCGCATATAGCGGGGTAGGCAGAGGGAACCTGAGAACCTAGTGTTAAGACACTCCGTTCTCTTTCAACATTTCCGTTGTCCACTTTCCGCCAAATTGAGGCATTGCGTGTTGAGTGGCGGAACTCAACGCCGCTCTAAAAAGCAATTATATAATTTTCAATTTTTCAATATTTTTAAAATAAAAAGCAATTAAAAATTAAATAATTTTCATTTTTCGTCTAGCAAAATTAACCCGCCACTACAAATATTCTCATGTTTTCCAAAAATAATATATTTATAAAAATTCTCTTTATTTCGTCTCTACCATATTACAAAGATAGAGACATATCTCTTCACTCTCCACTCTCTTCCCATTTCAAAATATAATTTATTTTGTGACAAAAGCTTATGTTACATTTTTAAAATAACACAAATCAACCTCACACTGTGTATAGGAGTGCGGTAAATTTATGCCGCGTCGGACAAACGTCAAAGTCACGTCACTGGTGTAATAAATTTTGTTAAAAAATAAATAAATGCAAAACAATCTCAGCATAACAGTTTTTTAACTTCACGCTGTATCCCGCACATAGCAGGGTAGGCAGAGGGTACCTGAGAAGCTAAACTGAGGCATTGCGTGCTGAGTGGCTGAACTCAACGCCGCGATTAGCTTTGTATCTAGAGCGGATGAAATTAAAATGCTAAATATTAATTAATATTTTAATTTTCTGTAACGGGAATCGAACTCACAACCTGTCGCGTTTACAGTCACACGCTTGTGCTACTACGATACGACAGGTATAATAATTGTAGAATAAAACAATAAAACATAGAGATCAGTCTCTCTGTTATTTACATTCTTTCAGCTTCAGTTTCAAAATTTATTTGACATAGCAGGGTAGTGAGGGAGTGCTTAGTATTAAGACACTCCATTAACCGTTTTCCGACCGAATTCTAATCACTATGTGTTTAAAACAATATTATCAAAATTGTAACAAATAAGAAAACCGACTTTACATAAAATATAATAAAAAATAATATTATTACGAATAACTTAAAAACTACTCGTCTAATTGAACGCAGAATCTCTCTACAGTTGCTAACAACAAAAATAAGTTGTAATATGCGTATAAGAAATTGCCGTAGCTGGATACGAACGTATGGCTTAGCGGTTAGAGCATTTGGACGGTTTCCAAGAGGCAGAGGTTCGAATCCCGCTGCGCTCAATTTTTTATAAATTTTCTAAGAAAATAAATATACCCCCGTGGGAATCGAACCCACAGCACGCATTTACATTAAAACGCTATCACTGCGCTACGACGCACTCACTAACTAGACCAAGGTACTGTACGAAATCTGCCTCTAATATATCGCTTCAAATATAAAATCGAATAGAAAGCCAATAACGTGTTGCGGATATTATACTTCAATGCGGATATTCGTTGAAATTTAGTGGTAATGTTTGTGCTTGTCACTTTAAGTGTTTATGTATTGAGTGTTAAGTACACACTTTATGTAGATGTCACTTTGAACCGAAGTGTTTTTTTAGCACCCTATATCCCGCATATAGCTGGGTAGGCAGAGGGAACCTGAGAACCTGATGTTAAGACACTCCATTCTCTTTCAACATTTCCGTTCCCTCTTTCCGCTGAATTGAGTAAACCAAAATGTTTTATATTTCGAGTATAAAAAGCATATTCATAATTTGTCAGGCATAGCAGATTAGTTTGTGAGAACCTAGTGTTTAAACACTCTGTTCTTTGCTTTTTGCCTAAATTTGACACTTCATTTTCATTCTTACCAGAGCAAAGAAATGAACACTCTCCCAAGTGAGGATTAAGCTTTCAACCAATTAATGCAATTGGTACAGATGAGATGAGATGCTGTATGCTTTTTATACTCAGTTATCCCATTTTATAGACATGGACTTGGAACCTAGTGTTAAGACATTCCGTTCTCTATTTTTCACCTGATTTCAAGATATCACTCAGTGTATGATAATGTAAATAAGTGTGTTTTATAATAATTAAATATGAAATGAAAATAATTTAAATATACTCGTAATCATTCCTCCGAGCGGGAATCGAATCCAAAATCAATTGTGTTTACAGTCAAATTCTGTACTACTGTGCTACGCTGGAGCCAATAAAAATAACAATAATAACATTTCATTTTAGATCAAAAAGATAATACAGAACTTTTACTATAAGCTTCTCTTTATAAGTAACTTAACACACGTCAATTGCATTATAAAAACTTGGAGTTCGTGTTAATACAAAGATAAAGCCGTGTAAAGCCGGATAAAGCCGAATAAAGCCGAATAAAGTCGGATAAAGCTAAATAAAACCAGATAAAACCAGATAAAGCTACATCGATACTTTATGTGGCTTAGAAAATTATAAGTTTGACAGGAGAAGTAAGTAATACTTGAGTATATTGTGGTGTAGTTGTTATATCAATACCATGCGTGCATAATATGACAAATCGACTTAAACATTATTTCAATTTTTAGGAATTTACACACTGTAATTTAATAAATTAATAAATAATTTAACGAAAAAAAAATCCACCTTCAAGTAAAATGCACTTAAAAGTTAAATTATTATGACTATTTCAAAAAAAAAAAAAAAAATTAACTTCACGCTGTATCCCGCATATAGCAGGGTAGGCAGAGGGAACCTGAAAACCTAGTGTTAAGACACTCCGTTATCTTTCAACAAATACGTTCCCCACTTTCCACTTTCAAAAATTAATCGTCAAGTCTAAACTAAATTCAAATGAGACCATATCAGAAGCACTAGCTGTTATATAACAAGCTCATAATAAAGAACAAAAAGCCCGACTGAACCAATTCGTCAAATTTAGGAAGCAAATCAAAATAAGTAAGCTATAAAAGCTAGATATGTGTTATATATTTGATATGTGCTAATTAAGTCCTTTCATTTGACACCTCACACGGTAATGATTTTTTATTCATGACGTAAATGCCTCTAGAGGGCGCCATATCGAACTCAAAGTGACGTCACATATCGAAGAACACTTGCAGTATCAATACCTATCTAACGTCACCTTAATTATATAATTCGGTCCAGGAGTTTGGAAGATATGAGGTAATAAAGAATATTACAAAAATACATGATACGCGCGAAGAACATAACCCTCCTCTGACAGTCGGGTAAAAACGAATCATCAAAATTTATGTCACCCAGTAAAAAGTTATGCGGTATCACACAAAAAAATCAATCGAACGTCTTTCTCTTTTGAAAATGATTAAAATAAAGACAACATAGAGTTAAAACACTCCGTTCTCTATCTATTCCTTAGCCAAAAACGTAGTAGCAGTGTATGATAAAGCTCTATAGTGCCCACGTAGTTGTACTCCGAGTCATGACCTGTCTGTGTATCTAGGTGACCTCCCTATTCACGTTGAACTTACACACGTTTACATTTAAGCGAGCTTTTGAGCTTTTCATGTGAAAGCTCTCTTATTACTTTCCAATTATATGGTTATTATCTGTAGTGTTGTATTTTTTTTTACTGTTTTATAATAGTTTTAATATTAAATAGGTTATATGGAGTGCGGAATTTAACGCCGCGTTATTATGTTTTAACCGATTTTGAAACAGGAGGAAGTTATCAATTTGTCTGTTTTATGTATAGGCATAACTTTTTACTGGGTAAACTTCCTTGATGTAGTCCAATTTAAATTTTGTTAAAATTTGACGAACAGTTTTTGAGTTATTCGTAATTATTTTACTTTTAAGTGCGTTTTCTTTAAATCTCAGTTATATGTTAAAAGGAATTTATGTAGAGTTACATAACAATAGAGTCGAATTGATAACTTTCTATTTCAAAGTCAGCTAAGAACTAATCCTACACTATTAAAGGTTACATACACTACGAGACTCTACGAGTGAAGAGGAAGGAGAACATAAATTATCGAGCTATAAATCCCCGTTGACAACTGTAAAAGCCAGTATTAATGCTTACAACCTTGATTTATGCACCTTACATTACTGACATTTGAGATGAGAAGTTAGTAAGTGATATCTATTTAATTATGAAGTTAATGTACTTTCCTTTCCATAATTCGGTGAGATATATTGCGGCGTTTAGTTCCGCCATTCAACGAAGTGTCTCGTTTAGGTGGAAGAAAAGAACGGAGTGTTTTGACATGTTCTCTCTGACTACCCTGCTATGCGGGATAAGCCTGAAGATATACACATGTATGTATTGTATTTATTATTAATGTTGAGTGAAGATAGTTATTATGGTATCAACTTCGAGTTTTACTTGAAGAAAGCTTAGTTATTTCAGCTTCACGCTTTTTACCCTATATTAAGTAGGCGGAGCAGCTCGTGCCAAAACTTAAAAAAAATTATCATAAATTAGAGACATAGTTTGTTGCAAATGTCAAAACTCAAATGACTGTAATATTAAAACTAAATTTTTACATGTTTTTCAAGTACTCAATTCAAAATCCATACAATAAAAAAGTAAGTGAAAAAGAAAACTAAGCAGCATACTACATAATAGTCAGTCAGAGAAAAACTGCAATATCATGACATGAAAATAAATTAAATATCATTCCCCGAAGTGGGAATCGAACTCACTACCAATCGCGTTACAGTAAAATACTCCCACTACACCACTATGGCATAAAAGTAATAGGTAGTATATAAAACAAAAGCCATATAAAAAATTTCGGTAACATCTTTTGTTAACCAAAAAAATATTTTAAGAAATATTTTTATTATCGTAAAATATTATCGCAAAATTCTTTACCGTACAAAAAATAGCACACAAGAGGCAAGTTTTAATAATGTAGCAAAGTTTTTAATTAAAGCAAGACGCGTGTAGCCTTTAACCGGCCAAGCGTGGAATAGTTGTAATAAACAAAAATTTTCAAGCTTATTGCTAAAGTTCTTTGTCTTGGAACAAGCGTGTGAACTATAGCTATCTCGGGATTCATCTTCTTCATCTTGGCATTTATTCCGGCCAGCCAGGGTCTGCCTTCCTATTCGACCTCCTCAGAGTCAGAGTCACAGTCAGAGTCAAAGTCAAAGTCAAACCCAAAGCCAAAGTCAAAGCCAGTCAGCGACAAAAAATTAAAGTCAAATAATTTTATTATAAAAAAAAATACATGCTTCATTTGTCTAGTTCACTAGTGTATCGGGTGGCACAATTAAACTCTACGTTTCCCACAAAACTATTCATGGTCAATATATTTATAAATAAACTTCTATCAAAATTTTCACAAATCTTATCTTCGTTACTAAACGCATATGATTTAAAGTGACAAAAAATTTATTTGTTTCTTATTTACATATTGAATTCGTGATATTACATATTAAGTAGCGGAACTCAACGCCGCAATTTATTCTACCAGAGTGATTTAAATATAAAAACAAATAATATAAATATAATTATTCCCCCGAATGGGAATCGAATCCACAACCAGCGTTTACAGTCAGACGCAGTCCCACTCCGCCACGATGGCGTATCACACACGTCACAGTATATCAAAGTCATTAACAAAAAAAATTATATCGATATTTCGTGAAAGTAATAAAAAAAGTACATTTTATACCTTTTTTCATTCGCCTCATTTAAAACCTTTATAAGCGGAAATTCATCATCACTAACAAGATGCAATCAGTGTACTGAAAAGTTGACAGAAATACGAGTTAAAATTTTGATAGCTATGATTTTAATATAAATTGCGATTAATGATATTTTTTATGGATAAAGGATGGGAAACGAGCAGAAGGACCACCTGATGGTAAGTGGTTACCTTCGCCCATGGACATCAAGAACACCAGAGATGCTGTAGATGCGTTTCCGACCTAGAGGATACAGATGGAAGGGGCGGACAATGTAGTAGTCCGCTATCGAAACCACCACATTTTAAGGAAAGGGTGGGTGGTAAAGGGGAAAACCTGGCTTTTATATATGATTAAAATTTAGTGAAAATTAAATTTAAATATTAATAATTTATTATTTTAATATATGATTAAAATTTAGTGAAAAATCACTACACTCTGAATATAGCAAGGTATATAGCTCCTTGGTATATAGCAAGGCATGAATATGCTTGTGAGAAAGTAATCTAGTTTTAAAATATTCCTCTTTCCGCTTTCCACTAAATTTTAGAGATAATGTGTATGAGTGACAAAGTTATCGCTGGCCGTTCCTTTTCAAAAATAAAAAAAACAATAATATATGATCACTATTTATTAAATTTAGCCCTTAACTAAAGCCCTAAACTAAATAAAACTCTAAACTAACGAATGTAACATCAAACGCTGAACTTCTACTTATAGAATTACTTAAATTTATTTTTTCTTAACCTAAATTTTATTAATAGAAGCGTTACATATATGTATTTTACTGCAAATAATTTATTTGGTTTCTGGTTATTAAGTAACTAGACGAAAAACAAGATTATAATCACTTTTTACTCTTTCGTCCCTTTGAATCAAAAAAGTCTAAAAAGAATTTTAAATACTACAAAACCATAAATTTGAATCTAGGACCATCGTTTAATAGAGACAAGTGAAACCCAATTAATACATGATTACATCAAAATAGTTATAGTGTAGAATGCCAAAGGAATCGATACGCCGTAGCACCGTTCCCGCGGGAGCTACGCCGTAGCAACGTCTACGCCAGCGTAGCAGCTATTTACGTGCTACGAAATAACATTTGTGGAGTTTCATGAAATTCAGTTCGTGTTCGAATTGCAATTTTTATTTTGTTATAGCATCAAAGGATTTTGTTTTTACCTAAGTTTGTGGGAAAGATGATTTCGTGTTCAAAAAGTTTTGGTTTCTTTTCCAAATCTTACGTTTAAAATGTGTTTGTCTAATATAAGAACTAGAAAATATATGAAATTTGTAAGACGGATATATAAACATACATACGAGTACATACATAGTTTAACGCGACAGGTTATGGGTTCGATTTCCACTCCAGGAAATGGAATTTTTCATTTTCTGTGTTTGGTAACAAGGCAAAGCGCGGTGTTGAGTTCCATAACTCAGCACGCAATGCCTCAATTCGACGGAAAGTGAGGAAGGGAGTTTCTTAACGCTAGGTTCCCTCTGTCTAACCTGCTATATGCGGGATACAGTGTGAAGCTATGTATGTATGTAAAGTTCTTATAATAGGACGATATGTTATTTTTGTGACAAGTCCGTTAAAAATAAAAAGGGTGCAGCATTTTTTATATCTATCAAAGGTACTTTACTTTACTATAACCATGTGATTCCACATTTAAAAGCACCTCCTCAGTCACGTCGCCTACTTAAATTCCCTGGATAATGTAGCGGCATTTACATGCGCGAAGGAATGACGCCTCGCTTGGCTTGCATCTGCTTTTTGCTATTTTAACCTTTTATATTATGAGTGAAATTAAAATATTTTTGTAGTATGCGATCTTGGTATAGTTGTACGTTGTATAACTATAAATTAGAGAGTTGTTGATTCGATTATTAATTCTCTTTAGCATTATTCACTAACATATACATATATTATAGCACTTAACAAAATACATAAAAAGAGAAATAAAATAATAAAGTATCCAAGGGTGGACTTATCTCTAGAAGAAATGTCTTCCAACCACCCTGTGGAAATGAATGAGTGTCAAATAACGAGATAGAAGAACCGTGCGATTATAAAAAAAAATAAATTAAAAAAATGTTTAAACTATTTTTATAATTTCCCTTCCCTTCCCTTCAAAGTCAAAGTCGAGTCAAAGTCAGAGCCAAAGTCAGAGCCAAAGTCAAAATCACAGTTAGAGACAAAGTCACGTTTTTATAATTTCCCTCTTGTAAGAGAAAGCGCGGCGTTGAGTTCTACTAACGCAATGTCTTGAATTCAGGTGGAAAGTGAAGAACGGAGTGTCTTGACAGTAGGCACTCTCTGCCTACCCGAGATAAAGTGTAAAGCTGCTTTTTGGCTGTAAAAGAAAACTTATGACCCAAATTAATTTAATTATAAATAGTAATAATATGGATGTATTTTCACTACAAAAAATTATATAAAGAACGTAAAAATCCTTTACTTACTTAGCTTAGCTTCACGCTTTATCCCTATCTGGGTAGTCAGAGAGAACAGAGCGCGGAACGCTACGATCCCTGCGTACTTTTGCCTCGTCCACAGTCATTAACTTCTCCATACATGCTCTCCGTGCTACTCTTGCCACTCAATTTTGCTTCATATATCTTACTAAAATCGATCGGAAAATTTAATTTTTAAGAACGCAATGTGCGTTCAGTATAAAATAAATAAATGTTTAATTAACTTTAATAGAATAAAACGGCTCATCTACATAGTAAAATCTAATAACCTCGGTCACTTTGTGTTTAAACTTTTACTCGAAATTTTCCTCCCTCTGATATGAAACTGGCTGCATTCCAAATAGATTGGAAACACCTCTAACTGTTGACCACTTGGTTACTTATAAAAAAATCAGCTTCACGCTTTATCATTTATTTATTATTTATATAGCAGGATAGTCAAAGTGAATGTTAGTGACAAGACACTCTGTTCACCGCTTTCAACCGTAATTTGAGACATTGCGAGTTAGGTGACGGAATTCAATGTCACGCTTTGTCTAACTAGGGCGGAGAAACGAAAACAATTAAAATATATATAAGCCACAAATTTAAATGACTTAAATTTGGATTGGATATGTTCAAGGATATTGATTAACAAATGTATGATTCAATAATAAAACTGTTATATCAATAAAATACTCAAAATTAACAAAAGCCAATAAAATATTACAATAAAATAATAAACTTAAAACTAACTTTAATCGATACAATTGTCAATAGCAAACCCTTATAAACAACTTCACCATAACAACACTCACTATAAATCAAAAGCCAATAAGTGACAAAGTCAAGCTTGATACTACAAGCTTACATATATATTCCTCCGAGTGGGAATCGAACCCAAAATCAATGAAATCAAGCAGTTCAATTTATATATTTCAAGAAATAAACACCTAAAGGATTATTCCATCGGTTTTTATTATTCCATTGTTTTTTCAGCTTCACGCTTTATTTCGCATAGCATCTTCAGTCCAGTCAATCAAACCCACAACCAATCGCGTTTACATTCAAACGCTCTTCCACTGCGCCACAATGGCCTCAGAAAATATAAAAGTTCTCTACTATGTTACTGATTTTTTTGCACCTTAAAAGAATTACTTCCATTTCCTCGCATCAAAGCAAAGCGCGGCGTTGAGTTCCGCCACTCACCACGCAATACCTTAATTCAGAGGAAAGTGGGGAACGGAGTGTCTTAACACTAGGTTCTCAAGTTCTCTGGTTCTCTCTGCGTACCTATGTGCGGGATACAGCGTGAAGATAAACAAAAGAATTACAGAAGAGTTAGTAAAATGTCAAAACCTCATCCCCATTGTTTGAGACCACGTAAAGCCGACAGATTCGTCGCCTTATCCTTCCGTTTGTGTTATAATTCTTTGGAATTAATGAGTCTTTTGATTTACGCGATTTTCACGTATATTAAATGAAATTATTTTAATGGGATTAATCGTTTCCAAAAATGTATTTCCTTTCTAAAATATACGTGATTAATGCGGTTTAAATAGTTTCATTTAATATTTTTGGAATTATTTTCGTAATAAGCGTTAAGACATTGGTACATCGACTTGAAACAATTTCTTAGATCACGTATTTCAAAGCACGGTGTTAAATTCCGCCAATTAACCCACAATGTATCAAATTCGGATAGAAAGTGGCGAACAGAGTGTCTAAACACTACGCTAGGTCCTCTCTGGATAAACTGTTACACAAGTTAAAGACTGAATTAAGATTTTACAAAAAAAAAAGAAAATTGACTTCAAGTAAAATGCAATAAAAAGTAAAATTATTACGAATAACTCAAAAACTACTATTTAGATCTTATCCACATTTAAAAAGGACCATATAAGAAGCACTACCTGTCATAAAAAAAAAGAATCATTAAAACTGGTTCACCCAGGAAAAAGTTGTACAATAACCATAAAAAAAAATCTAACGTAAAAATATTTTAAATTTATTAAAAGAATTCAATAAGTAGTACTATAAATGTATTTAATTTTAAGTTCTCCCTCGACACTGCATATGAAATTGGCAGAATTCCAAGCACTCGGATAACACCTCGTTTATCTGCTTACAAGTTGCCTTCGCGTAATTATTGTAAAACCGTTTCTAACTTCGATATAGGTAACTTTGTGATATGATACTATATGTGAACCAAATATGACTTTTATGATTGGTTATTTTATATAAATAACAATTTGTTACTCGCGGCTTCGCTCGCGTTGTCAATATCAGTCCATACTACATACTATAGTGTATATTGCGGATATACGTTCATTTGAAGACTTTAAAATGTCTAAATTTCTACTTCTTTGATAAATATTCATGTCTGTCCAAATACGTTTTTCTTGTATATTTTTTTTTTCTATAAAAGTATTCTATATCCTTTTTATATCTCTTAGAATACGTATACAAGGTTTCAGGAAAACTGGTTAAAAAAAAATTGTAGGCTATTTTTTTGTTACTTTATAACTAAATTAGCCTAAATTACTTTTTATAACATCAGCTACTTTACCTGCCAGTAAAGGTTTCATCAAAATCGATCCAGCTATTTCAGAGATAAACCGAAATAAACAAAACGAAAACGAATAACACAAAAACTATTATTCAGACCATAACATTGTTAGGAATATCTCAAAGAGAATTATCAAAATTGGCTCACCCAGTTAAAACATATGAAGTATAAAAACATGTCTAATTGAGAACCACTAGACACTTAGATAATAAAACACATATTTAGAAAACGTATAATTTTTTTTAATTGATGAATTTCGACGCAACCGGATGTAGAACGCATGGCTTAGTGGTCAGAGCACTTGGACGATTTCCAAGAAGCGCGGGTTCGAGTCCCACTGGGTTCAATTTTTTATACGTTTTCTAAATATGCTTAATCTCCTCCTATTCTCAAAATCGGTTAAAAAACAAAGCATTCCTTTAAAACAAAAGGCAATAATTTACATTCACATAATGAAAAGATAACGTTTATATAAAAAAGCGTATAATAGGTCTCAATCAAGTGTATTACGTGTACAGTAGCGTCGCGTCTCTGAAACGTCAATTTATTTAACGAGGTCTTCATTATGTATCGTATATTCTGTTGCGTAATTAATATAATTGTATCATTTAATGATTTTAAGAACCATTTTTGTATTTAATTTAATTATCCCTAGATGGTCGGAGGGAACGGAACGCCAAACGCTACGGTCCCTGCATACCTCTTTCGCCTCGTCCACAGTTGTTAACCTCTTCATATATGCCATCCAAGGGTCTGTGTGCTTTTTACGTCAGCTTCCTTCAGTATCGTCGATACTGTGTTCTCGGAGTTCAACCGAGAGTGAATTTTTTGTTAACTTCACGCTGTATCCCGCACATAGCAGGGTAGGTAGAGGGAACCTAAGAACCTTGTGTTAAGACACTCCGTTCTCTTTTAACAATTCCGTTCCCTACTTTCCGCCCAATTAAAGCATTGTGTGCTGAGTGGCGAAACTCAATTCAGACTGAGAGCTCAAGCGTGAGATTGTAAACGTGACCGGTTGTTCGATTGTGGTTCGATTCCTATGCCAGGAAACGAAATAATATTCAGTAATTTCATTGTCTGGGTCTGGTAACAAGGCAAAGCGCGGCGTTGAGTTACGCCACTCAGCACACAGTGACTCCATCCGGCTGAAAGTGGGTAACAGAACGTAGTGTCTTAACACTAGGTGCTCAGGTTCCCTCTGCCTACCCTGTTATTTACGGGATACAGCGTGAAACTAAAAAAAAGTCAATTAGTCGTCCATATTCATTACTTCTTTATAAATAAAGTTACTAAAACGAACCGATACGATAATAAAACGATACAACAGCTTACCCGGCTCATGCAAATCACGTTTATTCACGTTATATTCGTATTCGTAACGTTTGAGCGAGTGTTTGTAAACATGAGGCTTATGTTTAACGGAAGTTTCCGTTTTTGTTTACTTCCGGTGTGTTTTGAAATATTTTGGCCTGTTGATTTTGTAATCGACTTCAAAAACAGGAGGTTCTCAATTTTGATGATTTTTTTTATATGATAGCTAGTGTAGTAGTTTTTCCCCCTTCCCCACCCATCCTTTCTCCATAATGTGGTGGTTCTGATAGCGGACTACTACTTTGTCCTCCCCTTCCATCTGTATCCTCTAGGTTGGCAACGCATTTACAACTCCTCTGGTGTTGTAGATGTCATGGGCGAAGGTAACCATTTACCATCAGGTGGTCCTTCTGCTCGTTTGCCATCCATTATCAATAAAAAAAAATTTGCTTCTGATGTGGCCTAACTTAGATTTAAGATATAGATAGATATAGATTTAAGATCCAACGAATAGTTTTTGAGTTATTTGTAATAATGTTACTTTTTAATGCATTTTAAGTAAAGTCGATTTCCTTTTATGTTATAATCTTAATTATTTAGTTACATTTCTTACATAATTAATTATAAATTACATACTTATAAATTAATATGAAAAACAAGAAACAAGAGACGTCACAAATAAAACGTCAATGGATTTCAATCACTTAATGCTTAATCCTACTAACGGGGTGTATTGGGAAATTTTTTAAAGGTAATACTTTAATAACTAACTATATTATTAATAATAAAAATTTTAAGAAAAAAAAATCGATTTCAAATAAAAGGCACGAAAAAATAAAATTATTACGAATAACTCAAAAACTTCTCGTCACAATTTAACTAAATGTAAATGAAGATTCATCGAAATTGGTTCACCTACAGTTAGCTTATTTCGGATATATCTGCGAACTATAAACATTTTTTATTCTCTATTGCAACGTCGTAGAGGCTATCATAGCGCAGTTGGAAGTTGAGACTATAAACATGATTGGTTGCTGGTTCTATTACCACTCCGGGTTATTACCATATTTCAAATGTTCATTTCTCCGCTCTAGTAACATAATGCGGCGTTGAGTTACGCACAAAAAAAATATAGTCGGATTGTCAATCTTCTCCTTATTTTGAAACCGGCCGCTTTAGGACATAGTATTAAGACACTCCTCTCTCCATTTTCAACACCTTTTTGACATCAATAATCTTATTATTCCACATTTAACAGCTACTCAGTCACATCGCCTTCTCAAATTTCCTGCATACTGTAGAAGCATTTACACGGGCGAAGGAATGACGCCTCGTTTATGTTGCATCTGGTTTTTAACTATTTTCTTTACATTTTTAGGCAAAATATATAAAACAATAAGTATTTTGTTTTACAGAATCTAGATTGTTTCATTTTAATATTCTACTAAAGGATTTCGGCCTGTCTAGAAATATCATCAGTTAATTTCTGGTATATACTAAAGCGGCATTAGTAGGATATTTTCAAATTTAAATGGTTGTCAAAAAAGAACATGTCAAGACACTTCGCTCTCTACTTTTCGCCTGAAATTGAGAATCTGTGTGTAGAATGGCGTAACTCAACACCGTACTTCATGTTACTAGATTGAACAAATGAGAAGATTTAAAACATAATAATTCCCCCGAATGGTATTTGAACCCACAACCAAACGTGTTTACATTCAGTACTTCCCACTGCGCTACATGAGCATCTACTATATAGGGATAGAAAATAAAAAATGTTTTTAGTTCGCGGTTATATCCGAAATAAGTTTTCCAATTTGTTAGCAAATCCCGGTTTCATTTAAAAGGGATTCGCAGGAAATAGGGGTTAGTAACTAATCGTTACATGTTGCATGTTTAGGTTTAAAATATTTTATGTTTTAGACTTATTATATAATTTTATATACTCAATTTTAGTGGATTTATGTAACAAAAGTTATTAAATTTATTTGTACATTCATTCAGATAGGAAAATAACAAACCATAAATGTAGAATATTTTCGTCCAGGTTGGACCTATATACTCGTATATCGGCTTATCTTTATAAAAATAGTCACTTATGGCGCTTGCTGTGCACCTTCCATCATTTTCCAGAAAAAGGAACTCAGAGCAGTGCCTGTGAGTTGTAAAAGTGTAGCTTTAAGGGGCCCTTTAATATGCACAGATGCTTGCGTCCACTGACTGACCTTATTTCTATCTAAGCATAATCGTGAATACATACCAAATCTTTATAATTTACATAAAAAAAATATAAATTTACGATTTTGATGCAACTATCGTTGATACTGATAATCCAGGTCAAGATTGTATTAATTTAGTAATATTTGGTAGTGAAAGGGTATATATATATATATATATATATATATCCAATACACGTGTAATACAGGGACAAAGTTAAATCCCAGTCTTGTAATAGCTTTTATGTTACTTAATACAAACAGTGCTTGAAGTTTTAATTACTTTCTATAATGTGTTAACGTTACTTACTTTGTAGTGTTCATAGTTACTTTATAAGAGAAAGCCCAAGAAATAAATGAAGAGCGGAGTGTTTCGACACTACGTTCTCTCTTAATATACTAATATATAATTTTTTACTTAACTTTAAGCTTTTAACTGTTTTTTTAAAAGTTTAAACTACCTACCCTGCTATGTGCGGGACACAGCGTGAAGCTATGTATGTATGTATTATTTTTTGACTTAAAAATCCTACTGTATATCTTGCGCCGGTTCTTTTCAGATCAGTGCTATTAACTTAAAAGAACTGGTGCAAAATTATTTGTGTGTGTGTGTTGTGCAACCTGTGTTTGGTAACAAGGCTAGGCGGCGTTAAGTTCCGCCACTCAGCGCGCAATGCCTCAATTCGGCGAAAAGTGGGGAACGAGGTGTGTTAACACTGTTATATGCGGGATACAGCGTGAAGCTATTTATGTATGTATGTGTAACTTCTTATCTAAAAAAATAGTAATATTTATTAAATCTTTGAAACCTATTACCGCCTGGTACGAAATTAAAAGCTTGGAAAAACATAGATGTATATCTAAAATATAGTTTGTCTACTCTAATAATCCTCTACTTAACACGCAATGTCAAATTCATGCGGAGAACGGAGTGTCCTAACACTAGGTTCTTTCCGACCTGCTAAACAGGTAACCATATTTACCTTTATCTACCTGTAGTCATATATGCAGGTAAAACTGCAACACACTAGAATGAATAATAGAAGTTCTAATCGATACAGTCCCATATCGGCGCTTTCCGTCGTGATATGTGAATTATTTAAAACTTGGTAGAGTAAGGCGTCATTCATACTAAAGTCTAATATTTTTTTTTCCACTCCAGGAAATTTAGTATTTTCATTTTCTGGGTTTGGTAACAAGGCAAAGCGCGGCGGTGAGTTCCGCCACTCAACACGCAATGCCTTAATCTCGCGGAAAGTGGGGAACGGATTTGTTGAAAGAGAACGGAGTGTCTTAACACTAGGTTCTCAGGTTACCTCTGCCTACCCTACTATATGCGGGATACAGCGTGAAGTAGTAGTCAGATTCCGCAGAGCAAAATATTTTAAAAAGGTAAGTCGGTAGATTTAGGAAAATCGTTAAACTTAGGGAAGTCAGTATATTTAAAGAATTCGGTACGTAGAAGTAAGCCATATAACCGGTAGCTTACCATATTACCGGTATAGATTTTTTAGCTTTCATAGTTTTATTGAGCTTGCTTTTTGCGCAATCTACCATAGCTCCAAAACTTTGTTCGAACTCATTTTCATGTGGTATAATCTGTTTATAAATACGGTATTAATTTATTGTAATTTGCAATAGGTAAGCCGATGGGGATCGTGTTAAATGAACGCTTCGCCACTGCAGGGTAATCGGAAAGAAGGTAGTGTTAAGGCACTCAGTTCTTCATTTCTCGCTCAATTTTAAAACACCGTTCTGTATAAAATAATGCGTAAAATTATATATTTATTTTCTAAGCAGATAAATTCGTTCTGTGAAAGTACCTTTACAAAAATATATTTTGAGGACTGTTTGACAGGTGTGAAATTTTTACACCTCTGATGGCTTAACTAATGGAAAAATTGAATTATAATTGTCATTGAAGGATTTAGGGCTTATCGTTTCTATTTCTGGTTTTTCGAAGGTGGTCAAGAATCGTCAATTATCTACTTAATTATTAAATTCGATGAAGTAAAGAATATTATTTTAAACGTTTCTAGAGGGTATAAATAAAATTTTAATAATTAAACTAGACTTCAAATAAAATACACGAAAATGTATAATTACTTCGAATAACTCAAACACTACTCGTCAGATCTTAACCAAAAACCATATCAGAAGCATTTGCATATAAAAAAAATCAGGAAAATTAGTTCATCGATTAAAAAATTATGTAGTAATATGCAAATACAGTGGAATTGAGAACCTCGTCTTTTTAGAAGCTAGTTAAAAATTTTAAAAAATAGAACGGTCTACCTGTGATCACGGACTACTGTAAAGTGTTCGAAAGGTCGGATTTCCAAAATTATATTTCCAAATACTAAAATACACGATTAATCCAATTAAAATAGTTTTATTTAATATTACTATAAAATAAAATAGAACGGAGTGTCTTAACATTAGGTTCTCGGGTTCCCTCTGCTTACCCTGCCATATACGGGATACAGCGTGAAGCTAAAAAAAAAGTTATAATGATGACTTGAAACCCAACGACACACATTGAAACCGAACGGAACCGAACAGAACATAAAAATTTCAAACGATTTTATAGTAAAAAGGATTTACGCATCTATATTTGAATATTGCTAGCGATCTCAAATCGACCACCAAACCCGCCAAAGCCGGCAACAATCCCGTGCTCAAAGCTGGAATTATTAAAAAAAAATACTCAATCCCTCAATCCCGGGGTATCGGTTGAGCAATCCCGGTACGTTAGACTAAAAACTATTTAGTTTTTTGATATAATAACGCTTGTCGTGGCGCAGAGGCACAAGCGTGCGACTGTAAACGCGACAGGCTGTGGGTTTGATTCCCACTCCGGGGAAATGAAAATGTTTAGTATTTTCATTTCCTGGGTAACAAAGCAAAGCGCGGCGTTGAATTTCGCCATACAGCACGCAATGCAATCAATTCGGCGAAAAGTGGGGAAGGTAAGTGTCTTAACACGTCATTTCTCAGGTTCCCTTTGCCTATCCTGCTAGATGCGGGATACAGCGTGAAGCTAAAAAAACTCTAATCAAAATCAAAATATTCTTTATTCAAATAGGCTATTACAAGCACTTTCAAATCGTCAATTTACAAAAATATGCCAGTAGTGTCAGTTCGGAAGCTACCACCGGCTCAGCTAACTTCTTTTCTGTCTGCCTAGTTTAAAATATAGGAAGATACATAACGCCTGTCGTGGCGCAGAGCACAAGCGTGCGACTGTAAACGCAACGAGTTGTGGGTTCGATTCCTACTCCAGGAAATGTAAAGCTTAGTATTTTCATTTTCTGGGTTTGGTAACAAGGGAAAGTGCTGCGTTGAGTTCCGCCACAAAGTGGGGAACGGAATTGTTGAAAGAGAACGGAGTGTCTTAGCACTAGGTTCCCTCTGCCTACCCTGCTATATTCGGGATACAGCGTGAAGCTATGTATGTATGTAAGATACATAACTTAAAACTAAACGAAATCTTTATGTTAATACTCTTAATTCCGTTTAATCTCTCGGACTATTTCGCAAGTATTGTGGCAGAGTAAATTACCGATCTTTCACGTCGTTGCCTCTTAGTAAAGGACCGTTCTGTAATTAAAGGACTGAAACTTGAATGAAATATAAATATTGTATGAATATATAAGCAATGAGGTCATCGTGGCACACAGGTATAAGCGTGCGGTTGTAAACGTGACATGTTGTGGGTTCGATTTGAGAATCAATCAAATCAAATATTATTTAATATTTTCATTTTCTGGGGTGAGCCCCAGAAAATGAAAATATTAAATAATATTTAGTATTTTCATTTCCTCGCTCTGCTAACAAGGCAAAGCGCGGCGTTGAGTTCCGACACTCAGCACGCTGTGTCTCAATTATGTGGAAAGAGGAGAACGGAAATGTTACCATAAAAGAGAACGAAATGTCTTAACACTAAGTTCTCTGGCTCCTGGTGAAGCTAAAAAAAGTATAAGCAATGAGCCTATCTTGGAGCAGTGGGATTAGGTTCTGTCCAGACAGATATTTTTTTTTTCGATTTACGCTTTATCCTACATATTACGGTAGGCAGAATCGAGTGTCAAAACATTCCGGTTTCCGCTCCAATTTGAGACATTATGTGTTAGGTGGAACGTAACGCCGCATTTTATTTTGCCTGACCAGAACTGATAAATAAAAATAATTTAAATATAATCTTTCCCCTCGCTAGGAATCGAACCCACAACCAATCGCAGTTACAGCCAAACGCAGTCCCACTTTGTCACGTTGGCATCTAGTTTTTATATCTTTAGCAGCTTCACGCTGTATCCAACCCATAACTGTGTAGGTAGAGGAACCCAGAGAATCTAGTGTTAAGACACTGCGTTGTATAAAGATATCTGAGCCCCACTTTTAGTCGAATTGAGACATTGCGTGCTGAGAGGCGAAACTTAACCCCGCGCACTGTCTTATTACCAGGGCGTTATTATTATATTAATTCAATAGTTTGCTAATACAGAATTTTCGGTTTTTCTGAAAAGCGGTCTTTTACGGTCCTTCACAAACAAAGAATTCATCTATATGAATAGAATCATTAGGCTTATTTCTTTATGATAATAAAAGGACAGGAAATTATATGTTATCGTAAATTGAGAGTAATTTTGTATGGTCATTTGGTATTATTGTTCCTTCTGAATATTCATTTCTTTTAGCTCAAGGCAGTAAGGCATTTCATCTAATTTTTTCTACAATTCCTCTGGTGTTGTAGATGTCCGAAGGTAACTTACCATCAGGTGGTCCTTCTGCTCGTTTGCCACCTTTCTACAATTAAAAAAAAGTCACCTAAATATTTTCCAAACATACTGAGTGACGGAACTCAACGCCGCGCTTGGTCTTATAATTATATGCTTATTCAGCTTCACGCTTTTTCTCGTAAAATAAGATAGTAAGAGAACCTAGAAGAACCTAGAGAACCTAAAGATCAAGAGACTTGGTTCTTCTTTCTTGGATTGCGAAACTCAATGCCTCTCGTTGAGTACCAGAGAGCGAAACAAAAATAGTTATTTAAATAAAATTATAAAAAGTGGGGAAGGAAAATGTTTAACAGAACGGAGTATCTTAACACTAGGTTCTCTGGTTCCCACTGCCTACCCTGCTATATACGGGTTACAGCTAAACTAAATAAAAGAAGCAAACAAAGTCACGAGGTACAACTAGTGTCTTTATAGATATTATTAGTCATAGTAAGTATTGAATATAAATAATTTATTGATAAAAAGTAAGCGACGAACATATTTGAACACTCTTTGGAACATATCTTTGAGAGGCACAAGCGTGCGACTGTAAACGCGATAGGTTGTGGGTTCGATTCCCAATCCAGGAAATGTTAGTATTTTCATTTCCTGGGTTTGGTAACAAGATAAAGCGCGGTATTGAGCTCCGCCACTCAGTGCGCAATAGGTTATCAGGTTCCTTCGCCCTACCCTGCTATATGCGGGATACAGCGTGAAGCTAAAAAAAAAGATAATGTTTTTAATTTTTTTAGTAGAATTTCATTAACAGACGTCCTTGAACCTAGCAAATTAGAAGTTCTCAAGTGACAGGTATATTACGCTGACACAAGTCCAGCCCAGGTGGACATGATACTGACAAATTAGTTAGGAAATTAGATTTTTTTTGCTTTTCTAATATATTTTTAACCATCTTCAAAAATGGGAGGAGGTTATTAATCTGAATGTTTTTTTTATTATTATTATTTTTATATGACAGCTAGGGCTTCTGATGTGGTCCCATTTAAATTTAGTTAAGATCTGACGTGTAGTTTTTGAGTTATTCGTAATAATGTTAACTTTGTGCATTTCACTTGAAGTTGGTTTTCATTCTTTTGTAATAAACTTAATTATTTAATAATGTCATTACATGTTAAATTATTATCAAAATATAAAATATATTTTCTTCTAACTGTATCCTAACTAGGCAAAATCTTCACTTAGCGCTCCCCTACACTCCCCAAGGAGTCTATGCAACAAATTTCAGCTTTCTACGGCCAGTAGTTCCGCCTATACGTTGTCCGTCAGTCAAATTATATATTGTATATTTATATATTTATATGGCGTCTTAAAATGTTTACTACAATAAGCCAGTTTTATTTGTATTTAGGGTCACGTAAGTTCGTTCATATTTCTAAATCGTAGGTCACACAGTACAAAGGTCGTATCGTAGTTTAACTGAAGAATTGTGTTTTTATATAAATGTATTTTGTATTAACGCCTGTCGTGGTGCAAAGGTACAGGCGTGCGACTGAAAACGCGACAGGTTGTGGATTCGAGACACACCCCAGGAAATGGAATTTTTCATTTCCTGGGCTTGGTAACAAAGGCAAAGCGTGGCGTTGAGTTCCGCCACTCAGCACGCAATGCCTCAATTCAGCGGAAAAAGGGGAACAGAGTGTCTTAACACTAGGTTCCCTCTGCCTACCCTGCTATATGCGGTATATAGCGTAAAGCTATGTATGTATGTATGTATGTATTTTGTAGACCCTTTATTATTTTACTTACCTTATACTGGGTGAACCAATTTTGATGATTCTTTTTTATATGATAGCTAGTGCTTCTTATGTAGTCTCGTTTAAATAAAGTTAAGATTTTACGAGTAGTTTTTGAGTAATTCGTAATAACATCATAATTTAGTGCATTTTACTTGAAGTCAGTTTTGTTTTGTTTAAAATTAATTTATTTATAAATAAATACGTGAAGCAAAAACTTTGGAACCCTTTTTACGAAAATACCGCGGACCGAGGAGCATGAAACTTGGCACACTTATTGTTTATATAGAGGAGGAGTGCAGAATGCTAATATTTTTTAAATAATGCGTAAAAAGTATATTAAATTAATGAAATAAATGTTACACACACTAACATGGTTTGACGTCCATGTTTATATAAAGTGACATATACGTCACTCAAAATGCGTTATTAACGCATTTACGGGAACTATAAAACTACATATTTATCGTTATATTACGGCCAATGTAAAAACTAAAATAAAGAAAGGAGGAAACAATTAGTTTCACCTTTTATCCTGTCAGATAGAACTTAGTGCCAAGACATTCAGTTCTCCTCTTTCCGGAACTCAACGCCGCGCTCTATCTCAATAAACAAATGCCTTACAGCCTCATATTGTATTTCAAATATGATTTGGCAAAAATCCACGACGCTTGAAGCAAATGAAACAAGTCATTTAATTTTATGAGCGTTGTTTGTGGGTTTACGGTCGTTACGACAATGTTGTAACATTGTTATGTTATTTCGAAATATTGTAGGGAGTAATATATATTCTTTGCTAACCGACTTCAAAACGAGGAGGTTCTCTTAACTTTCATAATTATTTTTTTATCCAAATTTAAATAACTTCAAATATAAATTTAAAAAGTGGCTAATCGAGAAGTCGTTTTATAGTTCTAACGAGTTCATAAAAAAATACATGTAATTATTCATTTTTATTAATTTTTTTTTTGTTTATTTAAAATAGTTATTACTAAAAAATGTAAATTTTTAAGATGTAAGTAGACTATAAATTGTTCTGACTTGTAATTTAAATATTACCAATAAAATGATTATGATTTTTTTATCCAAATTTCTCAGCTATAAGCTGGTATATCTGCAACTGCGGGCTTACGCCAAGTAGTTACAGTGTAGTGTGTTTTGTTTGGTTGTGGGTTATGTCACTTTCTTCTAGCTGCACAAACTTTCTCACTATCCTACATGTATTAAGTATAGCGGCTTTTTGTAGAGTGTGATTTGTTTTTGGTACGACGCCGGTAGTGGATATTATTATTGGAACAACGTAGACTTTAGTCTGTTTCCAAATTCGAGTTACTTCCTCTTTGAGATCTGCATATTTATTTATTTTTTATGATTATTATTATGATTATAGCTTCTAATGTGGTCTCATTTAAATTTAGTTAAGATCTGGTCAATAGTTTTCGAGTTATTCCTAATATCGCTAGTTCTTAGTACATTTTATTTGAAGTAACTGGCTTGCTTGTTAAAAATTTAATTACTGTACTTTAAAGATTACATAAGAAAGGCAAATAAAATTATTATTAGTATTTTCATTTCCTCGATATCAAGGTAAAGCGCGGCGTTAAATTCAGCCACTTATCACGTGTTACCTCAGTTCGGCGGAAAGTGGGGAACGGAAATGTTAAAAGAGAACGGAGTGTCTTAACACTAGGTTCTCCGGCTCCCCCTGCCTAATCTGCTATGTGAGGAATACAGCGAGAAGCTAAAAATCTATTAATTTATAAAGTCATATTAATTTCTAAAAAGGTTAAAAGAAGACGTATTACATTGGTATTTGACAACGACATTGTACAAAAAGGTACGAGGGAAGGCTTTCAGGGAGGACAATAAAAAATGGTCGATCCTAACATTCGGGACAAGGTAGTTGACGAGTGAAAGGTGATAAATATGTTCTACCTGTACGAACTATAAATAAAGATAACTGAATTCAAATAAAACAGTATAGTTATAACGAATAACTCTAAAACTACTTGTTACATTCTAAGTAAATTGGATACCGGAAGCACTTGCTGTCCTATTATAAAAGGATTATCAAAACTGTAAACGCGACAGGTTGTAGGTTCGATTCCCATTCCAGGAAATGGAATTTTTCATTTCCTGAAAGTGCAGAACGGAGTGTCTTAACACTAGGTTCCTTCTGCCAACCCTGCTATATACGGAATACAGCGTGAAGCTATGTAAGTATATATTATTACGAATAACTCGTAAACTACCTGTTAAATTTTAACTAAATTTAAATTAGACATTCCGATGTCTCTAGCAAAAAAAAAATTATTATAGTTTATATTTTGTCTTCCTTTAAGCAATTATCGTTTAAAAAATATGTTACTTTTTAATTTTTCTTATGTTATATCTATTAATTATTTAAAAAAGAATTTTATTAATTTTTTTACAACGCCTGTCGTGGCGCAGAGGCATAAGCGTGCGACTGTAAACGCGACAGGTTGTGGGTTCGATCGAAGTGAAAAAAGTATTTTCATTTCCTTGTTCTGGTAATAAGGCAAAGTGCGGCGTTGAGTTCCGCCACTCAGCATGCAATGCCTCAAAGTCCGCCGGAGAGTGGGGAATGGAAAGAAAAGAGAATGTCTTAACACCACTGAATGACTGACAGACAACTTACATGCGAAACTACTGCACATAGAAAACTAAAATTTGATATGTAGGCTCCTTGAGAAGTATAGGTATGTACATTAGGAGAGTATTATCCAAAATTCCTACGAAAATAGGCTTTTAGATCTTATAGTCCACGCAAGCCAAGCCGCAGGATACAACTATAGACTAAGGTACATAGCAAGTCTCATTTGAAGTGGCGTGGTCGTTCCTAAACTGTCACAGACAGGAAATGAACTTACGACCGATGTAGTACGAAGTGCTGTACAACTTTAATTACGTCTAGAATTTCGAGTCTGTCTCAAGATAATCACGTTTTGCGTTTTGAGTACCTCTAAGTAGGCTAATAATGGTTAAGGCGATAAACGCAGTGGAATAACATTTGACTGTAAATGCTGTGGGTTCGATCCTTTGTGGAATCATGATTACAATAATTAATTATTTCAGTTTACTTAATCTAAATCTCAATTCCGCGGAAAGTAGGGAACGAAAACGTGTCAAAAGAGGACGGAGTATCTTAACACTAGGTTCTCAGGTTCTCTATTTATCTTTTTATCGAGCCAGATTAAGTCCTATATATATAATATATAGGACTTAATCTGGCTCGATAAAGTGTAGCTTAGAGTTTCACTTAACACGCAAACGCTTCACGCTGTATCCCGCACATAGCAGGGTAGGCAGAGGGAACCTGAGTACATAGTGTTAAGACACTCTTTACAGACTAAGTGTCTGGAACGGAAAACACGGGATATCTTGAATCAATAACTTGAATCAATCATAATAACTTCAACAATTTAAAGTTAAGATTAAAAACATATTATTGAAAATTTATATTATTCTGTCCAAGAATACTACAATGATATTAATACTCATATGTGGAATTAAATGCTGTTGACACTCATCCGGAAGGCTTATCATATTTGTAAATTTATTGTAAAATTTTATTTAAACAGAGCAACTGTTGAGTTTTTTGCCGGCATTTCTCAGCAGAACTTCCTTCCGAGCCGCTGGTAGCTTCCATTAAGACACTCATTGACACTCCTGAAATCCTTTTGTAAATTAATTCGAATCGATTCGAATGTGCTTGTAATAGCCCACTTGAATAAAGAATATTTTGATTTGATTTGATCTGGCGGAAAGCGCAGAACAGAGTGTATTCACTTTAAGTTCTCTCTGCCTTTTCTAATATGTAGGAAAAAGCGTGAAGCTTTTTTTAAATTAAAATCTTAAGTCTACATGGATCTAAAACTATACAGATACTCAATTATCCCAAGATAAAAAAGGGGCATCCCCTTTATAATTAAAGGAGTTTTCATTTGAACGAAAACAATGGCATTCGATTGGCGGTATTTAATATTCATAGTCGTTAAGCGACTGAGATTGACTATTACGATGTTAATATTGGAACGCCGATAAGCGAATTACCTTTTTTATTTTGGTATGGAAATGAGGTTTCAGACAGGTTGGAGGGAACCTAGTGTTAAGATACTCCGTTCTCTATTTTTTAAGAGATCTGGAGTGTGTATGAATTGGCGGAACTCAACGCCGCGTTTTGTGCTACGAAAGAGGGAATGGAAAAAAAATGTTCTACATATATACCCATTTCCCGAGGAAATATCTATTGTATATTTTTATAACAAATTTATAAATTAAAAGAGGCCTACAGTGGCGCAGATACACAAATGTGTGACTGGAAATATGACAAGTCGTGAGTTCGATTTCCACTCGAAGACATGAAAATGTTAAAAAATTATAATAATTAATTTCACTTCCTCGCTCTGGTAACAAGCCAAAGCGCAGAATTGAGTTCCTAATTCGGCGGTAAATGGGAAACGGAAATATTAAAAGAGAACGGAGTTGCTTAACACTATTTTCTCAGGTTCTCTCTGCCTACGTGTGTTAAAAATTTTATAAATAAAGCAAAAATTATCTTTTAGATATTATTGTTTTCAAATTCCAAATAAATACAAAAAGATAGTAGAAATTAAATAAATTTAAAAGATCTCTCTCATATAAAAATGTACTTCTGATTCGGATCAAAATCAATTTGCGGACTCTCCATGAATACAAAACGAGCCATCTAACTTTTTATTAGACTTTATTATTATAAAATCTCTTGGAAATTATTTGATTGAAATCATCTTGGCATGGATAAAGCGTTTTTTACGGAATTTATGGGATTTTTTGTAAGTTTTAAAGCGTTAATCACACACTTAGGAAACTAAAAACATTTTGAAAATACATATAAAAATTTGAACGAAGCGGGACTTGAACCTGCTCCTCTTGGAAACCGTGTGAGCGCTCTGATGACTGAGCCATGTGTTCTTATCTGGCTACGTTGAAATTCATATGCGCTTATTACAACTTATTTTTGTTGTTAGCATCTCTGTGGAAAGATTTTACCCAAAGACTATTTATAAATAACAATTGTTTGGCAAGAAACTTAGGGTAAGATTTAGGTCTCGAGTCCCGCTGCGTTCAAAACAATTTTTTTTTCTAAAAAAATTATCACTTCCTCGATGAGTTCTTCATGACTGAAGATCTTGATATTGGTGGAATATGAGTGAAACGGACGAGCTGTATTCAGTGTTCCTGTCAGTTACAGTATAAAAACAATGTGGAATGACCGTAAGGAAAGATCACTCCAACGATCGACTCGTCCGGACAAGTAAATGCCAAGCAGTCACATGGTAGACCCTCTATCACCTAATGAAAACAACACATACATCCTACTCGTAGTCCAAAGTATCCGAGACCACGACAAGTGTAGGCACACCGCACACTCCAGGTTGGCGCATTCACAACTCCTTTGCAAATCTACAGGCGAAGATAACCACTTACCATCAAGTGCTCCTCCTGTTCGTTTGCCGCCTTTGATTAATAAAAAAGCAGGGTAATAAATGCATAATTTATGGATTTTTGTCATAAAAAAGACTAGACTGTCTTAACACTAGGTTCTTGGGTTCCCTCTGCCTGCCCTGCTATATACGAGATACACCGTGATGCTAAAAAATGACCAGAAAGAGAGAGAATATTCCTAATATATGGTGAGATTCCAATAATCTTTAGGCAAAGAAAGTGGAATAAATCCAAATAAATATTTAAGAAATAAGCAAATTAAATATGCAAATTGTATTTTGGTTCGAAGGAAATGATTAAAAACAAATTTTCCTTCTAATTACGATACGGCGTTACAATCAGGGATGTTATTTTATCATAAATTTTCCTTATAATACGCTTGCTTTACTGAGTGACTGACAGACAACGTATAGGCGTAATTACAGGCCATGGAAAGATGAAATTTGACATGTAGGTTCCTTGGGGAGTGTAGTGGAGCACTAAGAAAGGATTTATCGAAATTCCCATGAAAATGATAAAAAAGTGGAGGATGAGCATTGATGTATGTAATAAAGAAATTTAAGCCTTCGTGTCGCAGTGGGGCAGTGTCTTATTGCAAAGACGATTGATTGTGGATTCAATTCCCATTTAGGTGACCGATTATGTTTAATATATTTACCTTTACCTGTCCTAATATTGTGGCGTTGAGTTCCGCCACTTAGCACGCAGATTCTGATTAAGGCGGAAAGCGAAGAACGAGGTGCTCTTGACATTATGTTGTTGCTACAATCGGGTAGTCGCAAGTCCCAGGCACTGCTCGAAGCTCCTCTCTCTACATCGCGATAGGCACAAGCACGGTGAGTGTTGAGATGTTAAGGAGTGATGGAATGTTAAGGAGTGAAGAATACTTTTCTAAAGTAGGTATTGAACTGATAAGCATTATCAGCCAGACCCTTTCAACTGTTTTTTATAGGATACATTTTTTTTTTCTTCACGATTTATCTTGCATAGTAGAATAGTCTGAAAGAATTTAGTGTCAATACACTTCTTTCTTCATTTTCCATTCAAAATAACATTATGTACGCCACACACATGCTTTATCTTCGCCTTTCGTGGCGTAGAGGCATAAGCGTGCGACTGTAAACGCGACAGGTTGTGGGTTCGATTTCCACTCCGGGCAATGGAATTTTTCATTTCCTGGATTTGGTAACGAGGCAAAGCGCGGCGTTGAGTTCCGCCACTCAGTACGCAATACCTCAATTCGGCGGAAAGTGGGGAACGGAGTGTCTTAACACTAGGTTCCCTCTGCCTACCCTGCTATATGCGGGATACTGCGTGAAGCTATGTATGTATGTTAAATACAATCACTCCTCGCGTGCGAATCGAATTCACAGCCAGACAGGACAGACACTGAGACACTGCGCTATGGCTATATTATATTCTATATTTAGTTATTTAATATAAAGTAAATTAATTTTGGTTCCACAAAAGGCGATATTTAAAAGAGATTCCCTAATTTAATTACAAAGTGCTCTCAATAAACAAGCGCATAAATTTGAAATGGCTTACGAAGTTACAAAGGTTTTGTGTGAATTTATAGCGAGAGGAACGCTGAGTCTTGTGCCCTGTTATCAAATTATAAAAGGCAATAATAATATACATACATATATACTAAATATTATAAAAGTATGGTCTTGTCGTCTATAGTGGATAGAGGTACGAGCGTGCGACCGAAAACGTGACAGGTTGTGGGTTCGATTCGCAGTCGAGGAAAGGAAAATTGACAAACGGAATTGTTGACAAAGGACGGAGTGTTTTCACACTTGGATATAGTGTGAAGATTTAAAAAAAATATTTATTATTAACTGACTTCAAACATGAGAAGGTTGATTGTTTTTTTACGTGTGGAACTCAACGCCGCCTTTGTAAGAAAAATAGGGGCGTCAAGTTCCTTCTAGTGTCTAAACTGTGACCAGAAATTCTTGGAAATTGACTTTCTACTATGTATGTTATTAGTGAATAGCGTGAGCATTTAGATTTTCTCGAACCTAGTGTCAAAATTCTCTGTTCTCCACTTTCCGCACTAATTCGCTATATTGGGTGTTAAGTGGTGGAACTCAACGCTGCAGTTGATCTTAGCTGAGGAAAGTTTAAATATGATCATTCCTGGGAATCGAACTCGAAACTAATCGCGTTTAAATCCGCGCTTTTGATCCTACTCGTGTAAAAAACTATAAATAAAATGACAATATAAAAAGTGAAGAAAGGAAAAGTAATATTAAATGGTCACTGAAATATGTATTCAGCACTATCTCATCGCGGTAGAGAGCCCAGTCATATATTCAAAGTAACTTATGAAAAACCGACTGTACTTTGTTTGTGGCGTGTTTAAGGCTGCTTACAGACGGAAATAATTTTTCTTTTGTTTTTTGAAGCGAAAACTTCTTTAGCTGCATTGTGCACTTGTTGTGGCGTAAAAAATGCTAAACTCGCGTCAGGACACGTGAAGTTGGAAAAGTCCTCGGTTTTTACTCACTTCTTCCATTAAATCCTTCATTTTCCGCAATTTAACACCCGTCATCTCCATTTCGTCATAAAATCAGATAAAGTACATTCCATTACCGTAGCGTTTGGCGCTCCGTTCTCTCTGACTACCCCGCCGGGGATAAAGCGTGAAGTTAGGTAGGTAGGTAGGTACATTCCACTAATTCCTTTCAACCTACCACAAAACTCTACATTATATCGTTAACACATTTTAACGTCACGCTTTACCTCTCATAGCAGAGTAGAGAGAAAGACCAAGTATCAAAAATACTTCTATTCTCCTTTCCCGAATTCGAGTCATAGCGTGCTGAATAACGAAACTAAACACTGCGATTTGTCCTACAACAGCGGGAAATGAAAACAATTTAAATATAATCGTTTCCCCGAGTGGGAATCGAATCCACAACCAGACTCGTTTACAGTTAGACGTTATGCCACTGCGCCTTGATGGCCTCAATATAGGTAAAACAAAAAATAGTCTGTACAAACCCTTAACAGTTGATGTGTTCGGTATTCGAGTGTATAAATATGTATTTCTTCCGCTGTTTCTGTTTCATAGAGTTTCACATGACTATAAATGTAATAAACGTTATCGTATTTTACTTTCTTGTTATGATTTTTGATATCTTCTAGTGAATATATAATACAGGCTCGAACCCGCGACTTTTTTGACTGACTCTTTTGCCTGGCATATTAAAACTAAAATGCTATTATGGGTTTGATAACAAGGCAAAGCGCGGCGTTGAGTTTCGCCACTCAGTACGTAATGCCTCGATTCGGCAGAAAGTGGGGAACGGAGTATCTTAACACTAGGTTCCCTCTGCCTACCCTGCTATATGCGAGACACAGCGTGAAGCTATGTATGTAACATGTTATTATTCCCGTTTTCATAAGAATTTCCTGAAATCTTCTCTTAGCGCTCCTCTAC
Source organism: Philaethria dido (assembly GCA_033558755.1). Lineage (NCBI taxonomy): Eukaryota > Metazoa > Arthropoda > Insecta > Lepidoptera > Nymphalidae > Philaethria > Philaethria dido. The sequence goes on along the minus strand of JAKGSA010000860.1, from coordinate 30,323 downwards.
ACTCCCCAAGGAGTCTACATGCCAGTTGTCATCTTTCGTTTTTTTGGTTGTAGGTTCCCACTCGGGCATTATATATTTATTAATACGTGGAGAAAAAACTTTGTACACCTCTTTACGAACATTACGTGGACAGAGAAGCATGAAACTTTGCATACTTATAGTTTATATAGCAAAGAAGTGCACAATAACAATATCTTTTCGACAATATTTAAATAAAGTAAATGTTACACACGCTACCATTTGACGCTCATGTTTACGAGTATATTTGCCAGGACGCGTTATTAACGCGTCAACGGGGGCACTAGTTATATATAAATTATTACGATTACTTTTCTCTAATAAAACAAAGCGCGGCGTTGAGTTCCGCCATTAAATAAAGAATGTCTCAACACTAACTTTATCTACCCACTCGACTCTCGACTTTACAGAAAATTTGTAAAGCTGAAAAAAATCCTTACTCTAGAACAATAAGGGATGATTTTTTCATTGTTACAGTCACGTGTTGCCGATAGCGAGCTGCAAGTGTCTGTTAGAGAAGGCATGCTTCCTTGAAGTAAAATACTTTTATACTATGCTATTAATATATTTATTTATTAGTCGCCACCTGTCGCGGCGTTGAGTTCCGCAACTCTGCACGTAATGCCTCAATTCGGCGGAAAGCGGTGAACGGAAATGTTAAAAGAGAAAGGAGTGTCTTAACACTAGGTTCTCAGGTTCCCTCTGCCTACCCTGCTATGTTTTTTTTTTTTTATGAAAAGGACAAGGCAAACGAGCGTTAGGGTCATCTGATGGTAAGTGATCCCCGCCGCTCACGGCTCCGTGTAACACCAGAGGAGCTACAGGTGCGTTGCCGGACTTTGAGGTGGGAGTAGGCGCGCTTTTTGAAGGTAACCATTTCGTATCGACCTGGAAGAACTGCCGCAGGTAGGCCATTCCACAGTTCAGTGGTACGTGGAAGGAAATTCCTTCGAAACCGCATAGTACTGGACCACGCATCCAGGCGGTGTGGATAGTATTTAAGCTTGTGGCGTACTGTGCGGAATACAGCGTGAAGCTATGTATGTATGTAAATAAAATAAATTTATCTACCTTCACGCTTTATCCCGAATAAAGGTAATTAAAGAGAACCTAGTATCAAGACATAGCAGGATAGGCGAGGAGAGACCTGGTGTTTAAGACACTCAAAATTCCCCACTTTCCGCCGAACTGAGGCATTGCGCGCTGGTGGCGGAACTCAACGCCGCGCTTTGCTTTGCTTTATGCGGTCTACGATTACACACGCTTGCCTAGAAGATAATAATTAACTCTTGTTTCGAAAATCCTCAAATCATTACGACTTGAAATGAGCGCCCAGGCAATGAGTTCCATTCTCTCGCTGTTCGAATAAAACACGTAGACTCAAAGCGTTTTGTCCTTACACGAGGAATTTCTACCGTGTACGGATGGCATGAAAGTTGTTTATGCAATTAATTTAAAAAATAAAAGAAATCTTTTAAAATCTTATACATATCGTAAGGTATAAAGAGAGGTCTACATCTCGTTAGCGCCGCACGTCTCAGCCATCGCTCAGTCCGGTCGCTATCGTTTCTTGACAAATCGAATGATCGCACTTTTATATCCACTTGTATAATGATTCATCTTATTCTATATCCGTTTCCGGTTTCAGATTTATGAGAAATTAAAGGAATACTAATATCTCGTTGACGCGTTAATAACGCGTTGCCTAGCAACGTATGTGTCACTTTATATAATCATGGACATCAAACTATGGCAGTGTGTGCTTAACATTTATTTTATTATTTTAATATATTTTTATGCGTCATTTTAAAAGATATTATCATTGTGCACTCATTAGCTATATAAACTATAAATTATTGCCATGTTTTGTGTTTCTCCTTCCGCGTCATTTTCGTAAAAAGGGGCACAAAGTTTTGCTTCACGTATTAATATATAGATATCCGTGCATCTTATGCTACATCCGCTTCCGACCGTGATTTATGGAAATTAAAAATATACATTATATTGAGACCATCATGGCGTAATGAGATAGCATACTGTAAGCGTTGGTTGTGAGTATTATTATATATTTTCCAGCGCGGCGTTGAGTTCCGTTACGTGGCAAATGGAGTTCCTTGGCTTTAACAAGTAGTCAAACTACTTTGTTATGCGTGAAAAAAAAGAAGGGAAGACCCTGAATTATGTATTTAAAAAAATGCGGAACTAAACGATGCATTTAATCTTTCTACACTAAAAACAATATATGCAATTTAAATATTCAGTCGAATGAAATTTGAATTGTGTATATAGAACCAATTTTGATGATTTTTCTATATGACAGCTAGTGATTCTAATTATCCTATTTAAGTTTAATTAACAGTAGTTTATGAGAGTTATTTCGTAATAATTTTATTTTTTTATGCATTTTATTTCGGATTCGTTTCTTTACTTAAAATTTTAATATCTATTAGAAAACGCTAACAACAATAAATAGATGCGGCTCAAATTATTATAATAACTTCAATATAGCTAGACAAGAACATATAGCTTAGTGGCTAAAACGCTTAGACGGTATCCAAGATTCGCGGGTTTAATCCCGATGCATTTTAAATATTATTATACATACATTTTTAAGTATTTTTTCTTATATCTTCAAAAGATAATTCCAGTTAACCCTCCACAATTGTCACTTTAGGTAACCAGTGACGTTGCACTGGCTATTAGTGTAATGAGCGACGGGCTCTGACGAAGCAGCTTACGCGAGATTTTTGAAAGGCTGCCCTCTTTGTCTTATACCTTGAGACACTTTGCTGTTCTTATTATAAATAAATTTACTTTGTTCATATTTTAAAATTTTATTACGAATAACTCAAAAACTATTCATCAGATCTATACTTAACTTTAGCGAGTAATAAGTTATGCGGTAACACGCATAAAAACAGCAAGTCGAATTGAGAACCTTCTTTTTCAGCCTTTCGCCTGTCGTGGCGCAGAGGCACAACGTGCACTGCGTGCAACACACGTGCGACTGTAAACGCGACAGGTTGTGGGTTCGATTCACTTCAGGAAAAGAAAATAGTGAAATTTAGAAAATACTAAATTTACATATATATATATATATATATATATATATATATATATATATATATATATATATATATATATATAATATACTATATTTATCGTTTGGAGACAAGGCTAAAGCGCGGCGTTGTGTTGAGTTGAGTGTCTTAACAATAGGTTTGTCTGATTCCTTCTGCCTTCCTTTTTTACCCCAACTAACACATCAAAAATACAAGCTATCGCTATAAAAAATAATCACATCCAAATTGGCTTAATAAAAAAGTTACACATTGGCAACACACACAAAAAAAACCAGTTGAATTGTGAACCTAACAACAGCAACGTGAAGCGCGGCGCTGAGTTGCACCACTCGGCAAGCAATATCATTCGGCAAGTGGGAATCAAAAATGTTGAAACGAGGAGCAGGTGTCTTAACACTAGGTTCTCAGGTTCCCTCTGCCACCACTATATGCGGGATACAGCGTGAAGCTAAAAAAAAAATGGCCATTCAACACGGAATGACTTAAATTAGTAAAGTTTATATAAGTTATCGACCCTGCGCTATAATAGCCTTTTAATTTAGTATTAAAAATGATAAAAAAACATCGCTTTTAAGCAACTAAGTAATAGACGCGTTCGTTTGAAAGCTATCGAGTGATCAAGATTGATAGAGCGGTCTAGCGCCATACATCTTGTTATAATCCGTTAGAACAGTATTTCAGACTGATGAAGTGCGGTTCTGGATTGAATTTAGGTAATTTAAGTAACAATATACTTATAAAATATTAGTAGTATGTACTTGCGTCTGTCATGGCGCAGAGGCGCAAGCGTTCGACTATAAACGTGACAGGTCGTGGGTTCGATTCGCACTCCAGGAAATGTAAAATTTTAGTATTTTTATTTCTTGGGTTTGGTAACAAGACAAAGCGTGGCGTTGAGTTCCGCCACTCAGCATGCAATGCTTCAATTCGGTGGAAAGTGGGGAAAGGGGTGTATTAACACTAGGTTTTCAGGTACCCTCTGCCTACCCTCCTATATACAGGATAGAAGTTGAAGCTAAAAAAAAGCAGTTTCACGCTTAATCTCGTAAAACAGCGTCCCCACTTACGCTAGATTACCATCAACCAACACGTCAATAAGACGTGAAAACCGGAGTGTTTGAACACTAGTCTCTCTTTGCCTACTCTACTTTATTAAAAAAAGAGTGAAGTTACAAATCTATAAGAAAAGTGCAAATATTTAAATAAACTTAATAAATTCAACATGTAACGATCAGTACTTTTGTATTTAAATGAATATCAATTTATCTAAATATATAATATAAATTAACATGAATAAATTAATCTAATATTTTAAATAGATAAAGTTCGAGTAGTATACTGAGAGCGGGAGGAGTTCGTGTATTGTCAGGAGCGTAAACCGTCCGAGTAGCGTGCTGAGAGTAGGCCGCGTTCGTGTATTGCCGAGAGCGTAAACCGTCGAGTAGTGTGCCGAGAGCGGGAGGCGTTCGTGTATTGTCAGGAGCGTAAATCGTCAAAATAGTAGGATTTATTTAGAAATGAAATAAATTGGAAACGATAGAAGCATAGGGGCCTTCTGCTGATTATGTATATAGGATTATATATCGAATTTAAGAAAAAAATATATTATGCTGTACGACGTTCCGGGTTGTCATAACAGTTGCGCGGCATATATAGGGAGGCAGCACTGTGGGTGTGTGGTTGAGTCTGCGGACTCGAACCGTATTTGAACATGAAATATAATAATGAAGTAGCATGCCATGCGAGCGGTCGGGTCTGCGGACCCGTACCGTATTTGAAATGGATATGGAAAATAATATGTAGAGGGTTCGCTACATATAATGAATTGAAGTGAGGTGACCGCTATAGTAGTGTTGGTTATGTTATACTGTGTCGGAAGGTTGTCTTGTATTGCGTTAGCGATACTTGTATAACAGGGAACTTCCGTATAACGTTGTGATATGCGACTGTCGGGGTTCGGTAAGCTCTATGGGCTACTGATAACCGATGTCGGTGACGCGACCTAATATTGCTTTGCATCACTGGACCCGAATGCGTTTGGGTTAGGTGAACCGCTATAGTAGTGTTGGTTAGTTAAACTGTGTCGGAAGGTTGTCGTGTATTGCGTTAGCGATACTTGTATAACAGAGAACTTCCGTATAACATTGTGATATGCGACTGTCGGGGTTCGGTAAGCTCTATGGGCTACTGATAACCGATGTCGGTGGCGCGACCCAACGTTGCTTTGCATCACTGGAGCCGAATGTGTTTGGCTTAGGTGAACCGCTATAGTGGTGTTGGTCGGTTATATCATGTCTACTGTTGTCTTGCGGTAGTAAAAGCGAAACTTGTACGGCGGATGACGTTGATATAACTGGTGACACAATTAAACTTAAATCTTATAACCGCGTTCTACTATTGTTCTGTGCTTGGATGCGTGATGAACGGGTGTGTGGTGCTATTTTATGTCCCAGTGCCGGTGTTTGTAGTAGTGTCCGCCTGTCTGTCCATCCAGCACTATGTTCATAGTAGAATGCAATGTGGGTTTTGACAAACGACTGCTGGGTGCGTGCCGTGCGGTTTTATAACATAATCGGCCGCCTAGTGGATGTGCGTTCGAGCTCTATGGGCTACTGATAACCGATGTTGGTGGCCCGACCCAATACTGCTTTGCATCACTGGAGCCGAATGTGTTTGGCTTAGGTGAACCGCTATAGTGGCGTTGGTCGGTTATATCATGTCTACTGTTGTCTTGCGGTAGTAAAAGCGAAACTTGTACGGCGGATGACGTTGATATAACTGGTGACACAATTAAACTTAAACCTTATATAAGCGTTCTACTATTGAACTGTGCTTCGATGTGTGGTGAACGGGTGTGTGGTGCTATTTTATGTCCCAGCGCCGGTGTATGTAGTAGTGTCCGCCTGTCTTTACTCTCTTAGAGTTCGATGGGTGTGTGATGCTATTTTATGTCCTGGCCCCGGTATATGTACTAGTGTCCTCCGACGGGGAGCGTGATGCTAATATGTCCCGGAGTACTGGTGTATGTAGTAGTGTCCGCCTGTTTCTCCGTCTAGCGCTATGTTCCTAGTAGAGTGCACGGTCAGTTTTGACAATCGACTGCTGGGTGCGTGCCGTGCGGTTTTATAACATAATCGGCCGCCTAGCGGTTGCGCGTTTGAACTGATAGGCGTATCATACGGCTTAGATTGATCTCACAAATCAATCTACAACACGAATAACAAACGTTATAAGATAGAAATAAGCGTAATATTAATTATAAGAAAGATCCGAATTGGTATGCGTAACGACGGCTTAGGTTGGTCTCACAATCTCTGTTACGAATAACAAACGTTAAAAGATACAAATAAGCGAAACAACGACTATGAGAAATATCTCACGTAGTATATATAAGCGTAACAGTACTTTTAAGAAATATCTGAACTGAAATGCAAACTAGCGACTTATATTGATCTCACAAATCAATGGTTATAAAGAATTACAACTCTAACATATATTAGAAATAAGTGTAGTACCTAAGAAAGATCAAATACAATCTATATGAGCGTAACTCTAGTTATAAGAAAGTTCAAACACAAATTAAATGAGCGAAATACTAGTCTTAAGAAAGATCATATACGATATTAATAATATTCAAAAATAACAGCTAACTAATAATTGATCATTTGCTGAGGCATCGTAAGTATCATATACGTTAACAGTTCCGTGGTGTCCCGGAGGGTTCATAAGACTGCGTGGTTGTTGCAAAGTTCAATCAGTCAGGCAGGAATTCACGGCAAAGTGGCGGGGCGGTGCCATTCTGCTTTCGGTTCTCTTTTATGACTTCATGTTATAGTTATAATTGAGGGATTGATAGGACGCGCTCACGGCTTGTCTTCGGATGGGCTGAGAGTGATTTCAACGGAAACGTCTATGTCTATGATACTTAGTAATTATTACAAACCATATCTTTTCTAACACTGTTACCTCTGAATCTCTAAAAGAACTTGAGTTACTTACGAATATAACAATAATGGATCTTAACCGCGAGACGTATCATGAGCCTATTTACTAATATTATTTAGTTATAGGTAGAAAAAAAAAATGAGAGTTGGAAAACGTTACAAACAGTTTACAACAAATAGAAGAAAAGTAAAAGGAAGCTTCAATAGTGAAGCAAGAAGCTCAGTAATATCCCGTTGAGTTATAGATGTATGCGGCGGATACCGGGATTCTGTGAACTATGAAATATTTTTCCAAAACTAAAGTTTAAATCTTTTATTCAACTAAAGTTGCCTGTGACTTCACCTGCATTTTTAATGGGAAACAAGTGTTATTTTTATTTGTAGCTTCACTCTGTACCTCATACATAGCAGGGTAGGCAGAGGGAACCAGAGAACCTAGTGTTAAAACACTCCGTTGTCTTTTTAACATTTCCGTTACCCACTTTCCGCCGAATTGAAGCATTGTGTGCTGAGTAGCGGAACTCAACGCCAAGCTTTGCCTTCATACTAGAGTAAGGAAAAGAAAAAAGAAAATGCTAAATATTATTTAATATTTTCGTTTCCTGGAGTAGAGACGAACCCACAACCTGCCGCGTTTACAGTCGCTCGCTTGTACCTCTGCGCGCGCCATGACAGGCCTCTAACAATTGAATTAATATTAAAATTTAGTCAAAAAAGATTAAATTTTACATAAACGTGACAGGTTTTGGGCAGACACACTGCAGGAAATGAAATAATATCCAGTATTTTCCTTTCCGCGTCTGGTAACAAAGCAAAGCGCGGCGTTGAGTTCCGCCACTCAGCACGCAATGCCTCAATTCGGCGGAAAGCGGGGAACGAAGTGATTTAACACTAGGTTCTCAGGTTCCCTCTATCTAGCCTACCCTGTTATATGCGGGATACAGCGTTAAGCTATGTATGTAGATACATATTGGCGGGATGGCGGAACTCAACGCCGCGTTTGCTTAGTTAGCAGAGCTAATACATTTCCTGAGAATGGAGTGTCTATACTAAAATCTCTCTGCTCTCTGGCCCTGCTTTGCGGAATAAAGCGTGAAGCTTGTTTGCTTTTAATTAAAGACAAAATTCGAACCTACAACTCTTCATTTAATTCGATTTTAATAGAATTTTCATTTCAATACAAATTTTGTCCCACAAATTTCGTAGGTAAAAGGGCAGAAGGGTGAACAACTGTGTTTAATATTTCATCTTTCCCTCAGATGGCTCTCGCAGTAATTTACTTCTAACCTTCAAGGAACAGTACAGAATTTTAATCAATTTTAAATTACTATGTTTCTGATTTTTGGAAGCTTTGCTGTATTTATCACTTTCCGTCTATTATTTCTCTAAGAATAAAATAAAAGAAGCCTGTCCTGGCGCAGAGGAACAAATGAACAACTGTAAGCGCGACCGGTTGTGGGTTCGATTCCCACTCCAGGAATGAAAATATTTTAATAATATTTAGTATTTTCATTTCCCCGGTCTGGTAACAAGGCAAAGTGCGTCGTTGAGTTCCGCCACTCAGCACGCAATGCCTCAATCCGGCGGAAAGTGGGAAACGGAATTGTTGAAAGACAACGGAGTGTCTTAACACTAGGTTCTCAGGTTCCCTCCGCCTACCCTGCCATACGCGGGATACAGCGTGAAGCTAAAAAAAACATATTTATTTTTATATTTCCTCGCCAAATCAGAGGTAACAAGGTAAACCAAGGCGTTGAGTTCCGACAAATGGAGAACTGATTTTTGAAAGCATTGCCTCATTTAAGAGTTTCCGCCTATTATTTCTTTAAAATGGACAGAAAATGAAGAAAGGATTGTTTAAAGAAAAAATATATAAAATACAATCGAATTGAGAACCCTCTGTTTTTTTGAGGTCGATAAAAAGAAAATATTCAAATAAATGGCACTACAAAAGTAAAATTATTATGAATACCTTAAGAATCACATCAGAAACAGTAGCTATCATACAAATAACGCACGTTATTATAAAGAAGAAAAAACCCGACTGAACCAATTCAACAAATTTAGGAAGCAAATACAATTAAAGTAAGCTATAAAAGCTAGTTATATGTTATATATTTGGAATGTGATAATTAAGTGCTTTCATTTGATATCCCACACGGTACCCATTAAAGATTTTTTGTTTTTATTCATGACGTAATTGCCTCTAGAGGGCGCCATATTGAATGAAGTGTGACGTCACATACCTAAAGACATGTGGACTATAAATATCTATCTAACGTCACCTTAATTATATAATTCGGTCCAGGAGTTTGAAACATATGAGGTAATAAAGAATATAACAAACATATATACATGATACGCGTGAAAAACGTAACCCTCCTCAGACAGTCGGGTCCGACCGACCTCAAACTTATAATTTCTAAATCTAAAAATATTTCATTCGATACATTGAAGTTACATCTATTTTAAATGGTGTCATAGTCGAATTTGCTATACTTTTTTTTTAGTATTTCTCGTAAAAAACATATAAAACCAATTTTTTCGCCACTATTCAACGAGCACGTTTGAAAGCTACAAAAATTAAAAAAATAATATATTTTTTAGCTTCACGCTGTATCCCGCATATAGCAGGTCACGCAGAGGGAACCTGAGAACCTAGTATTAACACACTCCGTCCTCTTAACATTTCGTTTCCCCTCTTTCGACCGAATTACGGCATTACGTGCTGACTGGCGGAACTCAACGCATTATTACCTGAGCGAGTTAATGAAAATTCTAAATATTATTTAATATTTTCATTTCCTGGAGTGGGAATCGCATCCACAACCTGTTGCGTTTACTGACAGTCGCAGTGCCCCTGCACCACCACAAGTTTCTAGCAAAATGTTATTGTTTGTTTTTTAAATAATATTGATTATTCGAATGCATGCTAAGTTGTGGAACTCTTGTTGGTTTTGTCTTACCAGAAAATGAATCGAACCAATAACCAATGATGTTTATAGTCGGACATAGTCCTTCTGCGCCAAGATGGCCCTTACAATAGCCAGAAAGCAGGGAACGGAGTGTCTTAACTGTTTTTTTTTTTACTTTTTTTTAGACACTCTGTTCCCCACATTCCGCCGAATTGAGGCATTATGTGCTGAGATGCAGAACTGAATGCCGCACTTTGCCTTGTGTGGGAATCGAACCCACAGCCTGTCGCGTTTACAGTCGCATTGTTGTGCCTCTGTGCCACGACAGGCGTTTTTACTTAAAAAACAATTTTTCAAAACACTTTCAAAAAAAAAAAAAAAGATTTTCCCCTTTCCCACCCATCCTTTCCCCAAAATGTGGTGGTTCTGATAGTGGACTACTACATTGTCCCCCCTTCCATCAGTATCCTCTAGGTTGGCAACGCATCTTTGTAGATGTTGTCATCTCCGGTGTTGTAGATGTCTATGGGCGAAGGTAACCACTTACCATCAGGTGGTCCTTCTGCTCGTTTGCCCTCCGTTATCAATAAAAAAAATAAAAAAAAACAGACAAAAGCGTCATAAAGTCCATATTTATATATTAGCAATACATTTTACGAACACTAAAAAAAGTTTGCTTTTCATTGTTGCAGCCGCAAAGAACTCATTCCGGTCTGAGTGCCGTTTGCGTTTTATCTCTTAAAGTGTTCAATGAAAATAAAAGAGCGTTCATCTTGCTAAGTATTTGTTATATTTATTTAAACTAGTTTTGTTGGTTGCCATGGCAACGGATATGTCATTTTACATAAAAGTGAATGTCAAGCCAATAGTAGTCTGTGTTATATTTCTTTTATTAATTTAATCTATTTCATACATATATACATTTTCATGCTGTATCCCGCATATAGCAGGGTAGGCAGAGGAACCTAGTGTTAGAACACTCCGTTTCCCACTTTCCGCCGAACTGAGGCATTGCATGCTGAGTCGCGGAACTCAACGCTGCGCTTTGCCTTGTTACTAAGCCCAGAAAATGGAATTTTTCATTTCCTTGAAATTTGGCACAGTTAAAGTTTATATGGAGAAGAGTTCCAGAAAACGTTATTTATAATAATCTAATACTTAGAACTTGATGCCTGTCGTGGCGCAGAGGCACAAGCGTGCGACTGTAAAAGACGACAGGTTGTGGGTTTGATTCCCACTCCAGAAAATGACAATTATAAATAATATTTAGTATTTTCATTACCTGGGCCTGGTAACAAGGCAAAGCGCGGCGTTGAGTTCCGCCACTCAGCACGCAATGCCTCAATCCGGTGGAAAGTGGGGAACGGAATAGTTGAAACAGAACGGAGTGTCTTAATACTAGGTTTTCTGGTTTCCTCTGTCTACCCTGCGATATGCGGGATAAAGCGTAGAGTCTCAACACTATTTTCATTGTCTATTAAAAATAAAGCAAAATTTCCTTTCAAATTTCCCATAAAATGGCATACATTTGACAAATGTGATCTGTAGGCAATATTTCATGTGGCAGCGTTCACCGTTACACAAAGCGGTCTAAACAGGTGGAGCTTAAAGATATGATTTTACCGTGTTCTGACAAAATATGACTGATGCATAGTGAAGTTGAAATTGAAAATATAAAATGAGATTTAGGAAAGATATTTTGTTTTAAAAATCGTATATATATTGGTACGTCAGCTTCACGCTGTATCCCGCACATAGCAAGGTGAAATGAAAATATTAAATGTTTATAATAATTAATGTTTAGTTTTTAATTTCTTCTCTTTGGTAACAAGGTAAAGCACGGCGTTGAGTTCCGCCATATAGTACGCATGCCTCAATTTGGTGAAGTGGCGAACGGGAATCGTAAGAAAACGAAGTGCCTTAACATTAGGGTCTCAGGTTTCCTCTGTCTATCGTACTATGTGCGGGATACGGCGTGAAGCTAAAAAAAATATGAGGATATAGGGAAGATATTTTGTTTTAAAGAAACGTATAGAAATTAAAAGGTGTAGTATAAAATGCCGTTGTTTGCAATTTTCTTAGGAATTTCGAGAAATCCTCTCTTAATGCTCCTCTACACTCCCTAAGGAGCCTACATGGCTTTCAGGTTACAAAAGAAATAAGAAATCGGTACATTGCATGTTAAGCGGCGGAACTCAACGCCGTGTTTGATTTTATAACAACATGAAAAAGAAAATATATTTCCCCGAGATTGAATTCACAAACAATCGAGATTACAGTCTGGCGCATTTCCACTGTGCCGGAAGGGCTTCAAATAATAATCAGAATAATATTTTAATTAATAACTACACAGGTAATTACATTATTTACATAAGCAATAACTTATATTAAACTATTTCCGGAAATATGATACAATTTCGCGCTGGAATAATGAATCGCAACACAAATTATGATTTTTCTGTTTTCCAATTACAATTAATTAGATCACATAATAGAAAGTAAGATGAAATGCGGCGTTGAGTTCCGCATGTATTGTCTTGAATTCGGGCAGGAAGTTGAGAGAGTAGTGTCTCGTGACTCTAGATTCTCTCTCGTTACCCTAATATGAGAGAAAAAACGAAACAATAAAAAATAAATAAATCTAAATAAAATACAATAAACGTATGTTCAAATGTTCCCCTGAATAAGATATTCGCAAATTTAGAAAGTGGAGAATGGATTGCGTTTACACTAGATTCTAAACCCTAATATGCGAGAAAAACATTCAAGCTAAAAAAAATAAAAAAATTATACTATCTCAATCTTACACATGTAAAATTCTATAGACATATTAGTTTATCCATTTTTAGTGTCGTTTTTTCGTTACACCGTGTTTCGAAAAAAATTCACTTAAAAAAATTATAAAATTAAATAAAACACAATAAATGTATGTAAATCAGCAGATTTTCAAAAGTTCCCCGGAATATAATATTCGCAAATGTAGTTTAATATTCGCGAAGACGCTCCACGTTATTATGACAGTAGACGCGCCACCTGCGATCAGAACGAAGCTACTCTACATAGCACATCGCGAAGCGAGGCTTAGAATCTTTTACAGATTCTAATGTAGCTTTTTTAGTAATATATGGTAATGTTTGGTATTACTCGGTAATATTTGGCAATATTTGATAAAAGGCTAATAAATTTGATAATGGGAACAGAGTCTGACTGTAAGCACGACTGATTGTTGACTCTATCTAATCTGGGAAGTGATTATATTTATTTTAATTTCTACGCTCCAATAGAACAAAGTGCGGCTTTAAGTTCCACCACTAACAGGCAATATCTCGAATACGAACAGAAAGAATAAAATAGTGTCTTAGTATTTCTGCTTTCTTTGAAAACGTTTAAAGGCTATAAAATTCAAATAACACAATAAATGTATGTAAATCAGCAGATTTTCAAAAGTTTCCCAGAATATAATATTCGCAAATGTAGCTTATATTCGCGAAGACGCTCCACGTTATTATGACAGTAGACGCGCCACCTGCGATCAGAGCGAAACTACTTTACATAGCACGTCGCGACGCGAGGTTTAGAATCTTTTAGAGATTCTAACGTAGCTTTTTTTAGTAATATACGGTAATATTTGGTATTATTTGGTATTATTTTGCTTCACGCTGTATCGCACATATAGCAGGGTAGGCAAAGGGAACCTAGTGTTAAGACACTTCGTTCTCCACTTTCCGCCAAATTGAGACATTGCGTGCTGAGTTGCTGAGCTCAACGCCGCGCTTTACCTTGTTACCAAGCCCAGAAAATGAAAAATTCCATTTCCTGGAGTGGGAATCGAACCCACAACTTGTCGCGTTTAAAGTCGTACGCAATATATGGTAATATTTCTGTAATATTTTGTAATATATAACATATTGGGTAATTATGTGGTCATTGTATCAGACTCCGTCTGGCTGTAATCGTGAAAATGAGCGGAAATCAATCCCAAAATTATCGCGCTTACAGAAAGACGCTGAACACCACTGCGCCACGATGGCTTCTTTATTAAATAAGGTAGTTACATAATAATATTAAGATTTTAACAAAAAAAGAAAATCCGACTTCCATGAAAATGCATTAAAATGTAATAATTACGAATAACTCAAAAATTATAAGTCAGATCTTGACTAGATTTAATTGTTGCCCCACCTTAAGAAGAACTAGCTGTCATCAAAAAATAAAGCAAAAAAATATGTGACAACACATATAAAAAAATACAGTCTTGCCTCTAATAATTTTCCATATAATAACTCCCTTCTTTTATGAACTCGGTTAATAAACCTAATAAATAAACCAGTTTAAAGTTATTCTTAGTAGGGTAGTTTCTATTTGTCCTGCACGTTTGTGTAGTGGAGCGCAGCTGTGAACGTTTGAATTTTCGATTTATACTGAAGATACATTTGTGTATAGTAAGTCTTACTGAGGCCAATGTGGTGCAAAGGGAGGTGCCACTGTAAACGTAATAGTTGTGGGTTCGATTTCTATTTGGACTAATAATCATATTTCTAACGCCTGTCGTGGCGAAGAGGCACAAGCGTGCGACTGTAAACGCGTAGTTCCCGCTCCAGGAAATGTAAAATTTTCATTTTCTAGGTTTAGTAACAAGACAAAGCGCGGCGTTGAGTTCCGCCACTCAGCACTCAATGCATCAATTCGGCGGAAAGTGGGGAACGGAGTGTCTTAACACTAGATCCTCGGGTTCACTCTGTCTTTCCTGCTATATGCGGGATACAACGTGAACTTCACGCCTTTTAATGCGTGAAGCTAAAAAATAGAAAAAATAGTCATATTTCCAGTAAGATAAAGATCGTTGATTACGGCTATATAATACGTAATGCCCCGAATTGCGACAGAGAACGGTGATCAAAGTGTTTGATACATTTTTTTACTGACTAGTTCACTATAATTCGAATATATAGCTGGGTAGACAGAGGGAACCTGAGACCCTAGTTCTAAGATACTCCATTCTCTTAAAATTGCCGTTCCCTACTTACAGGATACAGCGTGAAGTTAAAAAAAAATCACTTAATTTCTATAAAAATTATGTATGTATATATCAATTCTCAATACATTAAGCCATACAAATAACATAAAACCGCAAAATTAAGATTGACAGAACGTAGCTGTCTACGTCTGCATTATTTGATACATATTATATCCTTTCCAGTGAACAATTTAATTTAGGCTTATATCAAATGAAGACTCTAAGAGGTTTCTTATAAAGATGATGATTGATGAAAGCGGATGTTACGCTGAAATAACAAATTGAATTGAAAATTTGTGTTTTCAAATGTTTCCCATAATGGATTTTTTTAGCTTCACGCTGTATCTCGCATATAGCAGGGTAGGCGGAGGAAACCAGATAACCTAGTATTAAGACACTCCATTCTCTTTTAACATTTCTGTTCCCCACATTCCGCCTATTTGAGCGTTGAGTGACGGAACTGAACGCCATACTTTGCCTTATTACCTTCTCTACCTGATTCTGT
Organism: Philaethria dido; assembly: GCA_033558755.1. Classification (NCBI taxonomy): domain Eukaryota; kingdom Metazoa; phylum Arthropoda; class Insecta; order Lepidoptera; family Nymphalidae; genus Philaethria; species Philaethria dido. Next base: position 14,841 of record JAKGSA010000860.1, on the reverse strand, counting down.
TTGTTTTTATATATGGCATATGAGGTTGTCGTGGCGCAGTGGTACAACGTTTGACTGTAAATATGATTGGTTGTCGGTTGAGTTCCCGATTGGGAAGGATTATAATTAAATTATTGTTATTTTTTTAATTCGGTGGAAAATAGAAAAATGTTAACAGAGAATGCAATGTCTCAATACTAGGTTATCTGGTTCCCTCTGCCTACCCTGCTATGTGTGGGATACGGCGTGAAGTTGAAAAAAGTGTTATTTTTTCGCTCTGGTGATAAAGTGTGACATTTAACTGGATTCGAATGGAAGGTGGCTAATGATATTAACTAATATTGACACTAGGTTCCCTAGGACCTAGGACCCTCTCACTATCCCGTTATGTGGGATAAAGCGTGAAACCTCTCTTTTGTATCCTATTTTAACTTGTCTCTGTCCAGCACTTGCACCTGGAGGCGTCTGGAGTGAAAGTGGAATGGAATGATAATAATTTGAATATACTTGCGTTTACGGTCAGACGCTGTCCCATTAAAGCACAATGGCCTCATAAATAACTTTCTTGTTTTTGATGTATTTTCTTTAGTGCAATATAGAGTTTATATAATGAAGATGGTGAATGTAAGAATATAACAAAAGCAAAAAAATATTTGTTTTCAAATAAAATGCACTGAAAAGTAAAATTATTACGAAGAACTCAAAAACTTCTGATCACATCCATCAATCAAATTTAAATGCCACCACATCTGAAAAATCAGCTATCATATACAGAAATTATCATCAAAATTGGTTCACCTAGCTACAATACACAAAAAATGTAGTCTAAGATTATATTATCAAAAATATAATAAAGAACCTCGTTCTTTTTAAGTTGGTTAGAAGTATAAACGTAGTTTCTTTTTAAGTACGCCGGTATATGGGTTTCATTATGCCTTAATGGGTATTGACGTAAGCTTATTACAGAGTATTGAAAATTCTGAGTATGTTTTGTAAAGATAAATATTTAAATAATATTGAAAGAAGATTTTAATATAAGGGATAAGAGATTTTTTAGCTTCACGCTGTATCCCGCATACAGTAGGGTAGGCAGAGGGAACCTGAGAACCTAGTGTTAAGATACTCCGTCGTGCATGTCGTGGCGCAGAAGCACAAGTGTGCGACTGTAAGCGTAACAGGTTATGGGTTCGATCCCACTCGAGGAGATGTAAAAGTTTAGTATTTTTATTTCCTGGGTTTGTTTATGATTTATAAGACAAAGCGCGGCGTGGAGTTTCGCCAATCAGCACTCAATGCCTCAATTCGGTGGAAAGTGGGGAACGAACTAGATTATTAATATATTAACCAACTTCAAAAAAGAGTCTTAAATAACTACTTGTCAGATTTTAGCTAAATTTTTAAATTTATGGGGCTACATCAGAAGTTACAGCAGTCATATAAAGAAAGAATCATTAATACAGTTATGCAGTAACACATTTAAAAAAAAAACGGGTTTTACTCTAAAAGTGCCGGAAAAGTGTAAACTTTACCATGGAAAAGTAGGATACGATTCAAATGTAACAAAAATCAAAAGAGATCAACAACTGAATGAATGAAATAAGAATAAAGTTCTTTAAACCGAACTTATCGAAATGATTTGTCAATTGAGTTGAAACGATTAAGTGAAAATTCATTACAAATCATCACCAAAACACTTTTTGTAGCTTCACACTGTATCCCGCATATAGCAGTAGGAAAAGAGAATCTGATAACCTAATGTTAAGACATTCCGTTCGTTGAAAGCAACAATTTCGTTCCTCACTTTCTGCCTGATTGAGGCATTGCGCGCTGAGTAGCGGAACTATTTGCCTTGTTACCAAGTTAAAACACTTCTTGGTTTTATTTCTAACAATAATAGATAGTCTATTTTTTCATTCAATTTTCTAAGTTTACGCATGTTTGTTCGTCTTACGAATTTTAGATGTGGTCACGTGTCCTGACGTGAGCCCGTTACCCATCACAAAATGTGCACAATGCTGCTACACAATTTTTCACTTAAAAAATACAATCGAATTGAGAACCTCCTATTCTTAAGTCGGATATATAAGCTACATTTATCCTTATAGCATCACAGGCATACACTCGCCCTTGTACTTAACGACGTCTAATGACTACCTCGCGGCCGCAATCATAGCAAATTATGTTAATATTTCATACATTCACAAAAACCGAGATTGCTACTTTTGTAATATTTTGTTATGTTTATTTCATTTTGTCCCCATTTTCTAACTCTGGGGAATTTATGAAAATAAACATACGTTACGTTACTTTGGTATATTATACTTGTGTTATATTTAAATTTGTGTTTAGTTCCATTAAAACTAATTTTGATGATTCTTTTTTATATGAAAGGTAGTGCTTTTGACGTGATCCCATTTTAAATTGAGTTAAGTTCTGATGAATAAGTTTTAGAGTTTTTCATAATAATTGTACCTTGTAGTGCATTTTATTTGAAGTCGGTTTTCTATTTTGTTAAAATTTTAAGTATTGTTTTTAGATCTTTTTATGATGTATAATGCCATATTTTGCTTACATATTGTTTGCCATCTGGTGATGGTAAATGATCATCGCCGCAATTCAATACGCAAACTTGTGTCTTCAGGGGGTTGAATAAAACCAGGTTCCTTTCACCCCATGAGGAGACATTCTCGAGGGATACCTTAACAGAAGACTTCCGTTTTTTTTTGACACTTTTCAACGTTTTCCCGAGAAAGAATGCTAAAATCTTCAAACATGTCATTGGTGTCAGAAGAAATAGCGTATGGGGGGACGGCACACAGTTTAGTAGAACACCAGCGTTCACGGGCATGTTGTCGGAGCAAAAACGTCAACAATGAAGTTAAAGATTTTTTATTTATTTTTTTATGGATAACGGAGGGCAAACGAGCAGAAGGACCTGACGTAAGTAAGTAAGTAAGTGGTTACCTTCGCCCATGGACAACACCAGAGATGTTGTAAATGCGTTGCCGACCTAGAGAATACAGATGGAAGGGGGGGACAGTGTAGTAGTCCGCCATTGGAACCACCACAGTTTGGGGAAAGGGTGGGTGTTAAAGGGGAAAACTTATTATTAGATATTTTGCGGTTCGACTTTGACGTGATATTGGTCGCGAGATCGGAGATCGATCGCCAGACGGAGGACGAACCTCCTACCACCTAACTACTGGGATACCCGCCTCTTACGGAACGCTACCCAGTGGCAGAGGGGAATTGTTTTCTAACCTCGTCCTGTAACTGTTATTTGCCTTTTAAATAAAACATATTTATTTATCATGCCTTGGCTCATGATATATCTAGTGGTTAGGATCCGTTATTATTGTGTTCGTAAATAACCCACGATCTTTTAGAGATTCAGAGGTAAAAGTGTTAAGAAAGTTCCAATCGTAATATATTAATATCGCATAATAGCCATCAGAAGGTAATCTCCTTTTTTATAAATTTGCCATCGGAAGGTATCGACTTGTTTATGTATTAACTAGCCATCAGAAAGGTTTACAGTAATCATTATATCATCTACGTTCCGTTGAAATCACCCACAGCTCGTTCCAAAGAAAAGCCGTGGGCGCGTCCTATCTATCTCCCACTTATAACTATCCATTGTAGTCATAATAAGAAGAAAGATAGCTAGTGGCCCCGCCCCGCCACGAACCATGAATTCCTGCCTGACTGATTGAACTTTGCAATAACCACGCAGTCGTATGAACTCTCCAGGACGCAACGGAACAGTCAACATATATGATACTTACAATGCCTAAGCAAATGATCAATTATTAGTTAGCTGTTCTTCCTATCTTTCTAAAGGTTTTAGTTTTTGTTACGCATTTTAATATTATGATTCGGTTTGTGTTGTTAATTGATTTGTGAGATCAATTTTCGTGGTGTTGATTGATTTGTGAGATCAATATACGTGAAGTTGATTGATTTGTGAGATCAATATACGTCGTTGATTGATTTGTGAGATCAATATAAGTCGTTGATTGATTTGTGAGATCAATATACGTCGTTGGTTCGCATATCAATTCGGACGCACAACCACCAGGCGGCCGTCTATGTTATGTACACGCACAGCGCAATCAAGGCAGTCGTTTGTCTAAACTAACACTTGAACTCGGTCAGGTGCCACCGAAGTCTGATATCAGCAAGCCGTAGTCTCGCTAAACATCGAGAGTCGAGTGTCACAAGTGCTCCACCACCAAGGCGTTAGACAAACTGGCGGACACTACTACGTACTCCAAAGTTTCGAGACATAATAGTATAGCGCTCCTCATAAGGATGCTGCTAAAACGTACTTCAAAACGCATGGGACATGATAGCATCACATACCTATTCATCCTACATCAATGGTGTAGAACAACAGAAATAAAGTTATATCAATATCATCAGCCGCACGAGTATCGCTTACGCAACGCAAGGCAGCTTCCGACACGATACAACCAACCAACACCGCCATAGCAGTTCACTTAAGCCTAAAACATAAGCCTCAGTGACGCTAAGCAACATTGGGTTGCGCCACCGACATCGGTTATCAGTAAACTATAAAGCTCACCGAACCCCTACGGTCAGGTGTCGCGAGTCGTATAACCATCATCCACCATACAAGTATCGCATAAGCAACGCAAGACAGCTTCAGACTCGATACAACCTTCCAACACCGCCACAGCAGTACACCGAAGCCTAAAACATAAGCCTCAGTGACGCTAAGCAACATTGGGTTGCGCCACCGACATCGGTTATCAGTAAACTATAAAGCTCACCGAACCCCTACGGTCAGGTGTCGCAAGTCGTATAACCATCTTCCACCATACAAGTATCGCTTACGCAATGCAAGACGGCTTCAGACTCGATACAACCAACTAACACCGCCATAGCAATTCAACTAAGCCTAGGACATCGGCCTCAGTGACGCTAAGTAACATTGAGTTGCTCCACTGACAGCGGTTATCAGTAAACAATAAAGTTCACCGAACCCCGTCGGTCACGTGTCGCAAGTTATATCAATATCCTCCGCCATACAAGTATCGCTAATGCGACGCAAGACGGCTTTGAACACAATACAACCACCCAACATCACCATAGCAGTTCACTTAAACCAGACGTTTCAGTCTCAGTGACGCTAAGCAACGTTAGTTTATCTCTCTTAAGCTCGATCACTTAGATCCACTATATGTATCGCCCCAGTACATATATATGTCTTATTAGACTTTCATTCATATAAGATCGTACCAATAAACGCCATAAAGCCATATATCATATTTATATTTCATATGCGGTTCGAGTCTTACAGCGCATTATATTTGTTCGTATATCAGTATATAGGAAGGTTGACTCGACACCGCTGCATCACCACATGCTGCCTCCCTATATATGCCAAGCAACTGTTATGACATTCGGGAGGGGGTAACCTAAAATATTTACTACATTTTGTATGGGATTACATGAACACCACCCGCTTTTCAGACGTGACGCACACAATGTGACATTTCCATACAAAGTGACATGTTTGTTCACTTTCATTTGTCGAAATTGATTACGTGTTATTATTATGTGTACATAAAATTTATATATTTATTTTCCATATTTAATATTATATTTTATTTGCATTTCGAATTTTATTTATAATTCATATTTTACTTATATTTTGTATTTTAATTTATGTTTTTTTTTTTTTTTTTTTTTTTTTTTTTTTTTTTTTTTTTTTTTTTTTTTTTTTTTTTTTTTTTTTTTTTTTTTTAACGTCGGATTATGAAATTTAGTAGTTTTGAAATAGCTACTGATAAATTCCGTAGTATCGTTATAAAGGCAGTAAAATCCCCTACGTGCCAGTGGTCTGTGTAAATGCATCTCCCGCCGATAAAAAAGGTATACAAGGTAAGAGTAAAGCCGTCTGGTTAGAATTTTCCCACTTCATGTCGAATTGTCGCTTAATTATATATGCGTGTGATGGAACAGTGTTACGTCTTTATATTCATATACATATGAGCTATTACGATGTTTGACTGACAGTATTATAAACTTTTTAATCGATTTCCGAAACAGAAGGTATTTGATTGTATTTTTTATGTGTTTTGCTCCATAGCTTTTTTCTGAGTGAATCTTTATTACGAATAACTCAAAAACTACTGATAAGATCGATCAAAATCAGCCACTCAGAAACACTAGCCACGCATTAATCATAGAATCATCAAATTGCTCACCCAGTAAAATCCAGGGAAAGACAGTTTAATAAAGAACCTCCATTTTTAGTTTTCTGATTAAAAAATTAAAATTTAACTTCACACTGCATCCCGCATATAGCAGGTGTGGTAGGCAGAGAGAACTAGAGAACCTAGTGTTAAGACACTCCATTCTCTTTCAACATTTCGTTCCCACTTTCTGCCAATTGAGGCATTGCGTGTTGAGTGGTGGAACTCAACGCCGCGCTTGCCTTGTTAATAAATCCTAGAAATGAAAATACTAAATTTTACATTTCTGGAGTGGAATCGAACCACAACCTGTCACGCTTGGAAGTCGCACGCTTGTGCCTCGGTGCTACGACAGGCTGAGTGAATCAATTTTTATTATTTTTTTTTAGAAGATAGCTAGTGCTTTTGATATGGTCCCATGTAAATTTAGTTAAGATTTAACGAATAGTTCTTGAGTTATTCGTAATAAAGGTTACTGTTTAGTACATTTTATTGAAGTCTTTTTTTATTTTGAATTATTACTAATACAAACTCTTTTGATAAATGTAACGAGTAGGAATAACGATAACAGCTGTCGTGGTGCAGAGGTACAAGTGTGCGACTGTAAAGCGACAGGTTGTGGGTTCGATTCCCACTCCAAGAAATGAAGTATTTTCATTTTCTGAGTTTGGTAACAAGGCAAAGCACGGCGTTGAGTTCCGCCACTCAACATGCAATGCCTCAATCTGGCGGAAAGTGGAGAACGGATTTGTTGAAAGAGAACGGAGTGTCTTAACACTAAGTTTTCAGGTTCCCTCTGCCTACCCTGCTATATGCGGGATACAGCGTGAAGTTAAAAAAAAACACTAGATTTTTATTGTCCAAACAAATAGACAAGTTTGAACTAAATAACAACTACTATAATTTATATTATGTTAACTAAAATGTATTAAAACTTTGGCATTGCGAAATGCTAATACAAAATTAACATAGGTCATATACATATGTATTTTGTTTCCTCAACAGAGTGGAAAAGTCAATGAAATACAAGAAAATTAGTGATTTCACACATATCGTTATATTATAGCTAAATTATATTTTTTATTATAAACAGTAGTCTATGCGCTATTTTTACGTTTTTTTTTTTTATCTCACGCTGTAACCCGCATATAGCGGGGTAGGCTGAGGGAACCTGAGAACCTAGTGTTAAGACACTCCATTCTCTTTCAACATTTCCGTTCCCCACTTTCCGCCAAATTGAGGCATTGCGTGTTGAGTGGCGGAACTCAACGCCGCGCTTTGCCTTGTTACTAAATCCACCCATCCAAGCCACGACAGGCGTAACATAATGTAATGAATAGTTAATATTTTTAAATATTTTGTTTTATTTATAAAATTGCATTGTCGGCGATTAAATTTTTTTTTTTAGCTTCACGCTGTATCCCGCACGTGGCAGTGTAAGCAGAGGGAACCTGAGAACCTAGTGTTAAGACACTCCGTTCTCTTCAAATTTCCATTCCCCACTTAAAATAATATTGTAGAATAAAATGTCTTATATATTAAAATAGCCAATATATTTCTTCAGCTTTAGTGTATTTGATATCATTTTCCTCATCGGTCCAGAAGGAAAAGAACACAGTAATAAATAGACAAGTGGCTGAAGCATTTATGGCATGAGTTTTTATTTAGGTTATAATAATTATATTCCCTTCTATTATTTAGCTATCGTGGCGCAGTGTGAGTAAATGTGACTGTAAATACGATCGGTTGTGGGTTCGATACCCACACGTAGAAACTTCCACTCATTTTCATATTTTAATAAGACAAATCGCGGTGTTTAATTCTGATGCTCATAACTGCGTAATGTCTTTAAACCACAGTTGACACTAGGTTCTAGGTCTTTAAGTCTCCGTTTCTCTATTATGCGGGAAAATATAGTCTTTTATAAGAAAATTAAAATATAAAATAAAATTACTTGAATTAGCTTGACCTTACGTCGACCCAAATCCTACTATCCAATTTACTTGAAAAATTGTAGATGTGTCCGAATTCGATTTTTGTAACATAAGCTTCATGTTCTTGCCAGAATGACCAGAGCAATGAGTTTTTCTCTGTTGTTTAGCAACTTTAAATATATAAAAAAATATTTAAGTAACCTGTCTGTTACATCAATACTAACTCAACGTTTTCTTTCAGAATGAACGTCTCAACGGTACTCTGAGATCGCATCGAGAAGTTGTTACGACGCGAACGCCGCTACTCGCCGCCCACCAGGAGAGTTGCGTCTAACTAAAATAAAGATGTACATAATTTTATACTAAAACAGGATTTCCTTGACATTTTTATGTATTAGAATAATTTAATAGTGAATTCAATAGATTTATTAAATAATTATTGTTTGTGTTTCCATTATTTATAGCAAAGTCCACTTATTTTTCGATATTTGCCCAAATTGTAAATAAAACTCGACTAAAAGTCGATTTTGTTGTAAAAAAAATATAATATAGGCATAGATAATATTAGATTATTCTTCAAACGATTGACGTGAATCATCGACTTAGTATTAAAATTCCTTCAAAATTTTACTTTATGTATACAAAATTTATTTAATTATTGACCAATTTTAATGAAACAAATTATTTAGCATGCTTAAAACAGTTATTTTTAGTGAAAATAGTTATTTATGTTATTAGAATAATTATAATTTATTATTTTTAATGTTATTTTAGCACTGCTATGACTGAATGTAAATAAAATGACGTCCCATTACGTTTTATTACGAATACAAAGGAAATGTTATTTGTCAATCTCTAATATATTTGTACCATTCAATTTATCATTCGTCTATGTAAATATTCTATGATAACTATTAAAAATGTAGGCTAAATTATTTGTAATACAATTGATCCATTGACACGTTTAGTTTTAATTTAATAAATGAAAGAGGTTCTCTATTGAATAAAATATATGGAATGAGTGAAAAACAATTCTGTGGTGCCATTTAAAAACAGTTAGTGTTGAAAATTTGTTTTCTGTTAAATTATAAAAAAAAAAAAAATAAATTTCATTATTATTTATTTATAGAAAAGTCAATGAATTCAAATCATATATTTATTATTGTTTATGGTAAATCAATTTAGATATACGTATATGAATGAAAATGTCTAACTTTTGAACGTCACAGAAATTTCAGAAAATTCTCTTTTAGTGCTTCCCTGCACTTCATAAAGAAACTAAATTTCAGCTGTCTATTCTAAGTAACGATACACCTACACTTTCTATAACACTTTATGTATATATTTATGTATATATTGATCACAATATTTAACCTAACTGACATCGCATTAGAGATTATTTTCCCAGGTTTCTCAAGCAAAATAAAATATTTTCAGCCAGTTTATATTATTGTTTACAACCTTATCACCACAGGGTGGAATTTTATTCAGACAAGAGGACCTATTACTTCTAGTTTCACAAGGGAATATAAAGATATTGTATCTTGATGGGGAAAAGTTATAAGGGATCTACATTACTATTAATATAAATATTGTTTGAAGTGAAATTATTCTATACTATGATTCATATCCCAACTGTGTTCTTTTTTCATTATTTTTCATTACTTGCGAGCCGAGTCAAAAATCATTATTTAAGATAAGATAATTAATGTACAAAATATTGTAAACAGACATAGATAGTCAATAAGGAGTCATTCTCTAGTGTTGCAACAGTGAAATGAGTGCAGAAATTTTAATTAAAATTTTTAAAAAAATTAAAAATTTATTAGAGTCAATAATTATTATTATTCGATGAAACAACTGTTTTGCACTCGTCATTATTTTCTCGACGAAATTCGGTGAATTGTAAACATATGAAATGTTTAGAAACTTGCTGGAAAACACAGAAAATGATAAATATTGTTTCGACATATATTAGAAATATAAATGATTTTATCATTTTTGATTATGGCAACTTTTAATGTACTTGATGGTTAATTTTTTTTTATAATTAACATTTAACTTATTTTTATGTAATACTCGTGCTATGTGGAATAATACAATAAAAAAAGTTGAGTGACAGTTAAGAATTTGTTACTGGGAGCTCTTTTATTTTTCCTTTCAAATCTACTAGTTTAAATTAAACCCATAATTTTTATTATAAGTACAAAGAACACTAATAAATTAACGTATTCAAGAACAATTAATGTTTCATATTATGTTCAGATACTATTACAATGCGAATGACATATCGACAGATAACTGACAAAAGGGGATCCATGTCATATATGTATTTCTAGAAATTTCTCAATTATTTTCCTCTAATTCTTTAAAAAAAAAAATTGCGTCAAAATTAAAAAAAAACTTTTTTTTCTAAAATGGCCGCCATTCCCCTTTTGTTGGTAAAATATCGATCTAAATAAATTGCTCATGTAAATTTTTAATATGAATTTATTAATCTATTGGTGCACTAATGATGTTCAATTGTAAGTTGTAACAAAATTGAAATAAATTATTGAAATGATTTTAAATATTGTATTTTTTATTATATTATATTTATTACTATTATGGTTTATTTATTCCGACTACAATATTTAGTATTTGCAATGGCATGGCATTTTTCCTGTTATGTTTCGAACATTTTTTTTTTTTTATTTATTATAAAATTCGAACAAGTTTTATTCTTTACCTCCCCTATATAAATATTTAAATGCACGTTGTGGGTTCAATTCCCACTCGTGAATTTTAAGACGAAATGTCTAAATTTCGAATGGAAAGTGGAGAATGGAGTTGTTTCGAACAATATGTTATTATGAATTGAATAGTTTACTTCAGTTCTTTAATAATGGCGATTCGAAGGTAATTGAATATGAACGTTGGATTAATTTTGAGGATATTGACGTATGATGACATTGATGGTATGTTTACATATTTATTTTATTGTTTGTGATTTTTTCGTTTCGTAGGTTCATTACCGAAATCAATGTCTACAAAAGGAAAGGAAAGCAGAGAACAGAGAGATTTGTTACTTCTATCTTCAACATAATACAATTAGAATTAAACAATTAAAATACATATTTTTTTTTATTTATTATGACTTAATGATATCGTTGACAGAAAAATCGATATTTAGTAAAACACGCAAGTAAACAGTATAAATTTTAACAAAAGAATGTAACAATATTGACTAAAACGTTACTCATTTATATTCAAGGTCATTCGAAATATCGATGTTTGGAAAAACACGCGATATTGTATTAAAATCGTGTAAACGATTGTTTTTCTTTAGTTTTGTTTTTATTAAAGACCAGTTAGTGATGAAAATTAAATCTACTTATTTATGTTGTAACTTCACGCTGTATCCCGCTCATAGTAGGGTAGGCAGAGGGAACCTGATAACCTAGTGTTAAGACACTCCGTTCTCTTAAGGTTTCTATTCCCCATTTTCCGCCGAATTGAAGCATTGCGTACTGAGTAATGGAACTCAACACCGCCCTTTGCTTCGTTACCAGGACGTAGACATGAAAATACGAAATATAAATTATTTCAAATATTTAACATTGCCCAAGTGTGCGACTGTAAATGCGACAGGTTATGGGTTCGATTCCCACTCCAGGAAATGTATAATTTAGTATTTTCATTTCTTGGGTTTGGTAACAAGGCAAAGTGCGGCGTTGAGTTCCGCCACTCAACACGCAATGCCCCAATTCAGCGGAAAGTGGGGAACGGAAATGTTGAAATAGAATGAGTGAAGTGTAAGACACTAGGTTATCTGGTTCCCTCTGCCTACCCCGCTATATGCGGGTTACAGCGTGAAGTTAAAAAAAAAATATTATGATGCTGTTGATGCTGGTGAAATTTGTTTCTCTGTTTAATTCTTATAAATTCCATTCTCTGGTAAGACAATTCGCGGCGTTCAGTTCCACAATTCAACAAGCAATGTTTCGATTGGAGTGCTTTGACATTGACTACTATGATATGCGGGATTAAAATAAATCGGCTATAAGGAAATAAGAACGCCTGTCGTGGCGCAGAGGCACAAGCGTGCGACTGTAAACGCGACAGGTTGTGGGTTCGATTCTCACTCCAGGACATATAGTGTTTTCATTTCCTGGGTTTGGTAACAAAGCGCGGCGTTGAGTTCCGCCACTCAGCACGCAATGCTTCCATTCGGCGGACAGTGGGGAACGTAATTGTTGTAAGAGAACGAAGTGTTTTAACACTAGGTTCTCAGGTTCCCTCTGCTTACCCCGCTATAAGCAGACGTCACTCAACGAGCTTCAAGTCACTCAACGAGCTATGGAGAGGGCTATGCTCGGGGTTTCCCTGCGTGATAAAATTCGCAATGAGGAAATCCGTAGGAGAACGAAAGTCACCGACATAATCCTCATAATATGCAAGTTGAAGTGGCAATGGGCGGGCCACATCGCTCGTAGAACCGACAACCGATGGGGAAGAAAGGTTCTCGAGTGGTGACCACGAACCGAAAGGCGTAGCGTGGGTCGGCCCCCTACTAGATGGACCGACGACCTAGTCCAAATTGCGGGAAAGCGCTGGATGCAGGAGGCATCCAGTCGTGCTACATGGCGATCTATGGGGGAGGCCTATGTCCAGCAGTGGACGTCTTCTGGCTGACGACGACGACGACCCCGCTATATGAGGGATACAGCGTGAAGACAAAAAAAAAAGGAAATAAGATTTTTTTATTCTTTGTGTAAAAAATAAAAGCAAATACAAAGACGCATACAATTGATAACTAAAAACACATTCACATCAAAGCAACGTAAACAATCAACATTACTCATACACACACCAAAATCCACCAAAAAAAAAAGAATATTCCACCCACATTCAGTGATCATTACATTCAATTTTAATCCCGGATCGGAGAAAAATGTCACTCATAAATAACGTTAGTATCTAAGGCATTGTGTGGAGTGATGCAGGTCCGACGTGTCCAATGTAGACTGAGGCGTTAACCATTTGTTAAGCATTCAATGCCCGACTATTTATCTCGACCATTGACTGGGTACTATCAATGCGGTGCGATTCTGCTACGATATATCATTGTAAATCAGGGGTGATGCAATTTGGTATAATATGTTAGATAGTATGTATGTATGAATGTTTTAATGAATTGAGGCCTATTGATAAAATTTAGACTTAAATGGATGTACTGAAAATATATATTTTCATATTATAAATGTTATTCTTATCACCTGTATATTGTAAGAAGTTTTAAAATTTCTACTTATCTTTTGAATAATTAAGATTTTAACAAAAGAGGAAATACAATATCGAATAAATTACACTGAAAAGTTATTACATTACTAAAAATTATTACGAATAACTCAAAAACTACTCAACAGATCTTAACTAAGTTTAAACCTCTTCAGAAGTCACTAGCTACATACATACATACATACATAGTTGTATCCCGCATATAGCAGGGTAGGCAGAGGGAAAATGTTAAGACACTCCGTTCCCACTCCCTCACTTCAAGTCACTAGCTATCTTCTTCTTCCTAGCATTTATCCCGGCTAGCCAGGGTCTGCCTTCCTACTCAACCTACTCCACTTTGCACGATCTTCTGCATCACGGGTGGTTAGTCCATTGGCTCTCATATCCTGAACACTAGTCACTATTCAAGTCACTAGCTATCATATAAATAAAATTATCACCAAAATTGGTTCACCCAGTAAAAAGTTATTGCATAATATAAAAATACAGTTAAGTGGGGAACGGAGTGTCTTAACACTAGGTTTTCTGGTTCCCTCTGCCTACCCTGCTATATGAGGGATACAGCGTGAAGCTATGTATGTATGTATGCAGCTAGTGACTTAAACTTTATTAAGATCGAGATAGTTTTTGAGTTATTCGTAATAATTTTATTTTTAGTGTGTTAAAAAAAAGTCAAATTGAGAACCTCCAATTTTGGAAGTTGGCTAAAAATACTACAATTAATTTTAAAGCTTTTAAAATGGAATTTCCTTCATATTTTTCCTCCAAAGACAATATCATGTCATCTTGACTTTAAGAATTTGAGGAAACAAAAAAGAAGTTTATTAAATTTGCGACTTTATGCGCGCTTCTCCTTACTTTTCACGCCATTATCACTTTTGTAATTACAATTTTATGTAAGTGGGACTAAAGGACCTTCAGTAAATAATTGGACTCTCATAATGAATATCTTGAACAATAAATAATTTTTGTATAAAATAAAATATTGCGTCTGATTTTATGAATTAAAAAGTAAAATTATTACGAATAACTCAAACTACAACTATTACAACTATTAGACACATTTTAAATAAGCTTAACGACCACATCAGAAGCACTAGCTATCACGTGAAAAAAGCATCATTAAAATCAATTCACCTCTCGAAAGTTTATGCAATAACGCACATGGGGTCCCTGTGAGGGGATGGGGTTACGATACAATTTCCTTCCGCTGCTGGATAGCGTAAGAGGCGGGTATCCTTGTAGTTAGGTGTAGGAGGTTCCTCCTCCGACAGGCTCGAGACCACTATCATGCCAAAGACTAACCGCCAAATTATGAATGTCATCAATGTATTGAAATTGTACATACAGTACATAAAAATAGTGTACAATTGTAGCCTACATTTTCATGATTTAGTTTTAGACTATTCTACTGTTAACAATTCTCG
>JAKGSA010000859.1:203005-214598 GCA_033558755.1 Philaethria dido | reverse complement strand
TGCATATTTATTTATATACAATACACCATTGTAGCGTAGTGGGACGTCTTACTATAAACACGACACTGACAGTACTGGATTCGATTTTTAATACATTATTTTAATTTCTTCGCACTGGTACCGAAAAACCGAACAGAAACTGGAAAGCGAAGTATCTTAAGACCCTTTGTGCATCTTCTCATAGTGTATTATTCCTAACAGTACAAATATGAATATAAATATATCACCATAAAAGGAACGGAAATATTGAAAGAGAATGGAGTGTCTTAACACTAGGTTCTCTGGTTCCCTCTGCCTACACCGCTATATGCGGGATACAGCGTGAAGTTAAAAAAAAGCCATAAAAGGATATTCACATATAAAAGATGAATTAAGGATATGGAAACCGGATTTAGGATTTATGTTTATTTTTGGCATAAAAATGTATTAGAATATTTTTACCATCTATATATTAATAAAATTGTAATACGTATATAGTCTCATACATTGATTTCTCTTCATAATATTAAAAAACAGTTTATTGTCAACATATCTGTACCAGATACAATTTTTTAAACAATTTACCTATGCCTATTAGCATCGGAATTTGTTTTATTTATACGGTTGAAAGATTAAATGCTTGACTCAAAAAAACCCGAAGTATATCAAATACAATCAGGTAAAAAAGTATTTAAATTAAAAAAAGAATTTATAGACAAAACTTAAACAAAAAATACTTGCCTTGAAAAGTATACATTTGTGATTTATTCACTTATTCACGCCTACTATTATTTTAGACTAGGTTGCCGTTTTACCTCATTTTGAACTACACAAATATAGTCTAGATACTAAGCTTTTTCCAAGTAATATGCATATTGACAAGCAACCATTAAGAAGGCAATCATGATTATTATACACTATACAGTGTGTTCCATTTTTGTCATGTCAGTAAAGGAGGTCTTGTTACGATACCTGTTCAAGTAACGGTTTATTAAGATAAAATATTAAGATTGGATGGCGATTTGATCAAAATAAATTGTTTTTGTGTGAAGTTTGTATGGAGGATAAATAGTATAGGTATCAGTGGCGAGGTGTCCATACAACGCGGTTCTCACCGGCTTGTCTAACTTTTTAGAATACAAGTATGAGATCTAAAAAAAAAGGTTGCTAGGAAAATGTGGAGCTCAAATTGTAATGAAGTTGCAAAAAAATGAAGTCAAGCAAGATGTGAGAGCTAAAAAACAGATCGCCAGGGAAATTCGGAGCTTTGGGTTGGAAAAAAACAAGGTCAAGAAAGGGTTGCTAGAAAAATATTGGATATAAAAATAAAATTGCAAAAAACCAAGCTCGGGCATCTTAAATACCCTAAAAAAAGTCATCATCAAAATTCGATAGTGAAATTACTAAATACCTTCACATCCTTTACCGGCTTTCCTAAATATACCGGCTTCTCTAAATTCAACGGCTTGCCTAATTAAAATTTTCATCCCTCCCCACTCATAGTTATAATATATTAAATACAGCCTGGATCCTAATTAGGATATCAGACAGCTCGTTACCTAACTTTGGTTATATTCAAAAGCAAAACATGTACTATGTATATGTCTATGTTAAAGAAAACTAATGTAATACATAGAAATAGATGAAATTAATATATAAATATTTTTTTTTATTAAGTGTATCCCGCGATTTCGTGGACAAATCCTCTCCTCCGGATAAATCCTCTCTTAGTGAGACAGTAGGGGAGCACACATATACTCTCCAAGGAAACTACATGCTAAATTTCAGCTTTCTATGACCAGTTGCTTAAACATTGACTGTCAGTCAGTCAGTAGTGCAAGAATTTTATATAAATATGTAGGTTTAGTAGTTTTCTTTTTTTTTTTTTAACTTTACGCTGTATCCCACATATAGCAAGGTAGTAGAAACCTGAGAACCGAGTGTTAAGACACTCCGTTCTCTTACAACAATTCCGTTCCCCACTTTCCGCCAAATTAAGGTATTACGTGTTGAGTGACGGAACTCACTGCCGCGCTTTGCCTTGTCACCAAGCCCAGGAAATGAAAATACTAACATTTCCTGGAATGGGAATCGAACCCACAACCTGTCGTGTTTACAGTCGCACGCTTGTACCTCTGCGCCACGACAGGCGTAATTTAATACATGGTAATAAAAATAATAGTAAATCTATCCAGTTTATTAACATTATAAATATGAATATTTGATATTTTTTATGTTTGAATAAGTTAATATTACAGTATAAATATTTTAGTTCATAGGTGTACCTGAGACAGCAGACTACTACAAAGAGTTCGAAGCGTATATATAAGAATTATTAATTTTGTAAAAAAAAATTCTAAAATATTACTCAATTACTTAATTCATTTGTTTTATAGCTTCACGCTGTATCTCGCATATAGGAGGGTAGGCAGAGGGAACCTAGTGTTAAGACACTCCGTTCTCCACTTTCCGCCGAATTGAGGCATACACACATTTTCTCACTTAGTTAATTCGGTTAAAATAATCTTACTTAATACATATAGTTTTATTAGAACATAATAATAATTTAATTGAATATTATTTTTAACTTCGCATGTCCCATCCACGAGTGACTCGATGTTCATATACGATCACTTTTAATGATACATCACTCTGTTCTCCATATCCCCTTCATTAATTATTTTAATGACACATTTTGGATGGCGGAACTAAACGCCGCATTAAATTCTCATAGACTAAATAGTAACATTTTCACTTAACATAAAAATACGTAAACCGCGAACTGAAAGTAACGTTCCACATTCATAAAACTAGATTGATATCTTAGCTTTATTATTTTTTTATATTTTCATAAGTTTATTCAAATGGCCGTTATAACACTTTCCACTGCTAAAGTGACCTCATGCATGTCTCACATATTTGTATGCCTGTAATAGATTAGCTATATTTAAATGTGTGTATGTTTGTTTAATATTATTAAAAAATCTCTATATATTTGTAAATATTGCTTTTCAGTATTTTCTTTTAGTATTTTTTTTGAAAAAAAAATAAAAAAATAGATATTTTAAATAAAAGAATTCAATTTTAAATTAAATTTACTTTTTGAAATACATACTTTAGACAAAGCATTAATCTACACTATTACTTACAAAGAAAAAAAACTTTCTACATTCATAATATTCTGAGAATTGAGACTTAAGAAGCAATTTTGCATATAAATTTACTTAGAAGTGAAAATATTTGTTACTTTCAAAATCGTTTTGCTTATACACAAAAAAAGTAATAAATATATATATATTTTTAAGCTTCACGCTGTATTCCACACATAGGAGGGTAGGCAGAAGAAACCAGAGGACCTAGTGTTAAGATACTCCATTCTCTAAAATCTTTCCATTCCACACTCCACCCAATTGAGGCAAACGCGTGCTGAGTGGCGTAACTCAACGCCGCGCTTTGCCTTGTTAAATTGTAATAAATAATAAGTAATTATAGCATAATTTCATACATTTGTATTTTAAATAATGATTTCCTATAATGAAATTGAATCTATAACCAACAGATCGTGTCTCGAAGACAGGTAGTGAAAATAACTCGAAGTAGGACAAATGCTTGGCGGTTTATGTTGAGATCTCGTGCCACTAACCAAGCCTACATCTTTGGTTTTGCATTTGCATTACGTATTGTTATGGCCCAGATAATTACTATAATGAAGATCTTCGGTACTAATTGAATGTCTCATTATGTATCCTGTTGAGTCAATGCCAGCTTGTTTCAACTTTATATATTAAAATATGTTGAGCTTTTTGAATTAAATTGTTGTTTGAAAATGGTTAATTATCTGTGTTTAATTGTATATTTAAATATTTGTGAATATTAATATCTATCAATATGAATCAATTCCTGGCCAAGAAGGTATTTAGAAAATTAATTTACATATTAAAAAAAGAGTAAAAAAAACAGATTCCCTAAACTTACCAAAATTAATAAGACATCAGTCTAAAATAAACACAAAAACAATGACACTTCACTAAGCTTGGGACCACACTAGAAAAAAAACGTTAAAATTAACGACCGTGCAATTTGAGAGGCACTACGCGTGCGTCATCCAGTGACAGTGGCAGACTGAGCTAAAGAGGTGAGCATGTACACAAAATCCCCACACAACGTTACCAACCTACAGACAAACCAACCTTATTTTTATCTAGATATGGTAAGTAATATAAAAAACAAGAACATAGTGTCTTAGACCATTTGAAAAAAGAATTAAAAATCGCCTTCACATTCCCGCTGAGTTGATTTTGTTTTTTCACTTATTTTATCATGGTGGCAATTTTGAATTTTGAGCCAAACAACGTATTGCTTAAGGTAAATTTGTTAATCTATACCTATATATATAAATTTCAGCGAACATAAGTTTATCTGGTACCTGTCATTCCAGTGCATTGGTACGCTAAAGTGGATCCAGTCTTAATTTTTAGCTTCACTTTGTATCCCGCAGAGGGTACCTTAGAACTTAGTGTTAAGACACTCCGTTCTCTTAGGATTGCCGTTTCCCATTTTTTTTAAGGCTTAATGGCTTCTTTTTTAAACATTTCAAATATATAATTATGGGTATTTAAATATTACTAAGAATTAAGGAACATTAATTGAATCAGTTCATGACGATATGTAATAGTACTTAACACTGGTAACCGATATAAAATTTATTTGGTAATAGAAGGCCGAAAACAGTCGAATTCGACCTAAATTGTAACATAATTTGTTGATTTCAGATTCCAGTTTGGTCATCAATTAACCGTTTATTGAAATTTGATATAACATTGTGTAAAATAAGTTTGCTGAAAACGGAGTTAAGAAATTTTTATATTTATGTGTTATTTACATATAATAGTTTAGTTGATAATGTGTGCTTGGATTATATATAAATATATTATGGATTACATGAAAAACATATTATAGATAAACGCCAGCACAGAGCACAAGTGTTGCGACTGGCAAACACGCGACGGGTTGTGGGTTCGATTCCCACTTTCAGGGAACGTAAAAGTTTAGTATGTGATTTCCTGGGCTTGGTAACACGGCGGCGCAGCGTTGGTTCGCACACAGCACGCAAATGCCTCGATTCGGCGGAAAGTGGGGGAACGGCGTGTCTGTTCTACGTTTTCATATTCACCCAAAATCGAAGCGTTTAAGATAATTTGAGAATTAGAAATATCGCCTCCTTTTAAAATTGATCAAGTTTTGCCGCAATTATGTTGATATAAAAATAAAATCAAGTTTTGCAACATGATATTTTCGAACATTGCCTTTAGTTGGAGTTACTTTGAGATTACGTCACTGGTCACTTACTAAACTAACATTAAATGAAGGTACGACAAAGATACACCCAGTTTCAATACATTTTAAAAATAAAAGACGCCTGTATGGTTTATCCTCCATAGCAGGAGTAGTCAGAGAACAGTGTTAAGACGCACTTCGTACGTCACACATCCAACAAACATTGTGCGTGTTGTTAAGTGCGCGTGCTTTTTCTTACCAGAGTATATATAAATGAAGATAATTGAAATGTAATCGTTCTCCCGAGTGGGAATCGAGCCCGCAACCAGTAACCCGTAACCTTTTACAGTCAAACGCTGTCCCATTCCGCCACGATGAACTTTAATAAATAATTGAAAAAAAAAATACTATAACACCTTTGTATTGATATCGTACTCGTATTATAAGCACAGTCGCCGTCTGACTGTAAGCACGATTGGTTGTGGGTTCGATCCCCACTCAGGGGAAAAAAATTATTTAAATTATTTTCATTTCTCGCCTCTTATCTCTATGGGGTTAAGTTCAGGCATTTAACACGTAATGTCGCGATTTCTGGCGTAATTTGATGAACGGAGTGTCTTGACACTAGATTCTCTATGTCTATCCTATATAATTTCATCATATCAGAAGCACTAGTTATCATACAAAAGAAGATCCAAAATTAATTCACCCAGTAAAAAGTTTTGTGGCAACATAAAAAAATAAAATCGTATTGAGAACCTGTACCTTTTTGAAGTCGGTAAAAATATTCTCCTTAATCTGTATACGGAATACTAAAAAGGAAATACCATGAGTATATTGAATACACCTATAGCAAAATATAAAAACATGAATTGACTAATAAAACAAAAAAAAGCTTATACATTCAAATCACAAGATAAGCTCACTGCATGGATGAATTCAAACTCAATGATGTCATGACACCTAAATAAATGCCCATTTTGGTTTTTAATACATTACCCTATTACTATAATATTATCACCTTATGTATGGTTATAAAACATCGATGTATTGAGAACATTATGAAAAAATCTAGTTTTAAATGTTTTTGACATTAAGAGCAACAAACTTTGACCGTTGAGTCTACATTGCTAATGGAAATCACTAACTGGTTTTCTACTTTAGATTATTTTATTCTAATATTTTGTAATTTATTTGAACGCAGTGTTGAGTACCGCGCCTCAACACGCGTTGTTTCTGATTCGAGTTGACAGCGGAGGACGGAGTGTCTTAACACTTTTCTTTGTCTAGCCCTATGCACATAATTTGTAAAGCTGAAGAATATGAAGGGGACGTAAGTGTGGAAATGAATGTTATAATACTTCGAAGCGTCTTATAATGTCACAATATTGTGCAGTTTCATAGGAACTTCCTTCCATGTGCTTATCAGTTATGAAATGGCAATGTTTCCAAATACGACATGAGTACCTTCAAAAAACGCATCGATCTCCACTTTAAAGGCTGCCACCTTAAATGCACCTGTAGCTCCTCTGGTGTTATACGGCGTCGTGGGTGGCTGTCATCACCTACCTTCAGGTGACCCGATTGCTCGTCTGCCTTGCCTTGCCTTTCCATAAAAAAGAAGCGAAATAAAAACTAACCATTAATTGAGAAGTCAGACGATCAGGTACGAATTTCATTGAGTTTAATAATTTTAAGTGGAATTTTCGAATTAGCGTTAAATCTTTGTATGGTAGCAGCAGTAGTAATGGTAGCGCAGTGGGAGCGAATGAGTCTTTCTGCCAACGCTATTGGTTATGGGTTCGATCGCCCTGAGTGGCGAATGAAATGAATAATTTTAATTTCTTAGCTCTGGGTAAGACAATGCGTGGCGTTAAAAACCGCCAATACGCACGCACAGTCTTTATTTCAGATGACACTCTAGTTTCTGTCTGACCACCCCACTGTACGCAAGCGTGAAGCTGACAAAAAGTACCGTTTTTTAATGAATATAGCTTAGAATATTAATTTATAATAAATAATATAGTAACAACGATGTCAAACCGTTTATGCTAGTAGTAAAAATGAGGTGACACACAGTTAGTCAAACTACAACGTTTAAACTTAACTGCATACGTATTAAGTTTTGAGGCGGACCGTTACAACATGCTTTTAAGTAAGCCAGGATTGATAAACTATTAATAATAATAATAATAATAAGCCCGCAGGGCAGCTTGTGGCGAGCTGTTGGGGAGTGGCGACCCCACGGACCTGAGACCTCCGGAGGGGAATTGTAATTTATCCCCCGCCTCTGGCTTGCCTTCATTGGCCGGCAGAGTGGAGCGCAAGAGCTATATGCTCGGAAGGGTGGAAGTGCTCAATCTGCGTAATGCGAGGAGAAAGGAAAGCTGGTCTGCGGAGGATGCTTTGAACGTGGGTGAAAGCAAATTGCACCTCTCGACAACCCTTAGCCAAACCACACCGATGTTGCGCCCTTGAGAGAACTTACCGCCTTACTTTTGTGGGGAGCCCATCTGGTGGGAGGCGAGTCACCGTCCGCTAACCTTTCAATTTGAGACTGTTGATAAGGCGGACGTCCGATAGTCTCAATCCAGCCCAGTACTTAGTCCCATCGAGGCACCATTCCGCGCAGCAGCATACTGGTTTCCATATGTTCCATGGCTCCTACGCAGTAGGCCGGTGACCATCTCTGAGCAATTGCCTCTAACGGTTTAACCTCAGAGGTGGATCCGCGATCATCGATCAGGCTAAAAAATATTGTTGTCTCAAAGGGGGCCTCTACAGTGATACCTGGACCTGTCTTGTCCCCACATAAAGCCTTCAAGGACCGGGTTCGCTTTGAACCCGGGGGAACCTGTAACGAGATACAAATAATAATATTAATAAAGCCTTTTTATTCGGACAAAAAACATACAATATCTTTCCTTACACTACACTATTACTATTAATAGTAAAAAAAAAGAAAGTAAAGAATAATTCTAATTCTAATTATTTGTGTATTTTGTTGCTTTTGCTTATTTTGCAAGTCCAGTTTGCCAGTTCGGCGGCAGAGCCTCCTACTCCAACCTTGAGTTTCTGTGAGTGTGTTTATAATTTTTTTCCATCTTTGTGTGATTGTTTGGAGGGTTGTGGTCCTCTGTCCCCACCCGAAGGACCAATCTGGCAAGGGAGGATAAACTATTAATGACTTGATGAGTCTTTTTATTTACACTACGACATTTAAAATAATTTTATTTCACTTTATATAAACCAGTTGAATATTTTTTTTTAGCTTTACGCTGTATCCCGTATATAGCAGGGGGTGGGGCAGAGACAGAGAACCTAGTGTTTAAGACACTCCATTCTCTGTCAACACGTTCCCCATTTTCCGCCGAATTGAGGCATTGCGTGCTGAGTGGCGGAACTTAACGCCGCGCTTTGCCTTATTACCAAACCCAGAAAATAAAAATACTATACTTTTACATTTCTTGGAGTGGGAATCGAACCCACAACCTGTCGCGTTTATAGTCGCACGTTTGTGCCCCTGCGCCACGACATGCGTTTTAATTCTGTATTTCTATTGCGTTATTACGAAAAATAATAGCCTTTTTTACTGATTTGAAAAAAGAGAAGGTTCTCACTTTGACTGTATTTTTTTAATGTGTGAACACATTTTGATGATCATCTTTTTATATGATAGCTAGTGCTTCTGCTGTGGTCCTATTTAATTTAAAATAAGTTAAATATTATTTAGTTAAAATTTGACAAGTATTGAGTTAATCCTAATAATTCTACTTTTTACTGAATTTTATTTAAAGTCGGTTGTCTTTGTTTAAATATTAATCATAGATAGACAACGCCACATCGTTGCAACTGAGGAATGTCTACACATGATTACACCCATATATATGTACATAAAAGAAATATTTACATAAGAAAATTATTTTTATTGCTTTTTCCTTTAAAAAATGAAAAGAGAAAGGTGTGTATTTTCATATGTTATAAGCAATGTTGGCAATTTTGGCGATATTCTCAAAACATTTTGTATGTTGCCGGACAACCGGACAGTGGAGGTCGTCAGTCGACATTCCAAACCGCTTATTTTTAGGCATTTGTTGTAATATACAACCTTGCCTCGCCTTTAAGTTTTATGTATTAAAATTTTTATTAAAAAATATTATGTTATTCATAGAAAATATATCTCGTAAACTAACAACGAAAGGAAGGTCAATAACTTCATGCTGTATCCCGTATATACCAGGGTAGAGAGAGAGAACCAGAGAACCTAGTGTTAAGACACTCCATTCTCTTTCAAGAATTCCGGGGAATTAATAACATTTTGAAATATCTATTAATATGTGAAGCAAACATTTTAGACTCCTTTTAGGAAAGTTATGCGGTTGCCAAAAACCCAATATTTTTCATAATAATACAAATAGACTAAATTAATAAAATAAATATAACACATGGTTTGACATACACTTTTTATAAAAGTGACATACACGTTTTTAGGTTATTTAGGCAAGGCGTTCAAAATGAACAATACATAGCAGTGGAGAGGCGTCCATATAACACGGTTTCCGCCGGCTAACTTTTGTAAATGACAAAAATTTGTGCAAAAATTTGGGAGCGCTGTTGTAAAAAAAGAAGTACGAGACCTAAAAAAAAGAAAATCGTCAATCGTCGAAATATTGGGTATTTATTGCATAAAAAACAGCCTCTCACATCTAAAACAACCTAAAAACAAAACATGATAGAGAAATCACTAAATAATTTAACATCTTTTTTTTTATGGATAAAGGATGACAAACGAGCTGAAGGACCACCTGATGGTAAGTTAGTCAACTGGTGGTAAGCTACCTTCGCCCATGAACATCTACAACACCAGAGACGTTGTAGATGCGTTGCCAACCTAGAGGATACAGATGGAAGGAGAGGACAATGTAGTAGTCCGCTATCGTAACCACCACATTTTTAGGGAAAGGATGGGTGGGAAAGGGAACAGCCTGGCTTACATGCCATCGAACCGGAACACATCACAAGATATTTGGCGGCTCGTCTTTGACATGACAGTGGTCGCGAGCCAGACGGAGGACTTACCTCCTACCACCAAACTACTGGGATACCCGCCTCTTACGGGACGCTACCCAGCGGCGGAGGGGAATTGTATTCTAACCCCGTCCCCTCACATGGATCCTACTAAATGAAAAAGACAAATTAAAAAAAAAACAGTATACATTGACTAAACATTTATTGAATGACTAGAAGAATACATTTTTTATAATATCAGTGGAAATGTGAAAATACATATAATTTTAAAGCTTATTAATAACATGACTAGATTAATAGACACAAATTCTTAAAGCTAGAACTATTTTATAATTAAAGTGAGGCCAAAATTACTTTTATAATAATTGTTCAACATTTCAGGTACAATAAAAATTAAATAAAAATATTTTTTTATTTGTATTCTACGTGTTTTAACGTAGAAAGTACTTAAAAACTTATATAAATAAAAAAAAAAATCTTAACTTAAATAAAATTCTTTGAAAATATTTCTAACAAAGTTATACTATAAGAGAACAAAACAATTTATGACAAATTTAACCCGATACATGTCGTTTAAGTACGAGTAATTATGCAAACAAAATTTACTGTAAGAACTACAATTATTCATATATTTTTTTGAAGTTTTAAAGTATTAATCACACACTTAGGAACCAAAAAACATATTTAGGAAACGTATAAAAATTTGAACGCAGCGGGACTCGAACCCGCGCCTCTTGGACACCGTCCAAGCGCTCTGACCACTAAGCCATGCGTTCTATATCTATGCTACGTCGAAATTCTTCAAATTGCGTACAAATTTTTATACGTTTTCTAAATATTTTCTTTTCTTTTTTTTTAACTTCACGCTGTAACCCCCATATAGCAGGGTAGGCAGAGGGAACCAGAGAACCTAGTGTTAAGACACTCCATTCTCTTTCAACAATTCCGTTCCCCACTTTCACAAATCAATATTTTTTTTCAATATTAGCTGAATCCTGCGCGTTCATTGAATACATACATAGATAGATTCATTGAATACATAATATCAACATACATACATAGATAGCTTCACGCTGTATCCCGCATTTAGCAGGGTAGGCAGAGGAAACCTAGTGTTAACACTCCGTTCCCCACTTTCCGCTGATTGAGGCATTGCGTGCTGAGTGACGGAACTCAACGCCGCGCTTTGCCTTGATACTAAACCCAGGAAATATTTTTTTTTTATTTCCCGGAGTGGGAATCGAACCCACAACCTGTCGCGTTTACAGTCGCACGCTTGTGCCTCTGCGCCACGACAGGCGTTGAATAT
>JAKGSA010000859.1:164108-202903 GCA_033558755.1 Philaethria dido | reverse complement strand
ATTTTTTTTAATAAAATGTACTAACTATATTAGTCTAAATGTACTTGAGACAATATTCATACTAATATTGTAAATGCAAAACTTTATGAAGATAGACGTTTGTTACTCTTTCACAGAAAACCTACTGAACGAATCTAGATGATAGAGATAGAGATAGATGATTAGAATAACTCATAGGCTATAATTTATAAGAGATTTTATTATAATATGGCTATAATATAAGAAAAAAATATCTAGTTATTCATAAAACATTTACTAAATTATATATAATAATATATTCATATAAATACTTTTTTTAAATATAGTATTCTGATAACACAAATAATTTGCTTTATCAATATTTTTATGATATTTATCGTAAAATCTACTGAAGAGCGCTACAATTACTTGAATTGATATAAGAAAAGCTTCAATATATAAATATTTATATAAGCATATTATAAATATATGTAAGAAACTTTAACTTGGTGGGTAGCTATTCTAACTATATGATTTATTTTTCACTATGACAGAGGCTTTGAGTGTAAACCTGTAACCAAAGTAATCTTTTAACTTAATCTACCTCCTTTATAGTAATCAGCTTTATATTAACACCAAGCAACCTTTTTAGTTCCATTTTTTGTGTGTTTTTTACTTTTCTTTAACTATTTTTTATTGTTGTTATAATTTTCATTTTCAAAAAAACAATTATCAGTTTTAATTTAGGAAAGAGAATTTAAACTCTCATGGTCACATACATAAGAATAACTTTGTTCGACGGGATATTTACCATGTATTGTTTTTTTTTGAGCTCCCGATATTTCAATGCTGTTGCAAGCACCATGATCACGGGTAAACTGGAGATACTGCGAAGCCGACGGTAGTTAAGAGCAGAAAATATCGGTCTACCCTCTTACAGTGAGAATAGTGTGTCGCGATCGAGTTTACGGTGAGAATGCGAACATTAATAGTGGTACGACGACGCGTAATAAAAGAGTGCGAAAGAGGGTAGACCGATATGTCTGCTCTAAACTACCGTCGGCTTCGCAGTATCTCCAGTTTACCCGTACATACATTTGAATTTAATGTTGATTTCAACAATTCACGGCTAGCTCAATGAAAACATAATTCGATTAGGTATTTTTTTGGTATTATAATTGCTGGTTCTTCCATATTTTTCTTCAGGACTTTTTATTTTATTTTTTGATCTATATTAAATTTATTAATTTATTTTAAAAATAGTTTTTGTTTTTCCTAATATTTCTTTTTATTAATTTGCAGTTAACGGGTTTACACTCAGCCGACATCGAAGTTCGTCTACTTAGCCGAGTGATATGGCATTTCTTCCTTTAAGTCGCCTTCCTTGTAAGGAACCAAGTCTGCATTGGCTCTGCCTTCCCCTTCATAGATACATGTCCACGGTAGGTAAGCTCAAATTGTTCATCATAGTTATCTTCTCGCATGAGATAACTGGAAATAAACCAAATTTAAAATATACATATCTAAAACTTATTGCAGATTCAGGCTTTTTTTGGATAAGCTAAGACAAACTTGTGTTAAGACACTCCGTTTTCTGCTTTGTCGAATTAAGTGTAATTCAATTTCGCACATTGTCTGACTAGACCGGGGAAATGAAAATACTTAAATATAACTAAAAATTTAAAAAAGTGTAAAATTTTAAAATGTTTATAAACGCAATTAGTTGTGGGTTCGACTCCTATTCGGAATTATTATATTTTTTTTTTTATCAAAATAATTTCTGTATCTCCTGGCGCAGAGGCACAGGCGTACGAATATACACTCCAGGATATGAAAATATTATTAATAATATTTTCATTTCATCGCTATGGTAACAAAGCAAAGCGCGGCGTTGAGTTCCGCAACTCAGCACGCAATGCCTCAATTTGGCGGACAGTAGTATAACCATTTGTTATAGAGAACAGAGTGTCTTAACACTAGGTTCTATGATACCCTCTGCCTACCCTGCTATGTGCGGGATACAGCGTGAAGCTAAAAAAAATCCAATTTCTTGTACAACATTTTGAACATTTTAACTAAAACAATATCACATAAAACTATGAAATATAAAAACCGCTGTAACTATTTAGCGTATGGCTTCCCAAGTAACCAAAGTAAAGCAGATTACAGCACTTGGATGTATTCCTGCATTATCAAGGGGACATAGTGATTTATTTCTATTACTATTTTAGCTCTTGACTAAAAAACACCTATTAAAAAAAATATTAAATTTTTATTTATTACTGAACGTATGACATTTTTGAAAATGTCAATAATTTACGATATTTTAGTATTGTAAAAATGTATTTATTATAATTTTTCTTTGGTGTAAAATTTTTCGTGAATCATGGATTCGTTTATGGAATTTTATTTCGACGAAGTGTTTTGTAATATACAACGTGATGGTTTAAATGAGAGGTTTAAACGAAGGGAGTTGGTGGAATATTTTAATACAGTTATTGCTGGATGTGCTAAAGGTATAGTAAATTGCAGAGAGAATTTAGTGATCAAACACTCCGTTCTTTACTTTCCGTCTTAGTTTACGATTTTGTTGTATGGAGGAACTTAACGCAAAGTTCTTCTCAGAGTTGGAAAGAGAAAATGATTTGAATATTATTACATTTTCGAGAGGGGATCGAACCCACAACTACCGCGTTTACAGTCACAAACGCACTACACCACAATGGCCTCATATATTTTTTAGCTTCACGCTGCGGGATACATATAACAGGGTAGGCAGAGGGAACCTGAGAATCTAGTGTTAAGACACTCTGTTCTCCATTTTCCGCCGAATTGAGGCATTACGTGCTGAGTGGCGGAACTGAACGCCGCACTTTGCCTTGTTACCAAACCCAGGAAATGAAAATAATAATTAAGAGATTATGAAAATAATCCAAATTAATTAAATAATCTAAACTAGATTATTTAATTTAAATAAAGTTAACTATATTTTAAACTAAATTTATCATATATACATCTATATTTTTTTTTAACTTCACGCTTTATCCCGCATATAGCAGGGTAGACAGAGGGAACCTTAGAACCTAGTGTTAAGACACTCCGTTCTCTTATAACAATTCTGTTCCCTTCTTTCCGCCGAATTGAGTACATTCAATTGAATTGATTACATCTATATGAAATAATCATTAACCATACTGAATAATTATATATTTTATGACTTCAAATTAGTATTATAAAATTATTTTCTATCACTACTTATAATAAAACTGACGCCATTTTAATTGCAAAACGTAAAGTTCAATAATAAATAACAGTTGGATATATAAATGTCTATAAATAATATATCTTTTTTAATGGATTTGTGCAATATTTATTAAACGTTGCGCAGTGGGACGGTGTCTCGACTGTAAAAGCGACAGGTTGTGGGTTCAATCTCCACACGAGGAATTGTTCATATATTTTCTTTTTTTTTTTTTATTTTCACGCTGTAACCCGCATATAGCAGGGTAGGCAGAGAGAACCTAGTATTAAGACACTCCGTTCCCCACTTTCCGCCGAATTGAGGCATTGTGTGCTGAGTGGCGGAAATCAACGCCGCGCTTTGCCTTGTTACCAAACCCAGGAAATGAAAATGAACAATTCTTGGAATAGGAATCGAACCCACAATCTGTCGTGTTTACTGTCGCACGCTTGTGCCTCTGCGCAATGCAGGCGTTTATAATTATTGATTATATTAAAATTAGTTTTATTTCCCTTCTCTGGTAACACAAAACGTGGCACTAAGTTAGTTAATCACTTAACATGCTATGTCTCGAATTCAGGCAGAAAGTAAAGAACGGAGTATCTTAACACTATATTCTCTCTATTAAAAGAAACTATTAATGACGATTAATCGCGTACATTTTAGTATTCTTAAATACATTTTTGGAAACCCGATATTTCAGACACGTTATATTGCAGACAGGTAGTGTTGTGTGACACAGGTAGTCTAGCTATGAATACTAAAATATACCGGTTAAAATAGTTTCTTTTAATATGTGTAAAAATCGCGAATATCAAAGATCTTATAATCAAGTTTCTTCCATGCTATGCGAAATAAAAGCTAAATAAATAAATAAATATAAATAATTTTATTCTATAATATTTTTTTTCTTTTTTTTTTTTTTAACTTCACGCTGTAACCCGCATAAAGCAGGGTAGGCAGAGGGAACCAGAGAACCTAGTGTTAAGACACTGCATTCTCTTTCAACAATTTCGTTCCTAACTTTCCGCCGAAATGAGGCATTGCGTGTTGAATGGCGGAACTCAACGCGCTTTGCCTTGTTACCAAACCCAAGAAATGAAAATACTAAATTTCACATTTCCTGGAGTGGGAATCGAACCCACAACCTGTCGCGTTTACAGTCGCACGCTTGTGCCTCTGCGCCACGACAGGCGTTTATAATAAATAATTGTATTCTATAATAATTATGTATATATAATACAAAAGAAATCGATCTAGCGTATCTAATATCACAATGTTTTTACACAAGTTGAGAAATTTACAGAGATTATATAGTACAATTAAAAAGTCCAAGAATGCGTTAAATTGCATGAATTCATTGTTTTGCCACCGTTAAAGTATAATTTAATAATGGAGATGCATATTTCATAATAATAAATGTTTTAATTTATAATACATATAGCAGGGTAGGCAGAGGGTAGGGAACCTAGTGTTAAGACACTCCGTATGCCCGCGCCATTTGCCTTGATACCAAACGCAGCAAATGAAAATGTCCATTTCCTGGAGTGGGAATCGAACCCACAACCGGTCGCGTTTACAGTTACACGCTTGTGCCTTAATTTATAAATAAAATGTTATTATTTCTTAATGAGAAAATAATATGAAAATATGTTTTTTACAACTTAGTATGACAGTTAGAAAAGCGTAGTGTCGAAACACTCCGTTTTTCACCTTCTGCAAATCGAGATATTTCAGGTAGAGGTGCGGAAATCAACGCCGTGCTTTGTCTGACCAGACCCAGAATAATAATAAATAAAATATAATCGTACCCCTAAGAGGGAACCGAACTCACAACTACTCGATATAGGCTTTAAATTATTTCTATTAATTTCTATTATCCGATTTTTCATACATATCATTGGATTTAGATTTTTCATATATATAATTTTTTCATACATATAAAGATGCGAACGGATAGTCTTGACACTAGGGGTCATTCTGACTACCCTGATATGATTCTGCGTGAAATTATTTAAATAGACAGGAATTAATAAGCAATAATGTTATGGTATTATAAAAATGAAAAAGAACGTACTTAGGTGGTTTGGGCACGTCAAGAGGATGAGTGTTGAAAGAATGGTAAGAAAGATATACGAAGAAAAGGTGAGCGGCAAAAGAAGTAACATCTCGGTTGACTTTCGAGAACACAGTGTCAATGATACTGGAGGAAGGTCACGTTAAAAGCATGAGGACCCCCCGGAGGGCATGTTTAAAGAGGTTAATCACTGTGGACGAGGTGAAAGATGTATACAGGAACCGTAGCGTTTGGCGCTCCGTTCTCTCTAACTACCCCGCTAGGGATAACGCGTAAAGCTAAGATAAGATAAAGATTTTTTTTTATTTACAGGTCAAAACAAATCGGATAACGCAACATGCAAATCATTCGTGTCGTCAGCCTTAAGATACCATAATCGATGTAAAAGTGACAATGGAGATGTGTGTCTTATGGGGAAATACCATAATTTACTATATATTGCTATGAAGCTAGCGTTTGATTGGAGCTTACAGGACAATGGAATAGTTGCCGCGTTGTTAGACGAAATGTACGCGTGTGAGGGCACATTTGAGAGAATATTTTTGGGTTAGTATGATTTTTTTTAAATATGATAAATAAGATTCTTGTGATGTAGTATTTGTGTTTGTTTTAATTGTTGCTATAAGTGTTTCTTGTTAATTGTACGGATCGATCATTTCGCTATGTATTTCTTTCATCCACATCTACTTAGGCTAGAAGATATCTCTTATAGAGATAAGTCCATCCTTGTTAACTACTTCTCTGTAACATAAACTTGTTTGTATTTTTTAAGTACAATAAAGAATATTAAATCCTGTGTATGTAGTAATTGAAGAATGAATTTAGATTTTTAAATTAATTTAACCAAAACCATTATACAATATGTATTTGCCTAATAAAACACGATATTTATAACATTTAAGATTCTGATATTACACATATAGTTTGAGATAACCTAATACCTAGACAGTTCGATCGCTGCTGTACGCACGAATTCGAGACATTGTGTTAAAAGTCAAAGTGTGTTAGGTGGCGAAACTTAACGTCGCGTTTTTTTGCCAGAGCAGAGAAATGAAAATAATTTAAATATAAACATTGGCACAAATGAGAATCGAACCGATGACTAGCGCTTACATTCAGACGCTATTCCAATGCATCACGACGACCTCTAAAATAATATTATACTTTATCCATTACAGGAGCAATATTCGGCACATCAGCCCCATACTTCCTAGCCGGATGGAAATCAGATTTCTCAGACAAAGAGGAAAACGTTCACGCATTAGTATATTTCTTGGACCACGCTACAAATGCTAGCTTAGAATATAACGACGGAAGGCAAAACTATAGATTTATTGATGTACCCTTAGAGAGCTGTGGAAAGGCTTCCCCAGTACGAGTGGTAATACAGATGGGGGCCTCTGAGATTTTAATGATATTATTACGATTTGGCGCAAGAATTACTTCAGACCATGTATCGACTAACCCAATTGAGTCTATTTTAGACAGATTAAAGGAATATAATAGAAAATATCCCTACGAATTGGTCAGTTGCCTCAAGTTAGCGTTGAGAGCGGTACCTAGAGTCGTTTTTACTGTTGATAAAGGATCGTTGAAGCATCTAGAATTGCCAGACAATTATAATTTTCAAAGGAAAATGGTGCTAGAAAAGTATGGTGATATTTTAGAAGATCGTTTGGTTCCTTCTTCGAGGTGTGGTTTGAAACCGGTCGAGTTGAAACATTTGTGTAGATGTAAAATTAGGCAGATGCTTTGGGATAATTTTGAACTGCCGTTCGGTATCCAGAAGTTGCCGGTACCACCAGCGCTGAAGAAGTATTTAGATTTGTTGGACGATTAGAATTGGTTGGCAATAAATTATGAATTTGAAAGATAAAATGTGTTTTTATTGATTTCTTTATAAAATTGCTTTCTAGGAATACACATAAAACATTGTCATTAACTAACATATATAAATACTTGAAGAAAAAACTTTGTACCCCTTTTTACGAAAATTACGCGGACGGAGGAGCATGAAATTTGGCACACTTATATTTTATATAGTGAAGGAGTGTAGAATTCTTATATAGTTTTTTTTAAATAATGCATAAAAAGTATATTAAATTAACAAAATAAATGTTACACACACAACCATGGTTTGACATCCATGTTTATATAAAGTGACATGCATTGCTAAAGACAACGCGTTGTTAACGCGTCAACGGGGAAACTAGTAATAATTATTATGACAATATGTTTTCCTTACTTATTGAATAATAATAAAGTAAGACACTCACAGTTATTGTAGTCAATTATTCTTTTTACTTTCATGAATATAGTGATTTAATATTACATTAAAACTTAAATACTAAATTCATAATAAGCGTGAATAAGTTGATAAATCGATAATATATGCTTTTCTAAAGTCTTCTTTTATGGTGACCGTCCAACTCACCGCTAAATAGGTAATACCCAAATATTATTTCTAAAAACATTTTTTTGGCAAGTGAGAAAGCTACTTATTAAGAATTCGTTTTATGTGTGATTAATACTTTAAAAATAGACATTTTTAAACTTAAGTAGGTTGTTATCTTTTATTGTGTTATTTAAAAATTTCATGACCGAAACTGTTTGAAACATTTGAAATTTTTTGATTAAGTTATTTCTTAAAATAAATGAAACTTTTTTTTTTTAACTTCACGCTGTATCCCGCATATAGCAGGGTAGGCAGAGGGAACCGGAGAACCTCGTGTTAAGACACTTTATTCCCTTTCAACAATTCCGTTCCCCACTTTTCGGCAGATTGAGGCATTGCGTATTGAGTGGCGGAACTCAACGCCGCGCTTTGTCTTGTTACCAAACCCAAGAAATGAAAATATTAAATTTTATATTTCCTGGAGTGGGAATCGAACCCACAACCTGTCGCGTTTACAGTCGCACGCTTGTGCCTCTGCGCCACGACAGGCGTTACTTAATGAAACTGAATAATATATTTAAAATTGTACATAAATTCGAGAAATTTTGAGTTTGACAAGTTGACTGGACTTAACTATACACAGTCTAGAAGATATATACAGAATATACACAGTCAAGAGCGGAGAAATGGAAATAAAATAAATAAAAATAATTATTTTTAACGCCAGTCGTCGCGCAGAGGTACAAGCGTGCAACTATAAATGCGACAGGTTGCGGGTTCCATTCTCACAAATGAAATTTTTCATTTCGTCAAGTTCCGCCTCCGCCGTTCTCAAATGGGTGGAAAGTGGAGAACGGAATGTTTTAACACTAAGTTCCCTGTGCCTACCCTGTTATATGCGGGGTACAGCATGAAGCTATATATATATATATATATATATATATATATATATATATATATATATGTATTTATCTTAACGACTATATTCTAATTTTTAACACACTCACAAAATATCTTATTATTATAAAAAAAAACAAAAGTAACTCACGTATAAGTATCCTCACTAACATTTATAGTCCCCGGCACTCCGGTAGTCTCACAGCGACTGGTCAAGTTAACAGTGTTCCCGAAGAGGCAGTAGCGAGGCATGCGGTGTCCTATCACTCCGGTCACTACCTCGCCGGAGTGGATGCCTATTGTTATACCCTGTGGAGTTTGCATGTTGTTAGGGGTTCGATTTCTGGTTGATACATGATTTTTTTTAAATGATTCATATTTTTCTCCAAATACCCTCTGTATTTGTAAAAATCGAATTGTGGGTTAAATGGTAAAACTCGAGATCATTTGTATTATAAGATGTGGTATTTGAATGTTGGTACAGGTTCGGTTTTTGGTTGAATCACATTTTTTCTTAGTAGAAGAGGGTAGTCAGAGAAAATGTGTGAAATTTGATATAACGCTTGAGTGCCGGAATTCATGACGTTTAATTTTATTAGAGTGAAGAAATAAAAATAATTTAAATATAATTATGTCATAAATGGGGGTCGAACCTACAAACAAATGCGTTTATAGATAGGCGCTGTCCATTGCGCCAATATAGCCTTTTCGATTTGACAGAAAAAGAATTATTTTTTTAATATTGAATTTTTTCTAAGACCAACTAAAAATCCTTTAAAAAATGTCTAAAGCACAGTAGTTTTGTTTTGGACGGAATTAAACGAACATATGTAATGGATAACAATATTAGGGCATTATGGCCTATCATAATTAAATTATTTTAATTTCCCTGCTCTAATAGGACAGAGCGCGGAGTTGAGCTCCGCGTTCTATGCTGCAAACAGTGTGAAGCTAAAAAATATATGGCAATAAAAATATTATTATATAATCGAGTATTAGAAATAATTAGCTTTAATAGAATTTTTAATATTTTTTATAGAATTTTTAAGTTTTAATTAATCTAATAATATTAATTTCGTCATACCACAGGTTCATCGTCCACAGTGACAGTTCTAGAAAGATCCATCATTTCCAAAGCAAGAAGAGAAATATGTTTCGCATGGGCCACCTTGTACTCTGGTAGACCGGACACCGCCATATATTTATCACCCACTGTTTCTACCTGTATCATAATATTAAGCAATTATATTACAAATGTATATTTTGACAAATAAAGTATCAATTTAAGTCGAAGAAAAATTGGTTGTTTTAAAATATTTGTTGTAGTGCGTACTAGTACTGTTATGTTATATTGCTTTGAGTGTGTAGGTACTAGTATTGGTGCGTCCTTGAGTACTCTGAGTGCACTAGTATTGGTGCACTCTTCAATACTTTGAAAATATGTGTCTTTGAGTCTGAATGCATTAGTACTCGTATAGGTACAGCTTTAAGCGTGTGTGCACTATTACTAGTACTTAAAGCAGTACCTACACTAATGCATTCAGACTCAAAGATTGGTACATCCTTGAGTGCTCTCAATGTTATGCATTAGTTCTGATGCATTCTAGAATTATCGGAGTGTGTGTGCATTAGTATAAATGCAGTATATTGTTGAGTGAGTAATTTGAAAATATCTAACATCCCAGAATTTGTGGCAAATATTGGAGAATAGTGCAAACATTTCACTAACCCATTCAAATATCTCGTCACGATAAAACTAGAACTTTTACTTAAAACTATCTAGATTTTTAGGACAATAGCCTAGGGTTATGGGTTCAAATCCATTTCCAATCAAAATTTAAAACACTTACCTTATACACATCAGGGTTTCTCTTAGGATCAGTTAACACATCGAACGCTGTATACAGATCGTTCAACATTTTGACAATCTTCATAGCACCCTTATGGTCTATGTTTCTAGCGCAGTAGTTAGCGAAGCCAACTATACCGCTAAAGAGAAGGGTTACGGGATCATATCTCCGGGCGGGTACTGGACGACGATGGCGGAGTTCAGTTGCGACTGAGATGGGTAACACTGAGTATAAGAGTCTGGAATGTTATTAGGGCGGTTATATTTATTTGATTTTTTTTTTTAAATATACTTTTAAATATTCCTATGCCAAGTGTGCATTATAGTTAAGGATTTAAACCACTGTTTGGTAAATGTTAGTGGAACTTGATCTGGTTAGTGATTTTTTTTGTTTATCGACTTCCAATTCCAATTTAATTTAAACTGAGCTAGTGACTAACATTGTAGTAAGTTCAAAAAATGGCTAGAGGTTTGGGCAGATTCCAGGTAGCGCAGGTTGAAATTTTTTTTCGTATTGTTCATTCATAACTAGACATTTATGGTTACTTAATTAGAACTACTACCTACTAACAAATTGGAAAAAAAACTTTATAAATTGTCATTTATTACTAAGTTTTTCCTATCGCCTTTTAACGCCTGTCGTGGCGCCGAGGCACAAGGCACGCGACAGGCTGTGGGTTCGATTCCCACTCCAAGAAATGAAGTATCTTCATTTTCTGGGTTTGGTAACGAGGCAAAGCGCGGCGTTGAGTTCCGCCACTCAACACGCAATCCCTCAATCTGGCGGAAAGTGGGGAACGGATTTGTTGAAAGAGAACGGAGTATCTTAACACTAGGTTCTCAGGTTCACTCTGCCTACCCTGCTGTATGCGAGATACAGCGTGAAGTTGAAAAAACAACATTCAATATATACCTATCAGTTTTCTGTTTCTCCGCCTCCAATTCGCGGAAAGTTTGTTGCAATTTATCCGTGAGTACCTCTAGGTTCTGTGTTAATTTGTAATCGGCTTCAAATTGTTCCGACATTAGCACGAGATCCCTTGTCGCGTCGTGTAATGGTATATCGGAAATGCATAGACCGCGACTGCAACATTAGAAAAGCTTCACTACAATTAACTTTTTTAAATAAATTAAGTATATTACATACATTAACGTCTGTCGTGGCGCAGAGGCACAAGTGTGCGACTGTAAGACGACAGGTTGTGGGTTCGATTCCCACTCCAGGAAATGAAGTATTTTCATTTTCTGGGTTTGGTAACAAGGCAAAACTCGATGTTGAGTTCCGCCACTCAACACGCAATGCCTCAATCTGGCGGAAAGTGGGGAACGGATTTGTTGAAAGAGAACGGAGTGTCTTAACACTAGGTTATCGGGTTCCCTCTGCCTACCCTGCTATATGCGGGATACTGCGTGAAGTTAAAAAAAAAAGAAAAAAAAACATACATATTACATAAAGATATGTAAGAATGAGTGTATTCTAAATATCGATCTATATTGTAGAGTAAATCAAGAAACATGTACTTTCACATATTTTTATATAATCTATATAGATTATACAATATTTTTTTATTTTTTTCTATTCATGTAGCATTTTACTTTTTTGACAGTTTGTCCTTTCCAGCATATTAGGTTGATTTGAACTTCCATTTCACAATTTAAAAAAAAATTGAAAAGACGTTTGTGTGTTAAAGGTTATTACCTAATTACTGCTTTAATAAATGATAACACGCCTTGGGAATGAAATGCTCGCTCCAGTCTATTTCAAAGGTACCATTGTCACTAATAAATATTTCTAAAGCAATGGATTATGAGAAAAAAGAAAAACAAAAAAAGGAAAAAAGTAGTCCCGCTGAGTTTCTTGCGCCGGTTCTTCTCAGGTCTGAGGCATTGAATTTAGTGAACCGGTGGTAAATTATTTAACGTTAAAAAAATGAAGAATTTTGAATAAAATTATTTGACTTTGACCTTGAAAAAACTTAATACTCTCAACTCACTCAACTTACCGTCTAAATTTAAAACATGCGTGTTGTAGCAGAATTTAATATGTCGATTTGCCTTATCAGAGAAGAAAAATGAAGAAGCCACAACCATTACGTTTACGCAGACTCCGCCACTGTAGCTTATAGATATGTTAATATTAGAAGCCATCGTGGGTCATCCTTTAAATTAGTAATTAACTAAAATTTGTATTTTCAAAGAAAATAAATAACTAATATTTATTTACCGTGTCAAATCATCTAGATTAGTGACGCTAGGATAACACTGGAACACTACAACATCCGTTTCAGGAATATACAGCATTTGACCCTGAAAAGGGAAAATTAAAATAATATATTTATTTTTAAATAAAAATCTAAATTTAAAATGGAAACTTTTAAATGGATTATTCACGTATAGGTGGTAGAAGAAGGTTCTCAAAACGACTGTTTTATATGAATCGGTGAGTGCAGAAACAACGTAAGTCACACAAAATGCAAAAATTCATAATCGGTTTGAACTAGCTTAGAAAGGCAAGATCCGTGTTGTTTTTCTCTCTCCTGCAAAATTTGAATATTCGGACTTACGTTGTTTCTGCACTCACCGATTCATATGTGTTACCGCATAACTTTTTACTGTGTGAACTAAGTTGATAATTCATAATAATTTTACTTTTTACAGCATTTTAATTGAAATCGATTTTCTTTTTTTTGTTAAACATTTCATTATTTGATTTCATGCTTTTCCATATACTAACATCAG
Source organism: Philaethria dido (assembly GCA_033558755.1). NCBI lineage: Eukaryota > Metazoa > Arthropoda > Insecta > Lepidoptera > Nymphalidae > Philaethria > Philaethria dido. Next base: position 189,747 of record JAKGSA010000859.1, on the reverse strand, counting down.
TGTTCTTCATTTAGTGATGGACAATATTACATACATACATAGCTTCACGCTGTATCCCGCATATAGCTGGGTAGGCAGAGGGAAGCTAGTGTTAAGACACTCCGTTCCCCACTTTCCGCCGAATTGAGGCATTGCGTGATGAGTGGCGGAGCTCAATACCGTGCTTTGCTAGTTACCAAACCCAGGAAATGAAAAAATCCATTTCCTGGTGAGGGAATCGAACCCACAACCTGTCGCGTTTACTGTCGCACCCTTGTACCTCTGCGCCACGACACGCGTTGTGAATGGAGAATATTGATATTTTTAATGAGAATTCTTTTCGCATTCAAGTTGCTTATTTTAATGAAATAAATTTATATACTTAAATATTGTAGAACCAAGATTAGTAGATTATTTTCATAACAATGAACATTTGATAAACTGAATGTTCCTTCGTTGCTGTTTTTTTTTTTACCTTCAAACGCAATGAAGCAATATCCTCGTGAGCATCTGTGACAGTCATTTCCTCCGGTTTGGTTTTCAATACGTACACCGTATTTATATGAGCTAGTACATTTGCAAAGGTCATTTCGAGATGTGGTCGTACCTTGAACGACAAAGAAAGATTTTTAATAAGTATTAATAGAAATACGCTTAGGGAATAGAAAAACATTTGTAGAAAACGTATGGCTTACAGTAAGAGAGAGAAATTGGCAACTTCATTTAATAAAATTCTAAACATTTAACTCAAAAATATTATATAAAAGAAGTTACCATTTTGACATTCGTGATATTACACACAATAATTGAAATTATATTAACCGGAATAATTAAAACATTTTAGCAGTCTATCCGTGATCGACTATTGTAAGGAATTCCAAGCGTTAGATTTACAAAAATATATTTTCGAATACAAAAATATACGCGATTAATACAGTTACAATAGTTTCAATTAATAAAATAACTTACGGTATCCAAAACATCAGTGATTTTACAACCAGGACGAGACACTCTAGGCAAAAGTCTCGCAACCGTCCTTCCCGCTTGTACTATGTTCAGTTCTCGGTCGAACATTAGGTGAAACGGGAATACACGGCAGAATGTCGCTGGACTTACTTTTGGCTCTAAAATATTAAAAAACCTATATAAATAAAAATGAATCACAAAAATGTTTGTATGTGTATCAATTCCAAACCACTGCACCAAATAAAGCTATAAGAAATGAGTAAAAAAATTGCAAATATTTAAAAATCTCAGTATTGACAGCAAAAAATATGGTGGTACGAAGTGTGCCGGGTCGGATAATTGCAGATATCTGGTGATTGTGGGTTCGATTCCCAGTTGAGGTCTTTGTGGCGCAGTGTTTGATTGTAAACGAAATTAGTTGTATTCGTGTTCCACTCGAGGGAATGACTATTTCTAAATTGTTATCATTTCTCTCTTCTTGTTTACCAGCACAATGTGTAGCGTTGAGTTCCGCCACAATACGCAGTATTTCAAATTCGGACGGATAGCAGCGAATAGAATTTTGCGATACTTTGTTCTCTGTAACTACCTCGTTATGCGGGTTAAAGCGTGAAATTGTTTTTTTTTAAATGCGCATTTTTTTTAACGCCCCATCCCCTATCTATCTAATCAAATAAATTGGTAATTTGATTTTCAACTCGCTTAGTAGTTACGTCGAAATTAAAAAAAAAGGAAACTACATTTTTTTTTTTTTTTTATAGATAACGGATGGCAAACGAGCAGGAGAACCACCTGATGGTAGTAAGTGGTTACCTTCGCCCATGAACATCTACAGCACCAGAGACGTTGTAGATGCGTTGCCAACCTAGAGGGTACAGATGGAAGGGGAGGACAATGTAGAAGTCCGCTATCGGAACCACCACATTTTGGGGAACGAATAGGTGGGAAAGGGGAAAACCTGGTTTATATGCCATCGAACCGGAACACATCATAAAATATTTGGCGGTTCGTCCTTGATATGATAGTGGTCGCGAGCCAGTCGGAGGATAAACCTCCTACCACCAAAGTAAACTACTCCAACAATTTTTTTTTATAATAAAAATAGTTAATAATAGTCCGCCATTACAAAATGTTGAGTTAAATATAAATAATTAGTAAAAACAAGCAAACATTACCAAGCGACAAAGTTTCAATTTCAGCTATTTCCGGTACAGACACACGTCCGGGGTTTGAAGTTTCCGTTATTAGGAACTGGACGTGATCACATTCCTCTTTGGTCTTTAAGATTTCTACCTTCACTTCCGTTTTGTGTAACTTGCTCGTTACCGTCTGTAATATGGAATAAATAATTTAAAATATTTATATATTAATATATAAGTAGAAATAAAATCGAAGCCATCGTGGCGCAGTGATAGTGTGTGACTATATACGAGATTGGTTGTGGGTTTGATTTCCACTTGGGGGATGGATTATTTAAATTATTTTTGTTTGCCTTCTAAATCATACGGGTTTTATAGTTCCGTTTTTCAACATGCATCTATCTTGTGTATGTGTATCTTGATAGTAGGCTCTTTCTGACTATCTTGTTATGACGAAAAAAGTATAAAACTGATAAAAGACAGTAGCTATTTCTAGTACCAGGCGTGAATAAGTTAATAAATTGAGAATGCACACTTTTCGGTATTTTTAAGCTTAAATTTTATCTTTACATTCTTTTATGTTATTTGAAACTTGTTAGAATGATGCATTCCGGTATGTATTCACTTTATAAATAATATAATTACAATTCATATTTTTTTTGACTTCACGCTGTATCCCGCGGTAGCAGGGCAGGCAGAGGGAACCAGAGAACCTAGTGTTAAGACACTCCGTTCTCTTACAACAATTCCGTTCCCCACTCTCCGCCGATTTGAGGTATTGCGTGCTGAGTGGCGTTCATATTTAAATTCATATTTAATGTTTACACAAATCGACTTATCAACCTATACACGCCTGATATCAACATATATCAAAATTATTACCCACCTTAACAATCCCAATAACAATATGCTCCAGGCCAGGTCTATCAGAGTAATAGTGTAGTACCAGCGCGCCGTCCTCAGGGCGCTCAGTACAACGGAAAGAGGGCGCTCGCATGCCTGGGTATAAAGTACCTAGGTGGTCGTGGAGACCGTCCAAATTCTGAAAAGTTAGCCTAAATAATAACTAAATTACTATAAGAGTTGGGTTTGGTAACAAAGCAAAGCGAGGCGTTGAGTTCAGCAACTCAACACGCAATGCCTCAATCTGGCGGAAAGTGGGGAATGGATTTGTTGAAAGAGAACGGAGTGTCTTAACTAGGTTCTCAGATTCCTTCTGCCTACCCCGCTATATGCGGGATACAGCGTGAAGTTAAAAAAAAAAAACTATAAGAAAAGAAGAAACTCCCTAGCGCGCCATGGGTTCATCATACGGGTACCCATCGCGTTGCAGAGAGAGGAGTTTGGAGAGCGCCGCAGACTTACGACCTAATGTGTAGGTTTAAGGGGCCCCTTTAAAATGCGCATTAACGTTCACCTCCACTGTCTGCGCTCCTCTACCATATTTGTAAAGATACAACTAGTGCCACATTCATGATTTATTATTAAACGTTTCTAAACAAAAAGCGCTAATTTATCCCATATTTCATAAGGTCATCAAGACGCAGTGGGATAACGTCGGACTGTAAAAAAAAGGTTGTGGATTCAATTCTTATTCGAAGGAATAATTATATTTAAACTATTGTTATTTCTCCGATTTGGTAGGACGAACACAGCGTTAAGTTCCGCCATTCAACACGCAAAGACGAAAGCATAAAAATGTCACAAGAAAATTGTTACGTACATCTTCTTGTTATAATAGTTCAATGATATTCTAATCGTTATTGCCACACTTTATTTAAATGTATGAAATTAAAAAAAAAAAATAAGTACCAAAATTTGCATCCGAATTTTATGGTTACTAGCGACTACCAATGAAAATGTGTTCTAGGTAGGATTTTTTTTTTAACTTCACGCTGTATCCCGCATATAGCAGGGTACACAGAAGGAATCTGAGAACCTAGTTAAGACACTCCGTTCTCTTTCAACAAATCCATTCCCCACTTTCCGCCAGATTGAGGCATTGCGTGCTGATGGGCGGAACTAAACACTGCGCTTTGCCTTGTTACCAAACCCAAGAAATGAAAATACTAAATTTTACATTTCCTGGAGTGGGAATCGTACCCATAACCTATCGCGTTTACAGTCGCACGCTTGTGCCTCTGCGCTACGATAGGCGTTAATATAAATATAGTAATAAATATATATTTATATAAATATAGTAAAAAAAATTAAAAACATATGAATACTAAAATTGTAAGGAAATATTATGACGCACATACTTGAAGAAAATCGCGAGGCGTCGCTCCGAGGACTTGCAAAATCTTATCATATCCTGAATCTTGGCAGAATTCAAAGAAAGTCATTCCAAACAGTTCCAGTATAGCGTCCGCGGGTTTCTCTATAGAGTTAGAAGAAAGTTTTAATTGTATCTACTAGTAATTACTTCATCGTGCGCATAGTCAAGAGGAAAATGCAATAAAAAATTTTATACGACACATAAATATAGATTTTAGCCTTTCTGGAGCAAGTATTAATAAGTAATATCTCATCAATTCCGTTCCCCACTTTCCGCCGAATTGAGGCATTGCGTGTTGAGTAGCGGAACTCAACGCCGCGCTTTGCCTTGTTACCAAACCCAAGAAATGAAAATACTAAAATTTACATTTCCTGGAGTGGGAATCGAACCCACAACCTGTCGCGTTTATATTAGCACGCTTGTGCCTCTGCGACACGACAGGCGGAATTGTTGGAAGAGAATGGAGTGTCTTAACACTAGGTTCTCTGGTTCCCTCTGCCTACCCTGCTATATGCGGGATACAGCGTGAAGTAAAAAAATATCTCATCAATTAAATGACAGTTTCTTTCCATTTTCTTTCTACTTGATTTTACATTGCTATTGCTATTTCACATTTTGTTATTACCAAAAATATTTTTTCAATCCAACAATTTTGCCATATTAATACGTAAAAGAATTTATGTAATATACTCGTATGAATAATGAACATCTAAATTAATGTATTTTAATCAACCAAAATAATGACATTAATATATATATTTTTTTTAACTTCATACTATATCCCGCATATAGCAGGGTAGGCAGAGGGAACCAGATATCCTAGTGTTAAGACACTCCATTCCCTTTCAACAATTCCGTTCCCCACTTTCCGCCGAATTAAAGCATTACGTGTTGAGTGGCGGAACTCAACGCCGCGCTTTGCCTTGTTACCAAACCCAAGAAATGAAAATACTAAATTTTACATTTCCTGGAGTGGGAATCGAACCCACAACCTGTCGCATTTACAGTCGCACGCTAGTGCTTCTGCGCCACGACAGGCGTTAAAAGTTCATATAAATAAATAGATAGATCCCGTTCAGTACTATTCATATGAGAGAGTAGGCAAGCAATTATCCATACAAGAACACAAACTTACATATTTCCAATATTAATGGGATAAGCATACGCACCTAAGATTTCGACGGCGGCCGTTATCAAATTATACGTTATATCGTCCTCATATATCTGTCTCACCAGAAACGATCCTTCCATTGCTACTTCAGCTTTTTTCCTATAAAAATGGATTTAATTGTTAAAAAAAAGGAAAAATAATAAATGTAAAGGCTATATATTAAATTTAAAATTAATATTGCTTTATACGACTATAATTAACTTAATCTCTTCTCAGCAGAACTGCCTTCCGGGACGGTGGTAGCTTCCGTTAGGACTGACACTACTAACATCTTTTGTAAATTGACGATTTAAAAGTGCTTGTAATAGCCTATTTGAATAAAGAATATTTTGATTTGAATATCATTTTGAAGCCATCACGACGAAGTTGGACTGCGCCTGATCGTAAACGCGATTGGTTATGAGTTCGATTCCCGCTCAAATAGCAAATTATTATAAGTAAATTATTTTCATTCAATTACTCTGCTATGAGAGAGTGCGGCGTTGAGTTACGACACTCAATTTTATGTACTACATTTTTAATTAGAGCTTTTAAATATTATCGAGTGACTTTGCTATAATACTGGTATGCTACAGGCGTTTAAGGAGTACTAAAAGAAATGAGTTTTTTTTTAATTTATTATTAATTTAATTATACATATGTTATAATTTCTAACTAAACTAACTAAAGTTAGTTTTATATAAATTTAACTTTAGTTAAGATAAACTGATTTTTCATTTGCTTTTAATAACTTCATGCATTCATAAATCTTATACTCACTTTATTTTCTCCCATGTTTCCTCTCCATAGGTTTTCGTAACCAATAGTTCTAAAGCATAATTCACAAACCCGTACTGTAATAAAATATTCATATTGAATTAAATTTATTTTAAAATAAGCATTATTAAATATAGATGATAAAGAAAATATTACCATGTTGATTATGTCTTAGGCCGTCCGTATTATGTTCTGAAACAATAATAATAAATACATTAATTAGGCAAAAGGCGACCGATATTGATGAAAGAATATTGTACATTAGTAAATTGCAGGCAAAGCGCGGCGTTGAGTTCCGGCACTCAACACGCAATGCCTCAATTCGGCGGAAAGTGAGGAACGGAATTGTTGAAAGAGAATGGAGTGTCTTAACACTAGGTTCTTTGGTTCCCTCTGCCTACCCTGCTATATGCGGGATACAGCGTGAAGTTAAAAAAAATGTAATTTGTAGCCCACTTCGTTTGAGTGGTCCTTATGAGTAATTAATAGCCCTGTAGTTTTGAGTATAATTTAAAACTTAATATCCCTTTATTCCAATCCTCGTAGTAATATCAAGGGATCCTCTCTTAGTGATCTTCTACACTCTCTATGGAATCTACGTACAAAATTTCTAGATTTTTTAGTAGTAGTTTCGGTTGTGAATTGACACAAATATATTTAATTATAGATATAATATTTGATAACATAATGCTTTTAATATTTTTACAGTATTATTCAAAAACTTAAGAAAGCGTAAGAAAAATATTTAAAAAAAAAAATTGAACGTAGGGGCATTGGAATTCGGTTTCCAAGAGGTTTATAAAATTTTTTATACTTTTTCTAAAAATGTTATTCTTGAAAAATAGAATGATTTATTACAAGAATTCCACCATCTTAGAATGCATAAGTAAATCAATAAATGGCAAAAAAAGTAGCTTCACGATTTATCCCGCTTAGCAGGGTAGACAGACAGACAGACTCTCCGTTCCCTGCTTCGAACCCGCTTCATTCGAATTTGAGCCATTGCTTGTTTAGTGACGGAACTCAGTGCGGCGCGTAGTCTTACTAGCGAGGAGAAACGAAAATGTTTTAAATATTTAATTATACACCCTAGTGGAAATCGATTCCACAATCAATGGCATTCACAATCAAATGTCCCACTGCGCCATGATGGTTTCTATAATCCAATATTTACAATATATCAAGTCCCTTTATTAGCTTTATAAGGGTGTTTATTTTCCATGGCCGATGGAACTCATTTAGTCTCCAAGAACTTTGAAGTGAGAGTAATATTGCATTTTTATCTCAGAACCATTCTCTCGAAAGACTGAACAAATGGATTCGTCTGTTATTACGTATAAACCATTTGGAACGCTTATTACTTTTTATATTAGCTTTCAGGATTTTTTTCAGTTTAACCTTTGGCCTTATTATACCGTTTCCAGTTTTTATGGCTTAAGGTTGAATTCAGAGGTGTGATGGTTGTTTTGCAATGAAATTGTTGTTTTTTTGTATCTTCTTATATTTGTATAGGTATTTATGTTATATAGCTTGGTTGTAAGTAGGTACTTCTAATTTAAGCTGTCATTTTTGCTCACAAACCTATTAATTTTATGCACGCGTTCATTATTTAATTAAAAATGTAATTGCATTTTGAATGCGTTATTGCTTACAATTGGGGCATTATGTGTTTTAAATCAATCCTTGTATCAATATTTATTATTTTAGTGACTTATTTAATAAATATTTTGTGTTATGTTTTGTTACGTAGTACATACGGTAAAATAAAAAAAAATACAGGTATAAATGAAGTATAGATGAAGTTAAATATTTAAATAGGTAATAGAAACGTTTATTCTCAAGCTTATTTTACAAAAAAATATTAATATTATTTACAAAAAAGAGCAAACTTTCTACTAGCAAATATTTAAATTGTCTAAAATTAAATACAGCGCCATCTGTTGATTTATATCCCAAGTACGTCTTCAAGACACTACGTTGACTTAATTCGGAGTTACCTTGAAAGCTATTTCACAACAGATGGCGCTACCAGGTAGTAACTAAAAGTTAGTCAAATTTCATAATACAAAATGTTTAAATTAAAAATTAGCGATAATAAGATGAATATACGTTACCTACAAAACTATGACAAATTGGCGGTTCTTTAATATTAAATAGTATAATATACTATAAAAATATAATTTAATTATTTCTTCATCTTTAATAATATGTAATATAAAATATAAAAAAAAATGGCATATTTACTTAAGCATTTTTATTATTAAATTATTATTATTTCATTATATATAACTTTAACACCAATAATAAAACTTTACAAACAAAAACACAACAAAACTTTTCAACACTTCTTAAACAACAAAATATTATAAAATGAATTAATCTTACCTTTAACCTTAATAAATATAATGTTCTCTTGACCGCTTTAATAGATTTCCTATAATTAACACTGAAGCCGTATATATTTTACGGCGTGCGTATATATTTTAGGCCGGAGTCTCCTACATTACTGCACTTAGCAAAAGTTGGAGCGAAACTGACATTTTACGGTAAGAATACCACAGATTATTAAATGTTTTACAGTTTCTTCTTTTAATAAGCAATGACAGATTAAATAAGTAATAATTTAATATAAAAAATATTATAATAATGAATAAATTAGTTAGATTTATAAATTATTGTTACTAATAAAAAATTAGCTCTTACAGGAACATGATTATAGTAGCGACATCTATCGACATTTTCTTAAACAATTTTTATTACGATTTCTTTTTATTTTTTTATCTAATTCTGTTGAACACAACATAAGAATAATATATTAAAATAAAAAACAGTAAAATGGTTAAATATGTGGTTTTTTGGGTAGTAATTTTTTTTTTAAATATAACTACAAATAATAGTTATATTTGCTAGATTTAATAATAAAGAAATCATTAGATTGGCAGGTGTAAATAAACGAGTTATATGAATGAAAAAGTAAGTAATGAAATTTTAGATTTTGTGATTTTTACACAATTTAATTAAAATAATTTTAACCGAATTAAAGTACTCTACTTATGACAACGCACTACTGTAGAAGTTGAGTTCTAAAAATATACGCGATTCCAGATAAAATAGTTTAATTTAATATGAAAAAGAACATATTTAAAGGTTTTCATCATGCGAAGGGAACGGGAGTGCAATAATAATAAAAAACATAATTATAACATAGAATAAATAGAAAATAAATATTTCTTTATCTATTAACATTGTTTTTTTTGCAAGAAAAAAGTATTACGTCTGAATAATATTCTTTTTTTTTAGCTTCACGCTTATAACAGAGTAGGCAGAGGGAACCTGCGAACCTAGTGTTAAGACACTCCGTTCCCCACTTTCCGCCGAATTGAGGCATTACATTATTTCATAATGCAAAATCCTTTCGATTTTTCCTTCTTTTTTAATTATAGATACAAAAAATCTTTATGTTTTAGTTACACACGTTTTTTTTTAATGTATTTCTTTTTAAGCTGATTTATTATTAACTATTATATATAATTTATTAGTGGACAATAAATTGAGAGTGCTATAAATAAAATAAGCATTTCTCAAAGTGACAAACAGAGCCCTCGTCATGTCACATAGTTTCTGACTGCGTCACGATAATGCGTGGTCTTTGATGTAATTTTAATTAAAGTTATGAATTTTGGGGTGTCACATGCAAATATATGTACATACATATACTATAGTTAAACTTTGATAAATCGTTTTTCTTATATGTACATCGGCATTATTATAGTATATATATATATATATATATATATATTCATTAGGGGCCATCGTGGTGCAGTGGGATAGCGGCTAAGTGCAAACACAACCCAGAGACAGGGTTCGATTTCCACTCGCGGTATGTATATATATATTTAAATTATATTGTTTTCCTTGCTATGGCAAGACAGAACGCGGCGTTGAGTTCCACCATTCAATACGTAATGTCTGAATTTCGGACGAAAAACAGAGAACCATTGTGTTCTCTCTTCCTACCATATCAAAAACGTGAAGCTAAATGAAAAATTACAATCAAATGTAATCATGAAGTATTCACATTACGTAATATTTTTTTATGATTTATTTCCATTCATAATTGCTTTCACGTTTATGACAACGCATGAAGCACGGTTATCAGCACAATTATTCATTTATACTATCGTCATAACTTTTATTATAGATGTATTCAGACCTTAATGAATTTTAATTAAATTTTGTTTGACATTACCTACATAGCACCCGAAATTGCATGAATTAATCTTATTTAATAAGTAGTAATAGTGGCCATCTTGGCGCAGAAGGACAGCATCTGACTAAACGCGATTGGTTGTGGTTTCAATTTCTAGTTGAGGTAACGATTTTATATTTCAAAATAATTTAATTTTTAGGGTAATTATTTTAGGGTAATGATAGGGGTAATGATTTTATTTAAATTATTTTAACAAGGCAAAGCGCGGCGTTGAGTTCCGCCACTCAACACGCAATGCCTCAATTCCTCCTGGAGGAAAGTGGGGAGCGGAATCGTTGAAAGAGAATGGAGTGTCTTAACACTAGGTTCTCTGGCTTCCTCTGCCTACTCTGCTATATGCGGGTTACAGCGTAAAGTTATTTTAAGGCAAGCAATTTAAGACAAATGCGGCGTTAGGTTTCGCCACTTAACACGTAATGTCTCGAATTCGGCGGAAAATGACGAACAGAGTGACAGGATAAAGCTTGAAGCTGAAAAACTGACTAAACTCAACAACGCGCTTTGTCTTAGCATACATACATACATAGCTTCACGCTGTATCCCACATATAGCAGGGTAGGCAGAGGGAACCTATTGTTAAAACACTCCGTTACCCACTTATCGCCATATCGAAGCATTGCGTGCTGAGTGGCTTGCCTTAGCAGAACGGAAAAATGCAAATAATTTAAACATAATAATTCCCCGTGTGGCTCCCTATGGCAGGAAATCAAAGGTAAAGAAGGTGTGAGCGCTAAAAAAACAGGACGCCAGGAAAATATTGGGTATAAAATTGCAAAAAATTCGGCGGAACGTGAGGAACGGAATTGTTGAAAGAGAATGGGGGTAGATTAGGTTTCACTAGGTTTTCTGGTTCCCTCCGCCTACCCTGCTATATGCGGGTTACAGCGTGAAGTTAAAAAAAAAAAAGCTCTGACACCAAAATTCGATAGTGAAATTATTAAATACCTTTACATCCTATACCGGCTTCCCTAAATATATATCGGCTTCTCTAAATTTACAGGCTTCCCTTAACTCACCACTGCTGCGGCTTGCACGGATTTTTTAATTTTACATAAATTAACTGATGATCTATTAAATTCGATCCTGATAGGTCATGACTATATTAGTTATCTTTTTCTTTAGTCTTCGAGAACCAATAAAAACAAAAAACACGCTTGCCACTTTTTTAGTATTAAAGGATGGTAACCTTACACTACAAACTTAATGGACTGCGCCTACGTTTTTACTTTTTACGACTAATGGATTTAAAGAAGTTAAATGGAATATTACTTAACGAAAATAAAGTGAATATTTTTATTAGGTCATTTGAAAAGTGTTTATTATGTAAATATTTAATGGAAATTTGTCTATGTACTTACTTAAATAAAGTTTTATCTTAGCAAAGTAGAGATATGGCGGGTGTGTGCGTTGACTCATTTAATGACTTGATTAATTGAAATTAATTGAACTTTTACTGAATTTAATTGTATTTATTGAAATTTAACTGAAATTCATTGTGTTTATTGAATTTTTATTGAAGTCAAAAATTATGAATCAGTCTTTAAATGTGTTGCAAATTATATTTGGTATTTTTAATATATTTTTATTATTTTAAGCATGAGTTAAATCACTTTTAATGTTAAAGAATTGTAAACTGAGTAATTATTTAAATATTTTTAATTATATTATATTTTGATATTTGTTGCTAAGTCAAAAAAAATCTCAAGTATAAGTTTTAATTAAAAAAAAATCGAATATTATAAAAATGTTAACAAAGTCTCACAGAGGGACACTGCATTATAAAAAAAAAGTGGAGATATGAAGTACTTATCGCTCTGATATCGCTTGATAATAAATGTACTTCAAATATACCTACTATTTCACTATAGACGTTGGTCCAAAGCTTCTTCCCTTGTTATTATTATGTTTTTTATGCGTGTGTAAACTTTTTATTGGGTGAATCGATTTTGATGTTACTTTTTAATATGATAGCTAGTATAGTATTTTAAATTTAGTTTAAGTCTGTTGAGTAGTTTTTGAGTTATTCGTAATAATTTTAGTTTTTATTGCATTGTAAAGCCAGTTTTATTTATTTGTTAAAATGTTATTTATTCTTTATATTTTTTTTTCTCTTTATCTTAATCATCCTGGCAAACACAAGCTATGTGCATATTGTATTGACACGGACACGTACATTTCAAGCAAATCTTTAAACAAGTACTAAGTAGTAGGTCTAGTATAATTTAACAAGTAAGGTTACTAAATTTTAATTTAATTTTATTGCCTACTTTATCAACAAGTGTACGCGTTTCTCTGCGTAAGTATCTATTGTCATTCAATTTTTGATCAGTTAATCAAATAATACTTCAAAATATAATGTAATTATTTATGTGAAAGACATATAATTAAAACTGTTGAAATTCTCTTAAATCTCAATATTAACAAAAAAATATTGATAGAAAATAAAAAATATAAAATATAGTTATTTTATTTACGTTTTAAGTTAATAAGCCGCATTCGCAGTCAATGCCAATCCCTCAGCATATCGCATGACTGTGACAATATGTTAAACCAACACGCCCTTGCCATTGCCGTTTAGTATGTATCACTCCATTATGTAATTAGAGCCGCGCCTACGAGATATGAGGAAATCTGAAAATTGGACTATTTACTGTGTTAGAATTGTATTTTCAGCTAAAAGGTCTAATATATGAAGTTTTTTTTTAGCTTCACGCTGTATCCCACATATAGCAGGGTAGGTAGAGGGTACCTGAGAACCTATTGTGACTCCGTTCCCCACTTTCCGCCGAATTGAGTATGAAGTAAAAGTTATATTTGGTAACTTTTGAAAAATCTAGAACAGATTAGTGACAAATTTCTTTGTTCTACTTCTGCATTAAAAGAAATAGAGAATTCTAGTGTCATGTCACTCTGTTTTCAGCTTTCCGCCCGAATTCAAGACGCTATGTGTTCGTTTGTGGAGCTCAATGCCGCACCGTGCTTTATCTTACTAGTGCGATCATATATAAGTAATTGAACTATAGCGATTGTCCCGAATGGAGATTAAACTTACAGCTAGGCGCTGATTCACTGTACCAATGGACCTCATAAACATATACATTATGTGTGTATAATATATATACCTAATACCTATAGATTTAATAATTCAAATTTCCTCCGTTCGCGTCAAAATGAATAACAATATTTTTTATATTCAACAAACTTTACGGGGAAGAGGATATTAAGTTATGATAATTATCACGATTTGAAGGTACTTAACGTCGCGCGTTGTCTAACCAGAGGGGGGAGATAAACATTATTGATATGTAATTATGACCCCGATTGGGAATTGATCACACTCCGCCACGACAGCCACAATTTATCTTAGCAATTTGTGATATAGGTAGAAAATACCTTAGTTATTATTCAATTTCAACTTACTAAGCAACATTGGGTGCTTCTATAAATATGACTGACTTAGAATTCGAAAACCGGCGTCTCTCAGACCGCCACCAATAATTTATCCCCCATTTGCAACCAGGAAATGGTTTGGTACCTCCATCAAATTTCTCACCCCACGTTCCATTTCTTGTCATCATTATTGCTAACAATGCAATTTTGTATAAATTTACAAAGTTTTTACACGATATCTCGCTCAGGGACATGCGAACATGTAATTTGACGGTATAGGTACAGAGGAATAATTTCCGAGTGTTTTTGAGGAAATTAAGGTGAAGCTCTGAATTTTTAAACGCGCGTTTACCGCTTTCGTTGTTTTAATTTACGTTTGTATGGTCATATGTATTAGCATGTAGCGTGCGGAATGAAATTTTTCACGTTACATACAAGGGTCGAAAAGGTTTTGTTATTACAGTCTCTTTTATAATTTAGCCTAGGGAGGATGTAGGTTTGCCCTTGACCTTTTTTATCTGTAATGTCACATGTTCTGTGCCTGACTTAGCAAATGGAATATTAATTAATTAATTTAATTAGTACCAGTGGCCCAGTTGGGACTAGTCGAATACACATCGTATGATATCTAATAGGTAAATGTTTATTTATAATATTTTCCTCAGTCTAAATTCAGCATTTAGTTCCGTCGACTAAATGAGATAAATTATGAAGGAAAGCTAGTATAAGCAGTATGAAACATTTATAAAAGCAAAAAATTGACATAAAATCGCCCAATGCCCACTATATTCGTATTGTGAATGGTCGTTTGATTGATTGTGCTGTTTTGTTGAAGAAATTGCTCTTAAAAAATCGAAACAATCCGCGGTTGGGTAGATAGAACTCCGTTTTTCATTAGAGAAGTCATTGTTGACTGGCGGAACTCATCGCCGCACTTCTTACGAGAGCGGGCATTTAAATATTTTTTTCCTCCCCGAGTAGGGATTTAACGCCTGTCGTGGCGCAGAGGCACAAGCGTGCGACTGTAAACAAGACAGGTAGTGGGTTCGATTCCCACTCCAGGAAAAGTAAAATTTAATATTTTTATTTCTTGGGTTTGGTAACAAGGCAAAGCGCGGCGTTGAGTTCCGCCACTCAACACACAATGCCTCTGACTCTGACACGCAAATTAGCGGAAAGTGGAGAACGGAAATTTTGAAAGAGAATAGAGTGTCTTAGCACTAGGTTCTCTGGTTTCCTCTGCCTACCCCGCTATATGCGGGATACAGCGTGAAGTTAAAAAAGATAAAAAATACAGCGTGAAGAGTTGGGATAAAGTTCGTAAGTACACCCGTTTACACTCAGACATATCCACTATATTACGGCCTCACTTCAGATCGAAGATCTTTCCAAAATATACCTACGTGATATTGTCAATTACTATACATGTAAGGTTTATATTTTTTAAAATTGTAAGGTTTGAATTTTTTAAAACAAAACAGTACAAAATGCATTTCACGAATATTCTATTAAAAAATTCGCTTTAAAAAAATATTTGCTTAAAAAACAGAACGCATTGGGTGTTTTATAAAAAAATAACAAAACAGTTCCGTGTCAATAAATAATATTTATTTGATAGACAACTATGAAATATGAAAGCGGAATGAATTTAATTGTAAATTTATTGTATGAACAATGTTATAGTAGTATAAAAGGGACTTTTGATATGCTCAGTGGTCATGAGTTCGAATCCCTATTGAAGAAATGTTTATGTTTATTCTAAGTATAGAAAAAAGTGTTATAACTAAGCTATCGAGGCGCAGTGGGACTGCATCTGACTGTATATGTAATAATTGTGAGTTCGATTCTCACTTGAGGGAAAAAATATATTTAAGTTATTTTCATCTTGTTCAACCAAGCGCGTCGTTGAGTTCCGCCACTCAATATACAATGTCTAAAATTCGGTCAGAATTCTTATTAGCAGAAGCTAGTATGAAGTCACTCCGTTCTTCTTAGAACGGAGTGACTTCATACTAGCTTCTGTCTACATACCTATGAAGAATAAAGCTTCACGCAAGCTAAAAAAATATATCAATTAGGTTTATCAAGAATAAATGCTTTAAAAGTAAAATTTTCAAAAGCATTCACGTGACAAATATATCCAAAAAAAATTTTTTTTTCCAAATTCTTATCAGTTATACATCATTAATTTCAAAAACTTTATAGATAAGAAACTTTGACAATAATACCTTTTAATTATTATCACGCGGCTCAGTTACTTAGTAAAAGCCATTTGTTAGAGACAGCAAAAAGGGGCCTTCCCGAATAATTGATATAGCTAATTAATCTGAGCCCTACGACAAATAAAGGCAAATGATCACGAGTTTTGAATTGCAAATAAATACAATTTGTTATTAAGCCGATTACTATAGAAAAAAGCAGGATTCCGAATAGCAGGACTCTAGTGAGACTCTAGTGTCCAGACACGGTTCGCTGCTTTCGTTGCCTCAAATGGGAATCGAATCCACTTCGCTACGAGTTTGCTACGAGAAAGATCACAATTACTGCAGATTTTAATTAATAAGCTTAGAAAAGCTTCTTTCTGGCAATTTATGACAGTATTGTTATTATTTTAGCAGAAGTCTAACGAGAAGCTCAGGGTGACATTTTAGGGGATTTATAGTTTTAAGAATAATTAAGATTTCACCAAAAAAAAGAAAACCGACTTCAAATAAATTGAAAATTATTACGAATAACTCAAAAATTCTTCGTCAGGTTTCAACTAAATTTAAATGGGACCACATCAGAAGCATCAACTGTCATTTCAAAAAAGTATCATCAAAATTAGTACACCCAGTAAAAAGTTATCCTTTACCACACATAAAAGAAAATATCATAGTAAAATTGATAACCTCTTTTTTTTGAAATCGGTTAATAATATACATTAACCAAATATTCATAGACATACCAAGTAATATTGCTTAACATTATTTATTGAAAGTAACTTTCCGTTCAATAAATATAGACTATCATATAAACCTTTTGATCCATGTAAATTTAATCCGGGGTTATCCTCAATCCACAATTCCTCATAAAACTTTATTAATCATAAAGTGTGAATTGTTTTGCCAATAAATTGAAATTATAGGCAGATGGGCGGACCGAGGGCTTGTATGTATAATTTGTACGCATTAAATATGTGTTGACTAGGTAGTAGGTTCAGATTTAAAATACTCAATATTATAGCTTGACGCTTTATCCTCGCATAACAGGGCAGTCGGAATTTTTTTTCCCAAGACACTCCGTTCTTCGCTTTTTCCCCGTTGGATGGTGAAACTCAACGCTGTGACCTTATTTAAAATTTCATAAATAGTAAAATTTCTTCAGTGAAATGTATTATATATTTATATTCATATATATTTCATCTCTCAAAAGGCATCTTTGGTGTTAAAGTAATGGTAAAAATAAGCAATTTCAAACTAAACAAAAATCAGCAGTTGGATGAAAGGCCAGTGAGAGAAGTGGCGAGACTAGTGTCTTGAATTCACCTCGCTTTGAATTATTTCTGCCCGAATTAAATACATTGCGTGGTAAGTGGCCGAAATCAACGATGAGCTCTGTTTCACCGGAGGATATGAAAATCATCATGAATCCAAGTAAATTTTGAATATAATATAAAAAAAAATATAAAAAAATAAAAAATGATAATAACAAGAGAGTTTTCCGGCATCATTATATAAATACATCATATTTAACTAAATATACAAATATCAATACAAGTGAAAGATAACCTTACAGCACTTAAGATAGTCTGCATCATAATGGGCACTGAAACACCTTCAAGCAGTGATGAGGATGGACACCAGACACCAGAGTAAAAATTCAATTAAAATGACACTAATAAGTAACAAATTATAGACAATGAAATTAAAAAGAAATAAATCATTTACAATCAGTCAGTGTCTCACAGCGCTACGACGGTGAATATTACATACGTACATATATTGATATTCGCTTCGCGCTTTATCCCTAGCGAAGTCAGAAAGTCAGGGTATATACTAGTGTCCCCGTTGAGGCATTAACAACGCGTTGTCTAGCAACGTATATGTCACTTTATATAATGGATGGATGTGAAACCACGGTAGTGTGTGTATGATGTTATTTTACACTCCTTCTCTATATAAACTATAAGTGTGCCAAATTTCATACTCCTCCGTCCGCGTCATATTCGTAAAAAAGATTTTTCTTCACATATTAATATATAAATTTAAAAATAAAAGAAAAAACATCAAAACCGATGTAACAAAGGACATACGGACGTGCGTCCATCAAACCCACTCCAAATAATGACGGCGTCTACATTACGAGTTTATGGTGGCATTAAAGTAGGTGGCACATTGTGTAAAAAGTATAAACCGTGAAGTTAGATTCTATTGTCGATTGCGTTCAATTCCTTACAATACTTTGTGGGAATACTCGCTTATGGATCGCGTGATACGGAAAATACGAAAGTAAAATACAATTAAAATAAAATAAAATCGCCTGTCCTGGCACAGAGGCACAAGCGTGCGACTGTAAACCGCGACAGGTTGTGGGTTCGATTCCCACTCCAGGAAATGGCATTTCACATTTCCTGAGTGGTGACAAGGCAAGCGCGGCGTTGAGTTCCGCTACTCAGCAGGCAATGCCTCAAATGGGCGGAAAGTAGGGAACGGAGTGTTAACACTAGATTCCCTCTGCCTACACTGCTATATGTGGGATATAGCGGGAAGCTAAGTATGTATGTAAAATAAAATAAAATCCTATAAAATAAAATAGAATAGATAAGAACAGAACAGAACAGAATAGAATAGAACAGAACAGAACAGAATGAAGAAATTTATATATTATTTTAAATAAAAATATCTATATGTATACACTAAAACTGAATTCATAGCCTCCGTTATATTAATAATGCTTATTAAAAAAGCAGATTCACGCTTTTTACTGCATAGCGCGGTAGTCTTGGTAAACCGAGTGGCAAAACACTCCTTTCCGTACGAAATTAGACGAATTGAGTGGCGTAATTCAACGCCGTGCTTTGTCTTACGACAGCGGAGAAATGAAAATTATTTAAATTTGACCATCGAAGCATCGTGAACATCGAACCTCCTATTAATCACTTTCTCACTCATATGCTGTCCCTCTGTGCCTCAAAGGCCATTACATGCACAATTATAAATTTACTATTTACTTACAAAACTGAAAAAGCGTAATTTAAGTACTTATTCATTGATTCATTAAATAAAGTAAGGCGATTGGTGATTCAGGTCAAAACGATAATAAGTAGACAAAGGAACTTCGTTAACTTCGACAATGTTTGTTTGTAATAAACTATATTAAATTATATTTGCCGGAACAAATTGGTTTGTTCCTCGTTAAATATTTTACAATAGGTATGTATTTTGCAGTATATTCAAAATGCAGTTTTATATTTTTTTGTTATTATTTTATTTCATTTTTTTAAGCTTCACGCTGTATTCCGCACATAGCAGGGTACACTCTGTTCTCTTTTAACATTTTTGATCTCTACTTTTCGTCGAATTTAGGCATTGTGTGCTGAGCGGAAATGAACGCCGCGCCTTGACTTATTGCCAAAGCGAGGAAATGAAAATACTAAATATTATTTTATATTTTCATTTCCTGGAGTGGGAAACCTTTATTGGTCTCCTATATTTCTCTAGGGGTCCAGTTTTAAATTTCTATGCACAGTAGTTTCGTCTATACGTTACCTGTCAGCCATTTAGCAAATGAAGTAAAAAGAAGAAAAAGTAAGAGACTAAAAGAAAAATATATTGATGGCAGCGCACTTTTTTAACTTGTGTTGTCTAGTGTGAAATACACGGTTCTCTACTTCGAGATATGCCTTAGCACAATAGTTGCCAGCTTGAATCTCACTCGAGGCATTTTTATATGCACATTATGAAAAAAGACCATTCATGGCGTACTTGGACAGCGTATGACTGTAAACGGGGTTGGTACTGGATTTGATATCCATTGGCACAATTGACAAATTCCGCCTCTCAGCTTGAAATGTTTTGAATTCGGGCAGTAAGAGAAGCACGGAGTGTTTTGACACTATGTTTTCTCTGTCTACCCTGCTATACGGGGTAAGGCTTTAACCTGAAAATAATATATAATATTTTTTTTTTAGCTTCACGCTATATCCCGCACATAGCAGAGTAGGCGGAAAATCTAGTGTTAAGACACTCCGTTCCCCCTATCAGCCGAATTAAGGCATTGCCTGCTAAATGGCGGAAGTGCACGCTGCGCTTTGCCTTGTTAAACCCAGGAAATGAAAATACTAAACTTACATTTCCTGGAGTGGGAATTGAACCCATAACCTGTCTTACAGTCACACGTTTGTGCCTCTGCGCCGCGACAGGCGATAATTAATTCTCGATGACATAAAAAAATTTCAAATATTCGAAAGTCTCTCTTATTATAATTTACAATAAGCGCGACTTTACGATAAAAATTCCGTAGTAGTTTAAGATAACAGCAGACTATGAAACATAATTATAGAAGTTTATTCTCGCAAGCGATACACTATTTACTAGAACACATAAATTGCAATAATTAATTAACAAAACAGCTTCCACTTATTTACTTAACGCAGATAGAGAAAGCCTGAACCTGAAGTGTTAAGACACTCAGTTTTCGACTTTCGAGATTTGCATGATTAGTGGCGGAACTCAACGCCATTCTGCTTACCAGAACCGGGAAATTAAAATAAATTTAATTATAATCAGTCTCTAGAGCAGGTATCGAACCTACAACTACTAACTACATTTAGACACTTTCCTGCTATACTATAATAGATTTTTTTAAATATTACTTTTTAATTAAGTGTTATTACTCAAAAAGTCGAAAAAAAAAGGTTTTCTTTTAATAGTAAATATTTTACAAACATTATTTTAAAGTAAGTACAAAATAAAACATTTAAACAGGGTTCATTAACCCTGTTATACATTTATAATTCGAAGATTTTAATTAAATACAAATTATGTTTACAAAGGCAGAGTTAAAGTCAATTAAGAGAACGACACTTAAAATTGCGAACACTGGAGGTGGAACAAAGAAAATTTCCTAAAGAGTAAATGAACAGATGTTTCTGGAAGTCGTTTTACTGTACAGAAATGAATGTCGACTTTGTAAAAAAAACAGTGAAATAATTAAATGCATTTGGGACGTTTTTAGCTGAACTGTGGAGGTTACGGGTTTACATCTCATATGGGAAAATAATAATATATCTATTAAATATAGTTTCTTTGATACCGTTGCAGGATATGAATCCACGCCTCATGGAATTCATTCAAGCGTTCAAGGCAATTAAACTATACGTTCTTATCGAATTACGTCGAAATTCATATGTTACTTACTTTGTTATAACTTATTTTTATTGTTATTTTTTATGCAACTAAATGAATTTATGTAAAAAACACTAAATATCAGAAAGTCCATCAAAGTACAGTAAATATTTTCACGAAATTCTTGTGAAATGTCAAAATCTTTCTAAATGTACTGAAAAAATAATTAATTTATTATTTATCTATCCCAAAAACATTAAATTTCCCTGTTATTAGGATATAACTTTTTGTATAAAAGTGTGTTTGAGTTAAGTAATATATTTAGGCACAAGTATATTGACAAAAGTAGTATATATTTTTATACAAAACTATTTTTTACTATAATTAAATACAAGAAATACTAAAATGTTAAAACTTTCAGGAAATGTTAAATTTTCATTTCCTGGGTTTGGTAACAAGGCAAAGCGCGGCGTTGAGTTCCGCCACTCAGCACACAATCCTCAATTCGGCGGAAATCGAGGAACGGAGTGTCTTAACACTAGCTTCTCAGGTTCCCTCTGCCTACCCTGCTATATGCGAGAAGTTAAAAAAAAAGCTAAAATATTACCAAAAACAATGCATACAGACGTAATCAAAATAATTCGCTAGTACGAGTACATAATAAATAACACAAACTAGACGTGACATGAGAAATGAGTTATTGCTCAACCGTCACTGTTGCAAAGTTCAGATTGTAATCGCTGCGAAACTGGATAACTGCCAACTTCAGGATTAACAAGTGGATGTGCTCCCAATTATAACGCTGTAAATTATAAAAAAACTTCAGGATTAACAAGTGGATGTGCTCCCAATTATAACGCTGTAAATTATAAAGTTTTCCTCAAAATTTAACTTTTAGGGAACTAAAATCTATGATTTAATATATATATATATATATAGATTTTGAATTTATTACATGACTACTTGTTACCCGTTTCGCTTGCGAGATTAATGGCAATCCATACTATTTGCTATAGTGTATAATGCGTATATGCGTTAATTTGAAGGCTTTGTAGCTAGGTTTACAATTTTTTTTGGCAAAAAATCATGCCTGGCAATATATTTTTTTTAATAAAAAGTATTGTATGTCCTTTTTAATACCTCTAAGAATATATGTTTAAAGATTCATGATAATCGAATAAGTATTAGGGATATGGTACATTGGTTAGGCACATGTTTTTAGCTTCATTCATCTCTCGTATATAGCGTAGGAAGATAGACACATACAAGACACTACGTTCTCTACTCTCCGCCGATCTTGGACAGGTACTTTTTAGTGACTTTGATTGTGTTTATTTTATAATAGTGCAGTAGAAAAAGTTAAAGTTTTAACAATAAAAGAAAAAAACGACTTGTAGTTAAATACACTAAAAAGTAAAAGTGTTACGAATAACTCAGAAACTATTCCTCAGATATTAACTACTTTTAATGGGACCATATCAGAAGGACTAGCTATCATATTAAAAATTATCAAAATTAGTTAACCCAGTAAAAAGTTAGTGGATTGATAAGCTTCTCCCTATTTTTAAATCGCTTAATAATAAAATTTGTTTCATTACTCGAACAAACTCATAAAGTCTAGGATTCTCATCGCTTTGTACTGCTAGGGTCAGTTATATTAGTGTTTGTTTCAATCATTGTTCTTATTTCAATATTTAATATGTATTAGAAATTTCAGAAAACTTTGGAAGTTGAATATTAAACAATGTGTTTTTGTAAATATTGGAGTTCTTGTATGTTTGTTCGGAAATGAAATGTCCACGAAAAGTCCAAAGCTATGATTTGTATTTATACTAGCAATGTTTTCTGTGTTTGCTATTACTTCTATGCATACTTTTATAGTCCAGGAATCTGGACTCCGGGTACCCACTCGATTGGGGACTCGGTCGGATGAAACTCCGGACCGGCAGATGATAGGACGTCTTTATACCCACTAAACCCTTATAATGCTCCTCTTCGACTGCCACTAGCTGAGGCGACTGGAACTAGTGTTTCTATATCATGCTATATCTATTTTACTTAACTAAGGTAAATATAAAATGTAGTAAGTAAAAAAGTAAAAAAAGTATCTCAGTCTTGCCAAATGATTGTACTTAGAAATAATTTTTAGGTAGCGGAAATTTATTAAAATCGCTCTACAGATATGCTAACAACAAAAAAATCGCTCTACAGATATGCTAACAACAAAATATTGGTAATATTGACTATATTACCAATATTATAACTGCAGTATATATTTATTGCATGACTAAAACGCCTGTCGTGGCGCAGAGGCGCAAGCGTGTGACTGTAAACGCGACAGGTTGTGGGTTCGATTCCCACTCCAGGAAATGTAAAATTTAGTATTTTCATTTCTTGGGTTTGGTAACAAGGCAAAGCGCGGCGTTGAGTTCCGCCACTCAACACGCAATGCCTCAATTCGGCGGAAAGTGGGGAACGGAATTGTTGAAAGAGAATGGAGTGTCTTAACACTAGGTTCTCTGGTTCCCTCTGCCTACCCTGCTATATGCGGGTTACAGCGTGAAGTTAAAAAAAATATATTTATTTATTGCATTTTAACTGGCGGAACTCAATAATGCACTCTGTTTGCCAGAGCGAAGAATTAAAAAAATAATATAATCCCTGAGTGGTAATCGAACCCACAACAGTGTTTACAGCAAGACGCAGTGGGACTGCACCACAATGTAAATAATACCTTTACAGTATATAAGCTTGGACTATTCTACTATAAACATCACCTTTACACTAACAATAAAGAAAAAACAAATCAAATACAGAAATTACTAAAGTACTTTTGCTATTGCGAAATACTAAAGGAAGCACTGAGATACACTTTTGTTTCATTAAATTGAGAAGATATTGCGTCAGTCGCGGATCGCGATAGGAGTGATGCTTATTGAAATTCCCGTCCGCGTTGCAGCGTAATGCAATTTTAATCGCTTTACCTGAAACGAAGATATATTTATTATTATTATTATTCAACTTCACGCTGTATCCCGCATAGAGCGGGGTAGGCAGAGGAAACCAGAGAATCTAGTGTTAAGACACTCCATTCTCTTTCAACATTTCCGTTCCCCACTCTCCGCCAAATTGAGGCGTTGCGTGTTGAGTGGCGGAACTCAACGCCGCGCTTTGCCTTGTTACTAAACTCAAGAAATGAAAATACTAAATTTTACATTTCTTGGAGCGGGAATCGAACCCACAACATAAATATATTGTTGTATATTTCTTAATATCTTATAATGTAGTAAAAATGTATAATATGTCCATTATTTTTAGTGTTAGTTTTTTTTTGAAGTTGTGGATAATGACCCTGTTGGTCTTTTCACCGATACCGGGTAGGTAAAGGAAGAGTGTGCTCGGTTCCTGCGAAGATAGCAAGTTATTCTGATAAATAAGCTATATTATTGTAAAGTTTTATCTAAATACATACATACATAGCTTCACGCTGTATCCCGCATATAGCAGGGTAGGCAGAGGGAACCTAGTGTTAAGACACTCCGTTCCCCACTGTCCATTTCCTGGAGTGGGAATCGAACCCACAACCTGTCGCGTATACAGTGTCACGCTGCGCCACGATAGACGTTTGTCTAAATACGTTCAATATTTTATCATAAAAGAGTAACAAGTATCTGTCTTACCATCCTCACAAATTTTAACAATTACAATAGTAGGATATATAAAGTAGGTATTTTTTACTTTATAGATTTTTTTGTTTTTTTTATACACATATATTTTATTTTTAATAATAATTAATATATATATATATATATATATATATATATATATATATATATATATGTTATATATTTATATATATGTATTTTTTCTTGAAATCTCGTCTGTATTTTAAATATAATTTATCTTACTATTATATGTTATCTATAAGAGTCCTATATTTTTAATTTTTAATGTAGTCTTTCATATATTTTTATTTCAATTTTTTAACTTTCGCTTAAAGTCTAACAAAGGATTTATATTAGCAAGTATATACAAACGACTACCATCTAATCTATGAAGCTCATCTACCGGTATATCTCATAGGCTTCCGACTAGGTTATTAGAATTACACGCTTTTGAATATCCCTAACTACTTCCTTTGACGATTTCTAACCGAAATTGAGTGTTCCCTTCTGTAAACACGTAGAAAGTCATCCAACTTTTGACTATAGTGAGTGTCGCTTAACTCAATTAATATGATAATGGCATACCTACTTTACAACATGAATTAACAATATATAACAATAATAACAAATACATCCATCGAAAAAAACATCGAAAAAAACGTGACAGGTTGTGGGTTCGATTCCCACTCCAGGAAAT
>JAKGSA010000859.1:63720-162481 GCA_033558755.1 Philaethria dido | reverse complement strand
TATATATATATATATATATATATATATATATATATGTTATATATTTATATATATGTATTTTTTCTTGAAATCTCGTCTGTATTTTAAATATAATTTATCTTATATGTTATCTATAAGAGTCCTATATTTTTAATTTTTAATGTAGTCTTTCATATATTTTTATTTCAATTTTTTAACTTTCGCTTAAAGTCTAACAAAGGATTTATATTAGCAAGTATATACAAACGACTACCATCTAATCTATGAAGCTCATCTACCGGTATATCTCATAGGCTTCCGACTAGGTTATTAGAATTACACGCTTTTGAATATCCCTAACTACTTCCTTTGACGATTTATAACCGAAATTGAGTGTTCCCTTCTGTAAACACGTAGAAAGTCATCCAACTTTTCACTATAGTGAGTGTCGCTTAACTCAATTAATATGATAATGGCATACCTACTTTACAACATGAATTAACAATATATAACAATAATAACAAATACATCCATCGAAAAAAACATCGAAAAAAACGCGACAGGTTGTGGGTTCGATTCCCACTCCAGGAAATGTAAAATTTAGTATTTTCATTTCTTGGGTTTGGTAACAAGGCAAAGCGCGGCGTTGAGTTCCGCCATTCAACACGTAATGCCTCAATTCGGAGGAAAGTGGGGAACGGAATTGTTGAAAGAGAATGGAATGTCTTAACACTTGTTTCTCTGGTTCCCTCTACCTGCCCTGCTATATGCGGGATACAGCGAGAAGTTAAAAAAAAAATTATAAAACAAAGAATTATTAGATTTCCCCTAATAAGATTCGTGCCCACAACACTTGCATCGGCGACGTGAAATTAAAATGTTCATCCTTTTATGCTAAACCAAGCATTAACAATTACCGTTAATAAACGAAGGAAGCGTAATGTAGGTAATATGATTTTTATTAAATACAAGGAGAAAATATTGCGTGTTCCGCGGTACAAAGCGGCACTTAATGAAATTCTACCGCGACTTGCAGCTGAAAGAAAGTAATTTCTGTTTATACCTAACTAGTATTATACTAGAGGCTATCGTGACGCAGTGAGACAACGTCTGGCTGTAAACGATTGGTTGTGGGTTCGATTCCCACTCGGGGGAGTTATTAAAGTTATTTTAATTTCTCCGCTGTGGTGAGACAAAGCGCGACGTTGAGTTTCGTCACTTAACAAGAAATGTTTTAAATTCGGAGTGTTTTAGCACTAGGTTCACTCTGACACCCTGCTTGGTGGGATAAAGCGTGAAGTTCCAAAAAAAAAAATGTTATACTATATTTTTTACCTATTTTATTATATTTATGCATTTATTATATAATTGGGACGTATGGCTGAATTCGATGGATAGAATTATGAAATTATTTTCAATATAGACGTTGATTGAGATTCCTTATTTCCTGTATCAAATTAAAACACAAACTGTTTTGTATATATAATATATAATATTTTCTTTTCAAAAGTGATTAAGAAGTATCTAAAGGTATTATTTTTGTACTAAAAAAGCAAAGCACGTTGTAGATTGCGCACTTTCTTGACATTTTCGGATAACTGTTATTAAAGTTGGGAGCTAAGGAGATATAAAAACAAACTTAAAATATCACAGCAAGAAGCTAAACTATATTAAATACAAATAGTTGTTTCCACGATTCCATGTGCATATTTTTTTTTACACAGAATTGATATTTCCTTTATACATACATAGCTTCACGCTGTATCTCGCATATAGCAGGGTAAGCAGAGGGAACCTAGTATTAAGACACTCCGCTCCCCACTTTCCGCGTATTAAGGCATTGCATGCTGAGTGACGGAACTCAACACCGCGCTTTGCCTTGTTACCAAACCCAGGAAATAAAAAAATCCATTTCCTGGACTGGGAATCGAACCCACAACCTGTCGCGTTTAGAGTCGCACGCTTGTGCCTCTGCGCCAAGACAGGCGTTGATATTTCCTTTCCATATTCTTTTATATATAAATATAAAAGATATAGGTTAAATCTGTTTATAAATATGAATTTAGTTAAAAAAATTCTTCAAAAGATATTGAGAGGACTCTGGCTAATAAGGTTTTCTTTTAATGGAAGGACAAGGCAAACTAGCGTTTGGGTCACCTGATGGTAAGTGATCACCGCCGCCCTCGGTCCCGTGTAACACCAGAGGAGCTACAGGTGTGTTGCTGGCCTTTGGGGTGGGAATAGATGTGGTTATTTAGACGGTTAGTTCTAGGTTCGTTCTACTTTTCAGTATTTTTTTATTTTTGTCTACATACATGTGTATGGATATACAATGTAACCTAGAAATTTATTGTATATCACTGCGTTTAGAGTAATGAAGAAAATATGAAGAATTAAAAAAAAAATGAATTCCACTTTGCAATGGATCAAACTACATTATTTTTTTTAAATTGAAAAGCACAAATCTTTCTCTCTAAAATTTGTTTCATCAAAATAAAAACAGCAAAAGCAGTATAAAATAACAAGTTTACAACAATTCTCGCTAGTCATAATTGATCAAAGGATACGCTTTAGCCGTACGTGATATAATCGGGTTAATGCTATCATAAACCAAATTGACCGGCAATAATTATGTTATGGCCGCTACAAAACCGACCACTGAACTATGTATGCATATTTAATATTATTTATCGGCATAGAATAATAACAATATATTTGTATGACTCATAAATAAGTTATAGTCATTTTAAACTGGTGTTATAAATCTGGCTAATTTAAATTATTATTTTACAGATAGTGACTCTATCAAATACTAGCTGTATCACGCGGATTTGTTAACGAATACTTTTTATAAAATCTAAATTAATTTTTTCCTGTTTTATATATTTCTACAGGAATTTCAAGAAATCCTGTTTAAGTG
This sequence comes from Philaethria dido, assembly GCA_033558755.1. Lineage (NCBI taxonomy): Eukaryota > Metazoa > Arthropoda > Insecta > Lepidoptera > Nymphalidae > Philaethria > Philaethria dido. Next base: position 159,603 of record JAKGSA010000859.1, on the reverse strand, counting down.
AAGACAGAAAGAGCGTTATGAATTTCATTCACACGGTGATTCTATGCAATGCTAAGAAGTTTAGGTTAGGTAGAGAGAGCCTAGTATCAATGCACTTACGTTTTAGCCCAAATACGAGACATCGTGTCTACTCAACAAGCGCAGAACTTAACTACCAGAGCTAGGACATGAAAATAATTTAAATATCATCACGTCGTGAAGAAGTTTTTTTTAAGTTTTGCTTCACACTGTATGCCACATATAGCAAGATAGGCAGAGAGAATCTGAGAACCTAGTGTTAACCCTTTGCATTCGAGGCCTTACTACTTACTACGAGGCCGGGCACCGTATTGGCGCCGCTCGAATTAAAAGGGTTAAGATACTCCGTTACCCCCTTTCCGCCGAATGAGGCATTGCGTGTTGAGTGGGGGCACTCAACGCCGCGCTTTGCTTTGTTACCAAGCCCAAAAAATGAAAATACTAAGCTTTTACATTTTTTTCCTGGAGTGGGAATCGAACTCACAACCTGTTGCGTTTACAGTCGCATCCTTGTGCCTCTGCGCCACGACAGGCCTTAAGAAGTTCCTTAATTATAAATATTCTCACGTATTGAGATCGAATCTGTTCCCATCGTTACTTAGACTAAATAATATTACACCGCCACTAAGGTTAATAATAGTAATTTATATTATATCCTCGTAGGTATTTCCTATTACTCCAGCAGCAGTAGGATGCGTCATATTGTATGTCATCGTAACTTCCTTTGGATACGAATATTAGCACGCTAATAAAATACCTTTAATTCTCAATATACCTACCACATACTTACAACTAAGCACTATACTTCACAATAGGTGGAACACTGATTATAAAATATTGCGCCCTGAAAAGCTAAAGAAGAGGTTTATGAAGGAACCTGAGAACCTAGAGTTAAGTAAGACACGCTGTTCTATTAAGATTATCGTTTCCTACTACATAAATTACATAAAAACTAAACGCCTGTCGTGGCGCAGAGGCACAAGCGTGCGACTGTAAACGCGACAGGTTGTGGGTTCGATTCTCACTCTAGGAAATGGATTTCTTCATTTCCTGGGTTTGGTAACAAGGCAAAGCGCGGCGTTGAGTTCCGCCACACATTGCCTCACATGCCTCAATTCGGCGGAATGTGGGGAATGGAATTATTGTAAGAGAACGGAGTGTCTTAACACTAGGTTCTCAGGTTCCCTCTGCCTACCCTGCTATATGCGGGATACAGCGTGAAGTTAAGAAACATAAAAAAAATACTACATAAGTTCTTTTTTTTATATGATTTACTAATTAACTGTCAGACGAGGCATAGGTGAATCTACTGGATGTAGAAAGTTAAAATTAGGGGTGCACTTAGTAGAATTTCTTCAAATTCCTGCGGAAACAAAAGAAACGACGAAATTTTACATATATAATTCACACAAACAGATGAATAAGGTAAAAATTTTTATCCCATAATCAGTCTCATTCCAAGTTCTAAACAATGGGGTTATATTTTAATCTTAATTCGTCTTTTTCGCAGAGAGGAATTTCAATTTATGCCCATTGAACACTGACATTTTTAACTTCTCCGTTCCCTTATCTTTTTTTTCTATAGATTTTTAAAATTAATTTATAAATCAAATTTAATTTTTGAATGGTATGAATTCGGAAGAGGCCATCGTGGTGCAGTGGGACAGCGTTAGACTGTAAACGCGATTGGTTGTGAATTCGATTTCCATTAAGGGCAATGATTGTATGTAAACTATTTTCATTTCACCATTTTGGTAATGCATAACGCATTGTTGAGTTCCGCAACATAACACATACTAATATTTTTTTTTTTAACTTCACGCTGTATCCGGCATATAGCAGGGTAGGCAGAGGGAACCCGAGAACCTAGTGTTAAGACACTCCGTTCTCGTACAACAATTCCGTTCCCCACTTACTAATATTAAACGTAATTTTTCATCACTCCCAAAACAATGGCTATTCAATTTTATTTCATAATAGTCATATCAAGTAAATATTGAATGCAATCACTTAATATAATAACAGTTGAAATTTAACGAGATGGATCCGTAATGGAGCCGTATATCAAAATTAAAACTTCGTTGAGTGGCAGCGTCAATTCATGAGCACTTGACAGCTTATTGGCGCACTGTGAAATTAAAAATATGGGAATTTTATATTAAAAAATATAATAATTGTTGTATGCCAACATTGTGGGATTCTAGGCAATGGAAAAAAAAAGTAATTTTGAATTCTAAATTAATAAGGATGCAGAGCAGCTTTACGCTTTATACGCCGCATAGCAGGGTAATCGGAATAAACCTAGCGTCAAGACACTCCGTTCACCGCTTTTCGCCCGAATTTGAAATATTACGAGTTAACGCCTGTCGTGGCGCAGAGGCACAAGCGTGCGACTGAAAACGTAACAGGTTGTGGCTTCGATTCCCACTCCAGATGGAATTTTTCATTTCCCGGGCTTGGTAACAAGGCAAAGCTCGGCGTTGAATTCCGCCAAAAAGTGAAAAGTGGGGAACGGAGTGTCTTAAGACTAGGTCCCTCCTATCCTGCTATATGCGGGATACAGCGTAAAGCTATGTATGTAAATTAAAAAAGCTACTAAATAACAATTTATAGCAAGAAAATAAAATATATTTATATATCAAATATAATTCTAAACTATTCAGAGTTGTTTTAATCACACGTCAGAAGTTTATATAAACTTTTACGCTTTGAGGTTTTCGTTGAAATAAAACAAAATGTTCCAGTTCTACCTTTTGAGGCTTTTACGAGTTTTTAATTGCAGTTAACTTTTTGTTGTTTCGTTTATTTTCATAAGAAGATTTATCAAACAATTTTGAAATTCAAGCAAAAAAGGCCGCTTCACTCTTTATCCCGTCGAAGGGTAGTCAGAGTGAAGACACTCCTGTTCACTGCTTTCCGTCTGAATTCGATACTCTTGGGTGTTAAGTGGCGGAACTCAACGCCGTTCTTAGTCTTACCAGGGGAGAGAAATGAAAATTTAAATATAGTAATTTCTTCGAGCGAAAATCGAACTCACAATCGTGTTTAAAGTCAAACATTGTCCCAATGTGCTACGATAGCATCGCATGAAGTTAATGAAGTTATGAAAATTACTGTTTTAGCTTACTGGTGTGGTACGGTGATTTACTGGTCTTGGAAATAGTTGTTCCTATTTTTTTTGTGTAGTGAATATAAAAATATTTTATTATTATTTTAACTGATATTTATACACAGGATAGAAAAAAAATAGTGTGCGTTTGTCTTTGTGTCTGTCAAAACGCTCTAGCCTGTAGCTATATGTTTTTATTGACTTATGTTAAAAATTTTTAATGCTTGTTACAATTTATTTATGATGTTCAGTTAACGTTTAATAAGTATTTTAAGATTTCTTTTAGTTTTACGCTGTTTCCCGCACATAGCAGGGTAAGTAGATGGATACAGAGAACCTACTGTTAATACACTCCGTTCTCTTAAGATTTCCGTCCCAACTTTTCGCCGAAATGAGGCATTTGGAGATAAATATGTGCTTTCTCCGGGTGTTAGTTATTATAGACTATTGAAAGGAGATAATATTACTTACCATTTAACTGTCATTTATCAATTAACCAATTAAATAAAAGCCGTCTTTTTTAATATTTTTATATACGATATATTTGCCACAGCGTAAAGAGAAATTGCGAAATTAGATAGTAAAATTGATATATAAACATACTTGTTTTATGGTAATATTATATAACAATGTATTAAAATCTACAAATTATAGATATTTAAAACTCTTTCTTTATTCATTGAGTGACTAACAGGCTGTGGGTTCGATTCCCACTCCAGGGAATAAAATATTTACATTTTCTGGGTTTGGTAACAAAGCAAAGCGCGGCGTTGAGTTCCGCCACTCAACACGCAATGCCTCAATCTGGCGGAAAGTGGAGAACGAATTTATTGAAAGAGAACGGAGTGTCTTAACACTAGGTTCTCAGGTTCTCTCTGCCTACCCTGCTATATGCGAGATACAGCGTAAAGTTAAAAAAAAAAAACTAACAGACACCCCATAAACCAAGCTATTGAGCGTAGAAAACAGTTGCACGTAAAATATAGTTTTCCAGTAAAGTGAAGAGGAATACCAAGAAAAAATTTCCGGAAAATCCTACGAGAACAAGAGAAATAATTTCATATTAAATTAACTATCTTTCAAATGTATACACAGTATTAATACATCGATATGAAATTTTCAAAGTAATTAAATTTCACCATCACACGTCTCGTTAACAGCCAGTTAACCGGATATTACAGGGACCAATTAAGCCCTCTGGGCCGGTTTGCACTTGTCTTAATAAAGCTTATATTGGAGATCGCTTGTATTTACATATAGGAACATGCTATAAATATTCATAGTAAACGTATCGGTTTCTGAATTATTAAAAGAATGAAGCCTGATACCTATAGATTAAGTCTAAGTTATAGATTTCTTTATCAATTTAAAAAAAAGAGTATTTTTTTATAAACAGTGTGTTTTGAGCTAATTTTAATTTTTTTTTTTTTTTTTTTTTTTTTATGGAAAGGACAAGGCAAACGAGCGTTCGGGTCACCTGATGGTAAGTGATCCCCGCCGCCCACGGCCCCGTGCAACACCAGAGGAGCTACAGGTGCGTTGCCGGCCTTTGAGGTGGGAGTAGGCGCGCTTCTTGAAGGTACCCATTTCGTATCGACCTGGAAAAACTGCCGCAGGTAGGCCATTCCACAGTTCAGTGGCACGTGGAAGGAAATTCCTTCGAAACCGCACAGTACTGGAGTGCCACGCATCCAGGTGGTGTGGATGGTATTCATGATTTCTTTTATATATTAAATGCTTTCGATGAGGTCTCATTATAATTTAGTTAAGATCTAAAGAGTAGTTTTTCAGTTATTTGTTAAATTTTAGTGCTTTTGTTTTAAGAAAATACATTCGAATTGAATTTTTTTTTAGCTTCACGCTGTATTCCGCATATAGCAGGGTAGGTAGAGGGAAACTGAGGACCCAGTGTTAAGACACTCCGTTTCCTTCTTCCCGCCGACTGAGGCATTGTGCGCTGAGTGGCGAAACTCAACACCGCGCTTAGCCTTGTTACCACACATAGGAAATGAAAATACTAAACTTTTACATTTCCTATAGTGGGAATCAAACCCACAACCTGTCACATTTACAGTCGCACGCTTGTGTCTCTGCGCTACGACAGAATATTTATTTTATCCTTGCTTTAAATGAAAACGACAATCTTTCTCATTTTTTAAGTTATATGTCTCTATTATATTACAATTAAAAACACCATACCATAGAACTCCGCAGTGGTTTAAAGAGCAGCTTAGAATAAAGTCGCAGTAATTAAGACTCTTACTTTGTGTTGCATGCATCTAGAACATTTATTTCTTTTTAATTTTTATTCAGAGGATTTTAGAATTATTATTTAATAGTACTAATGAACAAAATTGTATACAATTTTGTTCATTAGTGCTATTAAATAATGATTCTAAAATATATCCTTTCTTCCTATATTTATTTAAAAAGAAACTTTAAATGTCATAATATAGAATTTAATACTGTATTTTGTTAACATGTTGTTTTCCCATCTTTTCCCCAGAATGTGGTGGTTCCTACACCGTGGCCGCTACATTGTCTTCTCCCCATCCATCTACCGTCTAGGCTAGCAACTTATTTACAACTCCTCCGGTGAAGTCTGCTCGTTTGCCTTCTTTGATCAATAAAAAAAATACTCTATATATAATAATTCAAATATAATTTTACAATAAATTTACAACTATGATGAGCCTTCCGGGCGAACGTCAATAGCGTTTAATTCCACACCTTAACATCTTTATAGTATTCTTGGACAGAATAACATACTTATTTCAATATGCTTTAAATTGTTGAAGTGGCAGGTCTGAAATTTACACTCTTTGCTTACCCTGCGGGAAGAAGCATACAGCTGTTTTTTTAATTGTATTACTAGATATTATATGTAACATTTATTAGTATCAGATAGATAAACATACTAAAAATTAGTACTTTTGACGTTGTCATAGCGCTATTCATACCTTCCTAAATGGTATATATTTATAAGAGTAATATTTTGGTTACTAAACGGCGATTAATGGCATAATGTCTCAGCAGAAAACGCTTAGAGTCACTTATCAGCCTATAACACATGATGATAATCGTTATACACATGAAACTGAGGAAAACAGAGAAAAGCAAGACAAAGAAAGTTTTGCCCTAGAGCACAATAGCGACACGGAACCAATAATAATAACAATAAGATAGCGATAACGGTCGCAGGTTCGAATTTAAAATAGGACCCAGATGAACACTTGTACTGAGTATGTAAATGTTATTCGTTATAGACAACGATATGCAGTTTAAGGTATTCTAAGGTACTATGGGCTACAAAATGTAAAATATTTTCCAGTTTTCGTTAGAATTTCGGAAATTCCGTCCCTTAATGCTTAGTTTTGACTATAGGTTTTCAAAATTCTAAATTTCAGCTTTCTATATAGGAAATTGCTACGAAAATAAGTTAATAAATAAATAAAATAAATAGCCCTTTAATTCAGATCAACTTAACCTAATAACAGTATTCCAAAGTACACTTAAATAAGAGTAATAAATATTTTCAATATAGTATTTGATATTTCTTAATGATCTGTAGATCTGTTTGCCAATCGGCAAAGGCCTCCTCCAACCTCTTCCATTCTGGTTTTTCTAGAGCCACTCTGTTCCACGGTATTCCTGCCACTTCTCTGATATCATCATACCATCTTTTCTGAGGTCTGCCACTTTTCCTTTTACCCTCTCGCGGATACCATTGTATCACTCTCTTACTCCATTTGTCTTGACCTCTTATAGTGTGCCCTGCCCATCTCCACGAAAATAAGTTAGTAAAATTTAAATATAAATATACTTAGACGGTAGTATTATACTACAATATTTACTACAAAATTTATAAACTAAACATATCTATCTATCTCGAGATAAACCTGAGTGGTTTTTTGTAGTGTTATTGGTTATAAAATAATATTTGTAAATTTATTAAATAATAATAAATAAAAAAAAGTCTAAAGGCAGACAGTAGTTTTGGTTGTGCATTCTTTAAAAGTTATTTTAAATATAATTTGGTATTTTGTGGACGGACGTCATCAGTGATCGTGAAAGATGCAAATCATCTGTAATTGGTTGGTTATAATCATATATTCAACATGAGATTATGTTTCTGACAATATTACTGATTGTACTTCAAACAGTAAGACAAACCGCGGCGTTAAGTTCCGCCACTTAACAAGCAATGTTCAAATTCGGACGGTAAGCGACTAACGAATGTCTTGACACTAGGTTCACTCCGACTACCCCGCTATGCAGGATGAAGTGTGAAGCTACAGTACTTACAAATAGTTTATTTATTTATTTTTATTTTTTTTTAACTTCACGCTGTATCCCGCATGTAGCGGGATAGGCAGAGGGAACCAGAGAACCTAGTGTTAAGATTCACTTTCAACAATTCCGTTCCCCACTTTCCGCCTAATTGAGGCATTGCGTGTTGAGTGGCGGAACTCAACGTCGCGCTTTGCCTTGTTACCAAACTCAAGAAATTAAAATACTAAATTTAACATATCCTGGAGTGGGGATGGAACCCACAACCTGTCGCATTTACAGTCGCACGCTTGTGCTTCTGCGCCACGACAGGCGTTAACTTACAAATAGTGAACAACTTATAAAATAAATCACTAGAAAAATCTATAATTATCTCTTTCAAACTAAATATTTGCAATTAAGACGCCATGTATCGTGTATACATGATAGAGTACGTTTTTACAAACAAATATGTACACGGCCTAGTGCATTAAGTGTTCATTAGACTCAACACAGTTTAATCATTGAAAAATAGACCTCATGTAATTAAAATAAGATCCATTTTCCCATAACCACCAAGAATCGCAATACATAAAAAAAAAATAAACACGATTGGCTGTGGGTTTGATTCCCACTCGGGGAAATGATTGTATTTAAATCAATATCTTTAGATTTCGTAGCGTATCGCTTGTCGTGGCGTAGAGGCACAAGCGTGTGACTGTAACGCGACAGGTTGTGGGTTCGATTCCCACGCCAGGAAATGAAAATGTGAAATAATATTTAGTATTTTCATTTCCTGGATCTGGTAATAAGGCAAAGCAAGGCGTTGAGTTGCGCCCCTTAGCACGCAATCCCTTAATACGGCGGAAAGTGAGGAACAAAAATCTAAGAGAACGGAGTGTCTTAACACTAGATTCAGGTTTCCTCTGCCTAGCCTACTATGTGCGGGATTCAGCGTAAAGCTAAATTATAATTATTCCCCCTCGCGGAAATCGAACTCACAGTCACTCACAGTCACAGTCGCATTTAAAATCAGACGTCCCACTGCGCTATGGATCAAAACTGTTTTAGGTTCTTTTTATTCTTTCTATAAAATAAATTCTATTTCTAAAAATAGTATATTAAAATCACATACCACCAATGACTCTCCCGTAACTACACGTCGAAAGTTTTTCCATGCGTGATGTAGCATTAAACTTCACGGGAGGATATATTTACTTAAGCCCGAATTGAGGTTGTGACTAAAAGTTTTCAACTTTCATATATCTTTTTCCTTTTGGAAGCCAATTTTTTCAACTTAAATACCCTTAAGGGTATCTTGTACCTTTTTTAGATTGTAGGAAAATTCTTCATTGTATGATGGTATTATGTTATTATATCATGTTTCTACGTATCGTCTAAATCCCTTAATAAAAAAATTACTCAAGCAATTTTTGTAAGGTATTTCTATTAAAATATATTATTATTCTTACATATGGACATCGAAGGACATTGCGTAGTGGGATAGCGAATTCAAACGTATTTGGTTGTGGGTTCGCTTCTACAAAGGGGAATAATGGGAAATGTTGCGCGGTAAAGTAATATAATACGCGGCGTTGAGTTCCGCCACTCAACACGCAGTATCTCGAAGTGAGTAAGTGTATAATGGAGTGTCTTGTCACTAGGTTTTTTCTGATTACAATGCTATGCAGGATGCGGAAACTGAAGATTCAAAAAGCGCGCCTACTCCCAACTCAAAGGCCGGCAACGCATCTGTAGCTCCTCTGGTGTTACACGGGGCCGTGAGTAGCGGTGATCACTTACCATCAGGTGACCCGAACGCTCGTTTGCCTTGTCCTTTCCATAAAAAAAAAGATTGAAAAATATATTGACATGAAAAATACATATATGATGGAAAACTAATGTACTTACAGAATTTCTAATTATATTGGAGCTTTACTATACTATAATTTCAGTAAATATTGTTTAAATAAATGGTACGTTTCAAAGCATTAGCTACCGTCATAGATTTTATCATCAGTAGATGTCTTAAGTCTAGAATCTTAGGAAGTCGCATGATATAAGAATAAATATATCTAGATACGTCTTTATTTAAAATTTAAAAGCAAAAATACTCAGCACGCAATGCCTCAATTCGGCGAAAAGTGAGGAACGGAGTGCCTTAACACTCCCTCTGCCTACCCTGCTATATGCGGGATACAGAGTGAAGCTATGTATGCATGTATGTATTATTATTTCAACTCTGCCTATTTTAAACATACTATTGTTGCTAACTAAATAACAGTGCCAGAATTGTTCATAGAAATCTGAAATTTGGTACTAGATTCAGTGTAGGCTGGGAGTGTCAAGACCATCCGTTCTATTGTGTTTTCTACTCAAATCGAGACATCGCGTGTTGACTGTTGTAAGTCAATGCTACGCTTAGCCCTACCAGAACGGGGCTATATCTTTCCGCCGAGTGGGAATCGAACCCGCAACCTACCTTGCTTACAGATACTGTCTCACTGCGCCATGATAGCCTCTATATCTTTATACAAATTATTAATCCAAATTTTCTTTCAACGTAATCACTCTTTAAATTATTATGAAGTAATACTCGTATGTTAATATTTCGTTAGGCTAAAAGCATCAGTTCACAATGTGGCATGCAGCCAACCTATCAGTCTCATGGCAGAATCAAATTATGTTCTATAATATTGGTAGGTATCTAATAGCTTTCTCAGAAAGTTCTAAAAGCTTCTTTTCTCAAGCTAACCAACTTTAAAAAAGAAGGGTTTCAAAGTGACTGTATTTTTTAATATGTAACACGCATAACTTTTTACTGGGTGCACCAATTTTGTCTCGTTCAGACTGTATCCTGCATATAGCAGGGAACCTGAGAACCTAGTGTTAAGACACTCCATTCCTTTTCCGCCGAATTGAGGCATTGCGTGCTGAGTAGCGGAACTCAACACCGCACTTTGCCTTGTTACCAAGTCCAGGAAACGAAAATACTACATTTTTACATTTTATGGAGTGGGAATCGAACTCACAACCTGTCCCAATTATAGTCGCACGCTTGTGCCTCTGCACCATGTAGCTGCTTCTGTTGTGGTCACATTTAAATTTAGTTTAGGATCAGATGAGTTATTCACAATAAATGTATTTTTATGTGCATTTTGTCGGGTTTTTTTTTTGTAAAATCTTATTTACTCGAAATATAATATTTTCAGGTTATAATAATTAACATTATTTTAATATTGAGAAAACGCTAAAAATAAATATTTAATACATTTTTAAGTAAAGGTTAGAAGTCTCCTAATAAGTATATGCCTCATTATTCCATTATAAGTTCTTAGAAGCTTTTTCTTAACTTTTAAACAAAGAGTAAATTGCTTTTTAAAACGTTTCTTGCATACTTAAGTATTTAAAATGTGGAATACTGAACTATATTTAACAATTTATAATTTTCTATGTGTAGTAGAAATAATTTTTATATATTATTTTCTTAGACATAACCTGCTTAACTTAACAAAGTAGATAACGAGAACTGTTCGTTAAATTACACCGTTCTTTACTTTCCGCCTCCTTTAAAGATGCAGGAACTCTTGGATAGCGTAACCCAACCCTGACGATTTTTTTCGAATTTTTTTTTAACTTAACGCTGTATCCCGCATACAACAGGGTAGGCAGAGGGAATCTGAGAACCTAGTGTTAAGACACTCCGATCTCTTTCAACAAATCCATTCCCCACTTTCCGCCGAATTCCGAAGGAAATAAAACCATGCCTCTGAGTGGGAATAGAAGCCATAACCACTTTTTTTTTATAAATGATAGGCTTACGTTTGACCACATCAAGCCTGGTGTTAAGCGTTGATGCGGTCTACGATGACACACGCTTGCCTAAAAGATAACCATTAACCCATGTTCTGAAGATCCTCAAATTGTACGACTCTGGTAATACAGACGCGGGCAATGAGTTCCATTCATTCGCTGTTCGTATAAAAAACGTAGACTCATAGCGTTTTGTCCGTACATTAGGAATTTCTACCATGTACGTACGTGTACCATAGCTTTATCCCACTGTGTCATAGCGAAAAAAAAAAAGAGTATATACCTATATAAATAAATAAAATAAGAATAATTTGTATATCACATCCAGTTTATTTTATTTGCAACGAAATATTCAACTGAATGTTTTGACGTTATCGAAATGCAACGAGACACGTTTCATTGGCGTTTAGCTTTTAATTAGTACGATGCTTTAGAATTACCTGATGTTGAAAGTATCTATTAATACCGATCCGTATTTCACTTTGAGCTCAAAACATAAAATCACGGTTGATTTTGGATAAATATAGCTATTTGAAATAAGTAGTTATTTATGGATTTTTTAAATATATTTCGAAATATCCAATTCATCTACAAATGCTATCGTGGCGCAGTAGGATAGCGTCTCGTTTTAAACTCATCTTAAAAAGTTCGATTCCTACTCATGGGATGTTTCAATATTAATGTTTTCATTTCCTCGCTCTGTTAAAATAAAGTGCGGAGTACTCGTAGAATTCCTTCGCTCCATGCGCAATATCTCGATTTCAGGTGGACAGTGAAATATTTATTGTTGTACAGCAATATTATCTCTAACTTGTATTCTGCGAATTATGCGGGAAAAATAGCGAAAGTTTAACTTAACCAACTATACATAGGTATAAGTGGGTAACGGAGTGTCTTAACACTAGGTTCCCTCTGCCTACCCTGCTATATGCGGGATACAGCGTGAAGCTAAGTAAGTAAGTAAGTACATAAGTATACATTAGAATTCCCAAGATGTTCTATTTCACGTAAGGTGTAACATAAAGCACTTGCCACCTCAACCTAAGCCTGCAGACGTTAGCCGCACCGTAGACGAGATTAATCTACACTGACTACGTACAACCGCCGTGGTGAAGCAACCGACGCCTGGCGAAATAGATTCCTTACTAACCATTGTGTTTATATAATCCCTTAGTTCTATTGAAATGGCTTATTTCAGCGTTAGTAAGATATTTAAATATGATATAAAAATTATCCTTTTAACAAAAATATCATTTTTATCGAAAAAATTAATATGAAAATATAAATTCTGATATAAAAAATTTGATTTTTAATGTTTTTCTTGTGTTTTATTCTACTACAAACAAAAACACTTTTACATACCTCTAGGAGCTTTTATAAGTCGATTTCAGCGTTTGTAGTAATCTTTTTTCTTTTTGAAAATCTTGAAAATGAAATATTTTTTTCTATTTTTTCTGTTCGAACGAAACAAAAAATGAACGAAAAAAAAATTACTATAATCCACTACTAACGATTCTCTATAAGGAACTGCCAGAAAAAAATCATCTCGGGTGCTACTATTCTTTTTTGTGGACCATAGTTATTTTCTGGTTCAACTACAAACGAAATAAATTTTACTACAATCCACTACTTACCGAACTCCTTCGAAAGAATAAAAAAATCATTTTAGTAAAGTCGGGTGCCAATTTTACACAGGTGCTAAATATTGTACTAAATTACAAGATATGTCCTTCACTTTCTGCCAATTTAATATAAAGATGTTACTGTGAGGTAAAGACTGATTGATGCTTTTAAAATTTTTATAATGTTTTGAATCTTGAACCATCGTTTTCGCAAGGTTTAGCTAACATTTTTAAAATTAAAAAATGGAACACTATCCTTCTTAAATGCGATTGTTTGTGGGTTCGATTTCCACTCAGGGTATGATTATATTTAATATTTTTTTATTTCCTGCTCTGGTAAAACAAAACGTAGCGTGGATATCACCATTCAACACGCAATGCCTCGAATTCGGGTGGAAAACGGAAAACGAAGTGTCTTTACACTAGCTTCTCTCTGCTAAGCGAAGAGAAGCCAGAAACTAATAAACATATATTTATAACCTAGTATTTAACACTTTCACACCCCCTTCCTTTATTTCCTATGCCTTAAGGTTGCCTGGAAGAGATCGCTGTTATAGCGATAAGGTCGCCTTTTGTACAATTTAATTATTTTTGTTTCATATGTTTCTCTTTTTTTTTTGTATTTAATATGGGTGTACAATAAAGGATATTATTATTATTATTATTTAAAAATATATCAGTATGAGTCACATTTATACTCTTAATTTGTTAAGCATAAGGTATTTTCTTTCATTGTCACGCGTCTCTCGCATATAACGAAGTAGTCAGATACGCTTGTAACAAATTATAGGAACGTGCCGGGAATTAATACTGTATTTTTACTAAATAGACCGGAAATATATTTGTATTTCAACCTAAATACTCCGAGGGGAGTATGAAATTTTAATCTTAAGCTATCACTTCTTACAGAGTGTGTGTGGGCGCGTACCAAATATACATATTGAAAGAAAAAAGCTTAACTTGCGTTTACCGCTATTCACCCGTATTCAAGACCCTGCGTGTTAAGTTGTGGAACGCTAACGCTTTGCTAACGCTAACCGAATGCCTCGATTCGGCGGAAAATGGGGAACGGAGTGTCTTAACACTAGGTTCCCTCTGCCGTACCTGCTATATGCGGGATACAGCGTGAAGCTACGCTTACGCTTTGTCTTACAAGAGTGGAGAAATGAAAATAGTTTAAATATATTCATTCTCCCGTGGAAATCGAACCCACAACTAACACAGTCCTACTGAGTCGCGATGGTATCTAGTATTTATATTCTTGTCACCTTTACCTATATCTTACATACTAGCTAGCCAGGCAATGCTTATTATTAATTATCACGTTTTCTTTTTGCCTTTATTAGCGAAACAAATAAAGATGTTGGTGTAACGGAACGAAGAAAACAAAAATATTTATTTTATAAGTATATAAAATTTAAGACAAATTTTTATTTATATTTATTAAATTTTCATAGTACTTCAACATCCTAATTGTTCTTGGAACTTATATTACATAATTCTTATAATTCAGCAATAAAGTCGCTGTTTATTGCTTGCTTTTCCTAGATTTTTTTTTGTAAGGCGATACTATTAGATTTAAAATGATTAAAATTATTCTGAGTACATAGAGAAAGTTAGATATCATAATAAAAATTTGAATAAAAAGAAACCGACTTCACGTAAAATTCATTAAGAAAGTGAAATAATTACGAATAACTCAAAAGCTACTTGTCAATACTTAACTTAACTTATATGGTGGTTTCATTTAAGTCTCATCAGACGCTCCAGCTATCATACAAAAATAGAATCATCAAAATTGGTTCACCCAACAAAAAATTATGCGGTAACACATAAAAACAAAAAAAAGTCGAATTAAAAATTCTTTTTTTTTTTTAGCTTCACGCTGTATTCCGCATATAGCGGGGTAGGCAGAGGGAACCAGAGAATATCGTGTCAAGACACTCCATTCTCTTTCAACATTTCCGTTCCCTACTCTCCTCCAAATTTAGGCATTGCGTGTTGAGTGACGGAACTCAACGCCGCGCTTTGCCTTGTTACCAAATCCAAGAAATGAAAATACTAAATTTTACACTTCCTGGAGTGGGAATCGAACCCACAACCTGACGCGTTTACAGTCGCACGCTTGTGCCTCTGCGCCACAACAGGCTTTCTTTTTTGATATCGGTTAAGAAAATGAAAAATATTTATAGGCCAGATTTTACTATTACTATATTTAAAACAATATGTTTAAATTAGACATGACCTCTTCGCCGACTAAAAAGGGAAGCCTTATAAAGATCAAGATTCCACTTTAATCTCACGAAACTTTGAATATTGCGACGTATCTTTTGTTTTAATATTTCCAACTAGAGAGTACTATTTCGCTAGTTGCACTTCAAATAATATGAACATCTTTTGCACTTACACTTTAGAATTAAATACAGCTAAGAAAGGCGAAAATTTTGTAATAACGGACCACCGTCTAAATGTAAATGCAGCAATCATGGGTTCAATCCCTTTTTTTGTTGAAGAACTTTTTTTTATAGTAGGGGCACCTGATGGTAAGTGGTTACCTTCGTCCCACTACATCGAATGAGTTATCAGCCTCGCGAGATAGAAGATTTTACTGGCCGCAGCAGTCCGCCATCGGAACCACCACGTTCTGGGGAAAGGATGGGTACGAACTTACATATCATCAAACCGACAAATAATTTATGATGTGTTCTTCATCATAAATTATTTGTCGGTTCGTCTTTGATATGATTTTGGTTACGAGCCAGTCGAAGGAACATCTTACCACATGATTACTGGGATACCCGCCTCTTACGGGACGCTACCCAGCAGCGAATGAAAATTGCATTGTAACCCCGTCATCTCACAGGGTGATACAAACTTCCAACTACGCTGTTATGCGGAAAAGCACAAAGGTGTTTTTCTATACTTAGCTAAAATATATAAAATATGCTTTTCTAAGATGAGCAAATTAAAAAGAAAGTATAAAGTGTTAGGGCGTGCTACGGAGGAGGTTACGTCCCAGAATACCTATATTGGGTTCAAAATTCAGCTGTACTATTCATTATAGACGTTAATTTAGTCGCAATCTTTAGAATATTAAAGAAAAACAATAAATTAAATTGACTTTTTTATTATATGAGTTCGAAGCATAGGTATGTATCACTTTTACGCTTTTTCTTGCCGAACAGACAGTCTCAGATGAACTAGTGCCAAAACACTCTGTTCTCTACTTTCCGCCTAAAATCTTTACCTTACTTTAGTTACTTTAGTGTCAATAATACTTTATATGTTTTAGAAATGGACATTGGCTTATTTAAATTAAGAAAAGAGTAATTAGTCACTACTGTCTGTTAACTTAAAATTATGATATATTTGATTTGAGTGAGATAGATAATTACAAATTGTAAAACAAAGAAGCCTTTTCATATAATAATAGCAATTACCCACCTTTGTGGTATTCGATGAAAACCGTTGCTAAGTTATATTTTATTCATATCCGCGACAAAACTTTAATATTTCAATATGATTGTGTTTCATTTCTTTATTCGTTGTGTAAATTTGTTGTTAATAAAGAATACTTTATAAGTAAGAATATTTTAAAATATAAATATGATTGTAATGCTATAATTTCTCAGTTGGGAAATGTATGACTGAATACACGGTTATACGCCAATATAAATTTACAGAACAAAAGAAGAGACAAATATTTTGGTTTATAATATAGATTGTCCTGATTTTTTGAGCACGTATCAACTTTTTCTTTATATAAACTTTAACTAGGCTATTTTTCATGTTTTTTCGTCTGCAAATTTTCGTAAAAAGAGGTCGAAAGGTTTTCCTTTACGTATATATTTACTAGCTGCTACCTTCTGATGTGGTCCCATTTAAATTTAATTAAAATCTGATGAGTAGTTTTTGAGTTATTCGTAATAATTGTACTTTTTAGTGCATATACACATACATACCTTCACGCTGTATCCCGCATATAGCAGGGTAGGCAGAGGGATTCTAGTGTTAAGATCTAGTGTTAAGACACACCGTTCCCCACTTTCCGCCGAATCGAAGCATTCCGTGCTGAGTGGCGGAACTCAACGCCGCGCTTTGTCTTGTTACCAAATCCAGGAAATGAAAAATTCCATTTCCTGGAGTGGGAATCGAACCCACAACCCACCGCACCGCACCTCTGCGCCATGACAGTCGTTAATAATTTCACGCACTCGTATACATGTATTGCTAACTTAACTAACAAGTATATGTTATATCACAGATATTAAATCAGTTTTTACGCTCTACTTATTTTCTTATCAGTTTTAACGCTTCATAGTCCGATGACGGTCACAGTTGTGAATAAGTGTTTTTTTATTACTCCGATTCTATTCCTAATGGCTTATTGTTCTATTGTTTACTAGAGAAGTAGACCACACGTATCTATGGTTAATTAATATTGATATTAAATTTGCTTGCGCTGTATTTTAAGTAATGCAAATTTTGTTTGAGGCACTTTCGTGGCACAGTGTGACAAATGCGATTGGTTCTGGATTCGATTCCCTACTCGGGGGGAAAAGTATATTTAGATTATCATCACATGATTTCCCCGCAAAGATGTGTAGCCAGTGAGAACTTAGTCTTAAGACACTTCGTTCTTCACTTTCCACCCGAAATCGGAACATTATGTGATGGAACACCTGTCGTGGCGCAGAGGCACAAGCGTGCGACTGTAAACGCGACAGTTTGTGGGTTCGATTCCCACTCCAAGACATGGAATTTTTCATTTCTGGGGTAACAAATACAATACTTTGAAAATAGTTTATGATTAGATTTAAACCCATAACCCTAGAAGAGCTGATAAAGAAAAACAGAACAAATTATCTATTATACACTGACAGCTTGTCGCTTTATCCTGCACAGCAGGGTAGTCAGATAGACTCTAAAATTTTAGTTAGGCAAGCCGGTAAATTAACGGAAGCCGATGTATATTTAGGGAAGCCGATAATTTTCAGGGAAGCCAATATATTTCGTTTTTTTAGGGCTATAAGATGTCAGAGCTTGTTCTTTTGCACTTTTATGCTCAATATTTTACTGGTGAGCTATTTTTTTTAGATCTCACACCTTGCTTTACTTGAGGTATTACGTGCTGAGTGAGGCACTAGACTAGTTATAAATAAATTGCCAATGAATGCGTCATGAAAGTGCAAACCAACATTTTTTAATGAAAGCCTATTTGATCGTTACTTTTCCACTTGTTATCAGTTTGTAGCGTAACTGACATAACTATGTCTGTCTCATTCTCATATAGAGGAAAATATATGGGTTGGACTATTTTTTGTCTCATTCTCACTTATTCGCGGTGACTATCAAACGGGCCGCAAAGTAATCCTTTCAATTACCGACAGATCGTTAACTCGTGCGACCTTATTACTAAGTTTTAAAGACATTCGAGGTCTAAATTCGAAATGTTTGTTTGTCAAATTTATATATATTAACCTAGTGCGGCGTTATGTTCCGCCACATGATAATAATCTCTATTTTTGGCGGAAAGTGGAGAACAAAGTGAATTAACATTTTTCCCTGACTGTTTGTAGGATTTTTAATATAATACAAAAAATTGAGTATATCTTCCTAGTTTAGTTAGTTATAGTTAGACTTGGCATAATATCAAACTTATCTCCCATATCGTTCACATTTATACAACATATAGTATAATTTTTTAATCCACTTCAAAAAAAAAAGGATGTCCCTAATTCGACTGTATTTTTTTATGTGCCTTACCAAATAAGTTTTTACTGAGTGAGCAAATTTTGATGATTATAGCTAGTGCTTCTGATATGGTATGTTAGTTTTTACGGACTTCATATAGAATGCGTATTCTATATGAAGTCCGTTTCCCTTTTTTTAAATTTTAATAATGTTTCAAATATGAACCTGTAACCACTGGGATTAAATTCAATGTTTTTCTAAAAATGATAACAATTAAAGATAAGAATAATAATTATTAAGAAATACAATATGTATTGTATTTTTAGAATAATTATTCTTTGAAATCAAATAAATGGAAGCCAAAGAGTTTTAAAAGTGGAATTTTCAAGTTTTTCTTTTCAAAGTTATTTTAATCACCTTAAGTAGGATAAGCTTTATGAAAAATTCTTTAGCAGATAATACCTAAAAGCAGTCTAGTCATAGTGAGCTTTAAAAGCTACGATAATACTTATGGCCTAGAATGCTTTAATATCTCAAAAAATAGTAACACTTTGTTTACGTCATCGATATTGTGGGTTCGAATCCTTTTCAAGGAAATATTTCTTATGTATGTAATTAGGTGTCCCGTAAGTTTGATTAGACATGACGCGGCATTAGGTTACGTCGTTAAGGGGTATATTAATGCGATAAATAGAATTAATATAGAAGTCATTTTTTTGACGCTTCTTTTTCTCGAAAAGCTAGTGTCTAGACACTCCTTTTTCCGCGTTGCACCCGATATTAACATTGTATGGCAGTGGTCTGTCGTGTCGTATCAAATAATATGTAGTATTTTCATTTCCTCGTTTTGGTAGCAAAGAAAATCGCGGCGTTGAGTTCCGCCACTCATCACGTGATGACTCAATTCGGCGGAAAGTGTGGAACAGAAAAGTAATAAAAAGGAGAACGAAGTGTTTTAACTGTGGGCTCTCTGGTTCCCTCTGTCTACCGCACGTGCGCAAGTTAAGTGGTGAAACTCCTTGTCTTATCAGAGCGTGAGAATTCAAATATTAATTATATTTGAATTATTTTCGTGTCCCCCAAGTAAAAATCGAACCCCAATAGTGGTTGCCGCCAGACGTCGTTCCACTGTGCTACCATAGTCTCATTCTTCACTATATGCAAGAACAAAAATTCAATTCAATATATAATTTTAATCAAGTGTCACTTCAGTAGGTTATGCTTTTCACTATTTTATATAGAAAATGAAATATGACAATCTTGTGTATGTAGTAAACATACGTGTAAATCAAAATGTTTTGACGTTTCGAAGATTAGCAACATACACTCACATTCTGAAACTATAATAAGATTTTTGTCCCAAATAAGCTTTTTCCTTTTAGTTATTCGGTTTTCGCAACACTAAAGAAAATAAGCCTGGCATATTTAGCCGATTTCAAAAAAAGTCTTAATTCAATATGACGTCCTCTAGAGGCTGTTACGTCATGAATAAAAACGAAAGAATCGTTGATGGGTACCGTGTGGGTACCAATGAATGACTTAATTAGCACAATTCAAAAACATATATACATGACTTGCTTTTATAGCTAACTTTATTTGTATTTGCTTCTTAAATTTGAAGAATTGGTTCAGTCGGGTTTTTTGTTTGCCGCATAACTTTACTGAAACTGTATTTTTTAAGTGTGTTACCTCATAACTTTTTTTCTTCTTTATATATTATAGCTAGAGCTTTCGATGTGGACGTCAAGCATTTAGTTAGCCCGACCGACCTGAGACCTGACGAGTAGTTTTGGAGTTTTTCGTAATAATTGTACTTTTTAGTGCATTTTAATTTATTTTAATATTTTGTTGAAGTCAGTTTCCTTTTTTTGTAAAATCTTAAATATACATCATTTTAACTAACCGATTTTTTGGGATTGATACCACAGATAGATAAATTAATTAAATAATATATATAGCTATATAAAATTTTCTATTACAAAATTACAAATATCAGTAACTAACTTATTTTTACATATAATTCTTAAAAAAAACACCTTTTTTAATACTTAGCTACTTTTATAAGTAAAAATAAAATTATAGGCTACAAAGTATCTGTTACGGAACATACCTCACGATCCTATAGAATTTATTCTAACTCAATTTAATTTCCACAATTCGCTTCACATATTCACAGCTAGATTCAATAAAACGAAGGACGTGACATGCGTCAAGGTTCGTAAAGCTCTATGCATACTGAACGAAAACTAGCATTTTTTTTAACTTCGCACTGTATCATAGCAGGGTACGTAGAAGGGATCAGAGAACCTAGTGTTAAGGCACTCCGTTCTCTTAAGATTTCCGTTTCCTATTTCCGTCAAATGTAGTCTGGGACAGAAAATTAATAATAGCATAGTACTTCTTTAGATAGTTTATTTTGGTAACTTGTAATATCTAATTAAATCTTTTAAATCTTACGCTGGTAAGAAGAAAGCTGAGTTAAATGCGCAAGATCACATGTACTGAATACCGGTCATATGTATTCGAATAGGATTCGAACCCTTAACTATCGTGTTTAGTTAGATAGTAAACACAGAAACTTTTTTTTTAGCTTCACGCTGTATCTCGCATATAGCAGGATAGGCAGAGGGAACCTGTGAACCTAGTGTTAAGAGACTTCTTTCTCTTACAACAATTCGGTTCCCCTCTTTCCGCCGAATTGAGGCATTGCGTGCTGAGTATGGAACTCAACGCTTTGCCTTGTCACCCAACTCAGTAAATGAAAATACTAAACTTTTACATTTCCTGAAGTGGGAATCGAACCCATAACCTGTCGCGTTTACAGTCGTACGCTTGTGCCTCTGCGCTGCGATTATTTTAATGACTTGTGTGTTTTATTTACATTTCAATTAAACCAAAAAATATTAAAGAATACAACATATATATATTATTATATAATAAAAAAGGTACTATTATTTGATTTTTTCTAATATTGTGTGAGTTTATTTTTAACTTGGAAGTAAATAAAAGGAGAACCTTCTTAGCATTCCATACACTCATACACTCACCGTACGGATACCTAAAATAAATTATACATACATACATAGCTTAACGCTGTATCCCGCATATAGTAGGGTAGGCAAAGGAAACCTAGTGTTAAGACACTCCGTTCCCTAATTTTTATTATAAATTATAAATTGCGGGTGTATTAAATGTAGAACAGGAATAGTGCTTACCTTTTTAAATGATTTTATCATAACTAAGAAATATTTTTAATATTTTAAAATGTTATTCTCACATACTTAAGAAAAAAAGTTTAACGCCTGTCGTGGCACAGAGGCACGAGCGTGCGACTGTAAACGCGACAGGTTGTGGATTCGATTCCCACTCCAGGAAAAATAAAAGTTTAGTATTTTCATTCCTTGGGGTTGGTAACAAGGCAAAGCATGGCGTTGAGTTCCACCACTCAGCAAGCCATAACTCAATTCGGCGGAAATTGGGAAACGGAGTGTCTTAACAATAGGTTCTCAGGTCTCCTCTGCCTACTCTGCTGAAAACGATTTCCAATTTGTTTATAATAGACAATTTAAAAACTGTATAGTACTTGTAATAAAAACTATAAAAAAACAGTAAAAAAATATTCAAATTGTATTATAAAGCTATGGCTAGATAACATTGTTGGTATGAGCCATATGAAAATAGTTGAGTGTCATCACGCGCGACGTTCATTCATTCGCCGCGTAGGTGTTAAAGATATTCCGTTATTAGAATACTGGCTTCGTCCTTCGATTTGCCTTGACATTTATGCATTTATTATTTTATATGTACTAGGACATGTTAAATGTAAAATACTCATTGCCTCAGTAACTTGTATGTCACTTTTACAAAAGTGTATGTCAAGCTCATGGTGTGTGATATTTATTCTATTAATTGAAAGCACTTTAGCGTATAAAGACATAAAATATTAACTTTATGCACTTCTTCTCTACCTAAACTTTGACTTTTTTTTGACTTTTCGTAAAAAGGTGATTATTTAATAATCGATTTCTCCCTGTGAGGGGACAGAGTTAGAATACAATTCCCCTCCGCCGTTGGGTAGTGTCCGGTAAGAGACGGGTATCCCAGTAGTTTAGTGGTAGGAGGTTCGTCCTCCGTCTGGCTCGCGACCACTATCATGTCAAAGACGAACCGCCAAATATCTTATGATGTGTTCCAGTTCGATGGCATGTAAGCCAGGATTTCCTCTTTACCATCCGCTATCAGATCCACCACATTTTGGGGAAAGCCCAAAATGTGGTGGTTCCGATAGCGGACTACTACAAAGTCCTCCCCTTCCATCTGTATCCTCTAGGTTGGCAACGCATCTAGAACATCTCTGGTGTTGTAGATGGTCATGGGAAAAGGTAACCACTTATCATCAGGTGGTCCTTTTGCTCGTTTGCCATCCGTTATCCATTATAAAAAAAATCGATTTCAAAAAATGAGAAGGTTTTTCGACTTTATTTTTTATGTATGTGATAAATTTTTACTAGTTCAACCAATTTTTATGATATTTATTTTTACTTTATATATGACAACTAATGCTATTTAAACCTCGTTAAGATATAACCACTCAACACGCAATCCCTCAATTCGGCGGAAAGTGGGGAACGGAATTGTTAAAAGAGAATGGAGTGTCTTAACACTAGGTTCTCTGGTTCCCTCTGCCTACCCTGCTATATGTGGGTCACAGCGTGAAGAAAAAAAAAAGAAGTTAAGATATAAGTAATTTTTGAGTTACTCGTAACAATTTTACTCTTTAGAAATTCCGCAATTCCGCATTTTATTTCAAGCCGATTTTCTTTTTTTGTTAAAATTTTAATTATTTTGTTTTAGATGAAGGCTGTATAATAAATTGATCTCTTTTCAACATGCACTTTAATCTAATATAACTTTTACTCTTTATAACCGAACAATTTCCATCGTGTATTCTCCATACAACTTGACATTTGCGAAGTGGTCTGTACTCAATTGGCACGCTCAAAGCCATTAACTAAAGATAGATAAACGCTCTCTCAGTCTACTTGTGACTACAAAATATTATAACTTGTTGAAAAGGGTAAAAGCGATCATAGTACGTAACCATAACTTGACCTTTTTTTAAGTGTTTCACATATTTAGAAAAATCTTTAAAATATGAACTAAGCAGGAATCGAACTCGCGTCCTTAGATGCTGTCCATGTACCCTATTCAATTAAGCCATACAATCTTATATGAAATCATACGTAATTTTTCTTTTTAACTTTACACTGTATCCCGCATATCGCGGGGTAGGCAGAGGGAACCAGAGAATCTAGTGTTAAGACACTCCATTCTCTTTCAACATTTCCGTTCCCTACTTTCCGCCAAATTGAGGCATTGCGTGTTGATTGGTGGAACTCAACGCCGCGCTTTGCCTTGTTACCAAACCCAAGAAATGAAAATTCTAAATTTTACATTTCCTGCAGTGGGAATCGAACCCACAACCTGTCGCGTTTTCAGTAGCACACTTGTGCCTCTGCGCCACGACAGGCGTTAAATTTAAAGCATGGGCTAAATTTACTCCAATACATTCGTATTGCGTTCTATATTTTAAAAACGTATAAACAAGAAGAAACAACCCATGGATTTACCGGGCGCGTTGTAGAGAGACGAATTTGGAGAGTGCCTGGGGCTTATGACCCTAGTAAAATTAAGGGGGCCGTTTAAAATGTATATTAACATTCAACTCCTCTGTCCGTGTACCTCTCTCTACCTAACCATATTTGAAAAGAAACTAGTGTGGCCTACGAAATACATGCTAAAAATGAACTGATGATAGTTTTAGAAAGGGCGAAGTCATTCATATACAATATTATAACTCTTTTCCTTTTAAAAATCTTCTCTGTTTCTTTAAATAGGTTCATATTACCATCTACTTTAAAAAGATTGACTGAAAATCTATATAATAATACGTGAAGTAACAATTTTGGACTCTCTTTTTACGAACATTACGCGGACGGAGGAGCATGAAACTAGGCACACTTATAGTTTATATAGCGAAGGACAATGATAATATCTTTTTGAAATAATGCATAAAAAACATAAAATTAATAAAATAAATGACACACTGCCATGGTTTGATAACATATTCATGTTTATATAGTGACATATATGTTGCTAGACAAGGCGTTATTAACGCGTGTTTGGGGACACCAGTATTTTTAAATAGGCTGAGAAATGTTAGACAGCTAAACAAAATGTTTAGGAATTTTCGTAATGAAAATATTTTCAAATTTATTTGTTTTACAATAGGTTTAGAACACTTCAAGGGGCTTCCACAAAAGATTCAACAATAATGCCATAAGCTTTTAAACTTTGGACATAAAATATGATTCTGAATGTTTATTAATTTATATTTACTTGGAATTGACTTTTATGAGTCAGTCACAATAGAGAATAAGCCAATATGAATTATAATTAAACGTTTGATGCGATTGTTCCACAGTTGAAGTGTCTAGGCGAAGAATTTGGGTCAATACCTACTTTTTGAAAAAAAAATCATATATAATGTTTGTAATCCTAAGGTTCTATGTTCCTAACTTCAAATTCATTTTTTGGAATAGATGAATATATTGCATGTATTATTTTTCGTATAAGTGCTATGTATTTGCAAAATATTCAAGGAATAAACCTTTCTCTTTGACTTTTTCTGTGAAAAAATATATATTAAAAAGTAACGTAATTGAGGCATACTGAGTGAAGGAACTCAACGCCGCGCTTGGTCTTGTTACCAAACCCAGGAAATTAAAATATTTGAAACTTTTACATTTCCTGGAGTGGGAATCGAACCCACAACTGTTCGCGGTTACAGTCACACCCTTGTGCCTCTGCGTCACAACAGGCGTTGTGTAAAAGTAGATAGTATACAAAATTAATATCTTTCAAGGAAGCAAACTTCTTCTTACATTATTCTAATTCGTGATGTCATTTTCCTTTATTATGCTTTTAAAATGAAACTTTAAAGAAAACTCTTGAAAATATGAAATTCCATTTTCTGCAGTAGAAGCTTTTTAAAGTTATTGTTTTTTTAGCATCACGCTGTATTCCGCATACAACAGGGTAGGCAGAGGGAATCTGAGAACCTTGTGTTGACACTCAGTTCTCTATTAAAATTTCCGTTCCCCATTTTCTACCACATTGAGTCATTGCGTGCTGACTGGCAAAACTCAATACCGCACTTTACCAGAGTGAGGAAATGAAAATATATATTATTAATATTCAATATTTTCGATTCCTGAACTGGGAATCGAACCCACAATATGTCGCACTTACAGTCAGTCACACGTTGTGCGTCTGCCTGATATAAAAAATAAAATAATAAATTTTCAATTATTAGGTGAAAGCAACATTAATTAAACTAACCCTAGTCGTTCTCATGGCTCTCAAAATATGTTAACGACTCTATGATTTTCATAGGAAATTCTATTATAGCTTCAAACGGAGCATCATTTAATTAAGGACCGATGGCTACTGAAAAGCTCTTATAGTATGAATAAAAGGTCAATGCAAATTCGACTCTACCATAGTCATTACTTAATAGAAAACCACAAACTATTGGAGTCTCTTTGAAAATGTTACAGTATATATATATGAAGTAGTAAATAGTATTTAACTTTAATGGTTTTAAATTCTAATAGTAATCTTAACTTTTTTTCATGCTGGATTTGACAGGAATATGTACGGAGAGAAAAAGAGAGAGAACTAGAGAGGGATTTAACTACAGATTAAGTTTATGCTATAGATGATGTTATACCTTATGAATTACAGCTCACAACTTCGTTTGTGTGGAATTTATGAACCTTGTAATGCTATTTCTCTTTGTGTTATCTATAGTTCCTACGATACAAAACCTTGTTTTTTTCCTGTTCTCGTGAACTCTGCAAGGAAACTATATGCCAGATTTTTACTTTGTACAACCGTCTGTCGGTTATTCACTGTCTGCTAGTCAGTGAGTAACAGAAAAGTTCTATATAAATTATTTATTAAATAAAAATTAAAAAAAGCTAAACAGCGACATATCAATAATAAACGATATCAGTGGAAAACTTTAATGAACTTCAGAATTTATATTTTGAAATAAACATAAACAAAAAAATATAAGAGTTTCACGCTTTAACCCGTATAACAGGGTACTCAGAGTGAACCTACTCTTAGTGTCAAGACACTCCGTTGGTCACTTTTCACATAAATCGAAATAAAAAAATATTGAGAATCAAACACTTTATTTCACCACTAATTTGACATAACCATCTAAAAAAAACTAAAAAAGGAAGTAAATTTTAAAAAGCCAAGTTAAGCCATCACGAATGCGCTAACCCTCTCACATGAAGACAATAAAAGCTCTACGTGCCACTAGAGTCGTTTCAGTTTATGAATCAGCTTTAAAATACATTGTTCTTTCGACCACAATAAAGTGCTAATAGGAACTACGCCTTTAATGTTAGACAGTGCTCGGGTTTTAGACCAGTTACTTTCTAATTATTTTGATTTCTCCGCTCTGGTAAGGCAAAGCGCGGTGTTGAGTTTCACCACTGCAAATGATACACATATATTTGGGTTTTTATATGGTAGGTGTGGAATTCGGGCGGAAGGGAGTATCTTGACACTAGGTTCTCTTTGACTTATCTTTGCGGGATAAAACGTAAATTTGTAGTTTTTTGTTTATTTTTTACCTTCACGCTGTATACCGCACATAGCAGGGTAGGCAGAGGGACCTGAACCTAGTGTTAAGACACGTCTGTAACGTCTGTCTGGTAACAAGGCAAAGTGTAGCGTTGAGTTCCGCCACTCAGCACGCAATGCCTCGATCCGGCGGAAAGTGGATAACAGATTAGAGAACGAAGTGTAGTTTTTATTTTAAAAACATATTGTAATAAATCAATAAATTAAAAAATAGAATACTTTGAAACCAAAGTGGCGCCATGATATGCGTGACAGCAATGTGTGTCCCTCGGGGAAAGGATATATTAATAGAATTTATTAAATTCTAGACAAAATTCTAGACATTTGTCGTTTTAAGTATTTTATTTAGATAATCTTTGTTTTTTTCAAGAAGTTATATGTATTAATAGTTAAAAAGTTATCACGAAGAGATTGACTACTATCTATACTTACCCTACTATGCCTGCCATAGCAAAAATACAAAGTGCGGCGTTGGGTGGTAAATTTATTGCTTCATTCTCTAAGCCATTATATATACTATAAAAAGAAAGAAATTTAATTACTGGTGATATTGTAATTAAATTAATACTACTTTTAAAAAACACGTTTTGTTTTTTTTTTTTTTTTATACCACGACGGTGGCAACAAGGCACACGGCGCACCTAATGGTAAGTGGTTACCGTGGCCTATGGACGCTTGCAACACCAGGGGCATCACTTACGCGTTGCCGACCCTTCAAAAACCAAACTTACTTTTTTTACCAAACTTACTTTTTTTAGTTTCATTGTATAGATCTAAGTAGGATTTGAATCAAGAACCATCGTCAGACACAGAACAACTGAGTCGCAATAGTTTAAAGCACTATTTTTACATAAATTCTACTACAGTAGCGTATTCAGTGCAGGTACGCATATATTACTGTTAGTTGATTGTGATTTACGTGCAGGCAGCGACCTTGTTCCTTACTTCGTATACGTTAAACAAACTATCCAAAGTGTAGGTGCTAAGTTTTATCGATACCGGAAATTTGAGTTGGGTGTTAAGTTTATTGATTTTATGGTTCAGTAAATTGTGAGTTCTATATAACTTTTTTTTTTAACTTCACGCAGTATCCCGCATATAGCAGGGTAGGCGGAGGGAACCCGAGAACATAGTGTTAAGACACTCCGTTCTCTTTCAATAGATATATATTTTTTAAGTATATTAAATTATTAAGAAGTGTAGTGTTTTTGTTTAATAAAAATATATTGAGTTTACTTTAGAATATATCGACAAGATATTTTTTTTTAGCTTCACGACGCATCCCTCACATAGCAGGGTAGGCAGAGGCAACCAGACAACCTAATGTTAAGACACTTCATTGTCTGCCGAATTAAGGCATTGCGTGGGGAGTGGTGGAACTCAACGCGCATTGCCTTGTTGACAGAGTGAGAAAATGAAAATAGTAGTGGAGTGGGAATCGAACTCACAACCCGTCAGGTTTACAGTCGCAAAAAAATAGTACATTCATGAAATTTTACAATGTAATTGTAACAAATGTTCGCTGGTTTGGTTATTTTCCTAATTAATTCAAAAAAAAAGCTAAATCGCGCATAAAATTATTTTCTTGTCATCCACGTCATCTTTGCAAGGATTTTAGGTTTACCAAACCAGGCGACAAGAATTTGGGTCGAAATAGCATCGAAAGATTTTCTATAGAGAACTTAGCCTGTATTACATGTTGAAGCGGAACTCAGCGTCATGTTTCGACTTAGCAGAGTCCAGAAATAAAAATGTTTTTAAATATGATCATTCTACCGAGTGGAAATCGAACCCACAAATGGCGTTTACAGTCAAACATCATCCCAAAGTACCACAATAGCGTCAGACCCAAATAACATGAAATATTTCACAAAATAACCACTTCATATAACAACACTAAATCAAAATTAATCGGCCAGTCGGCTACATTACGAAAACAATATGCTGATGTAAATATGAACCATAATGTAATTAAATTAATACACCGCCGTTATAAATTTAATAAATTAAACCGCGTTGCGTTTATACATTTTGTGATATACTAGCTTTTGATGCTGACTTTGTCTGTATTTTGGCATATATTGTTTTTTACAGTTTCACGCTTTATCTCGCGTAAGTAGAGACGTTGAGACCCTAGTGTTGAGACATTTCGTTAGCCGCTTTCCGAACATTGTGAGTTAAATGGCGAAACTTAACGCCGTCTTGTCTTTGTCTTGTGCCAGAACAGAGAAATAAATATAAATCATACCCCTAAGTGGGAATTGAACCTACAACCAATCGCGTTTACAGTCAAATGCCGTCCCACTGTGCCAGGATGGCTTGGAGAGTGACATAAGTTATTTTTATATCATAATTATAATAATTCATAATTATTCATAACTAGAACTAAGTTACTCCTTATTACATCAGCTATCTGCCACTAAAGGTCCCGTCAAAATCGGTCCAGCCATTTCAAAGATTAGCCGGAACAAACAGGCAGACAAAAATATATACCGTATATACATATATTCATATGCAAGACATTCCATTTTTATTTATATGTATGTTTCTTGCCGGCTCTTATCAGCCGAATTGCCTTCCGAGCCGGTGGTAGCTTCCGTTAAGACTGACCATACTGACATCTTTTTGTAAATTGACCATTCGAAAGCCTATATGAGGAAAGAATATTTTGATTTTGATTTCAAACGAGCGAAGCCGCGGGAATAGTATATACTAGAAATATGTATATATTTTAAATATTTTCTGTAGCCAGTAGTTTAAGAATACACAGAGCTTAATCGACTTAATCCAATAATAGTTTTAAATTCGAAAGTTAGCTGAACTACAAGCAAGTAGCATTCTCTTGCTTCTAACTAGCGTAAGTGACAATATCGAATTATTTCACTACAGTGAAGTCAATATACCTACATGATAGACAGGATATTGAATAACAAGTACTGATATGTAGTTTTGAAAGCTTTTATCATAGTATAAGCTTTTTAAATATATATAAATTAAATATTTTTTAATATTTTTTACTAAAACAATAATTAAGATTTTGAAAAAGAATATAAAACCGACTATGAAGTCGGTTACATTTTAACATTGTGAAAACGTCAAATAATAATAACATTTTACTATAACCTAAAAGATACAAGTTTTATTATGCGAAACAAATAATATGTACCACAGTATGGAAAGGTGTCGTAAAGCGACATTGATATTTTCAAGTAAATGTCAAAATATTTGATATATGACAATATTTATAATGCCAAAATAAAGGTTTACACAAAAGGTTGACCTCTTTTTATAGCTTTAGTGATTCTTGTATAGGTAACATAGAAAAAAGAAACCTAATACAAAATTGTATACCTCCTGTAATATAGAGGAATATATATTATGCTTTTTTTTAACTTCACGCTGTAACCCGTATATAGCAGGGTAGACAGGGTAACCTAGTGTTAAGACACTCCATTCGCCACTTTCCGCCGAATTGAGGCAAATTATTTGACGTTCAAAAAATGAAGCAATGTAACTTCTTACTTTGAATAAAATTATTTGATTTGATTTGTTATTAGAACATATTTAACATATCCATTAGTATGCAAGATATCTAACTCAACAAAATTATACTTTATAGGAAATAACAAATTCCTCAAAATTATTCTTTTGTGGTGTACGTTTTTAGAAAAATTAATTGATGTTTATTGTTTTTTGTTAGGTTCCTTACAAAATGTATGGGTGTACCAAAAATTCTACGAAATTCTTACGGATAAGAAAACAAACAAATTTTACGTTTTACAGTTAAAACTATAGAAATGAAACGCCTGTCGTGGCGCAGAGGCACAAGAGTGCAACTGTAAACGCGATAGGTTGTGGATTCGATTCTCGCTCCAGGAAACGGAAGTTTTCATTTCCTGTGCAAATCGCGTTGTTGAGTTCCACCACTCAGCACGCAATGCCTCAATGCGGCGGGAAGTGGGGAACGGAGTGTCTTAGCATTAGGTTCCCTCTGCCTATCCTGCTATATGTTGGATCCAGCGTGAAGCTATATATGTGTATGTAACTATAGAAATCAGAAATTTATTTATAGCTCTTTCACTTCTGAATTATTTATTTAACTTCACGCTGTATGCCGCACATAAAAGAGTAAACAGAAAGAACCTGAGAACCTAGTCCTAAGACACTCCGTTGTAGTAACGTTTCCGTTGCCCACTAACAAATTTAACTTAATATACAAATAATATTCCTACTCTTTGATTTATATAATATTATATAAAGTCTCTTATCGCAATATATAACTTAAAGTTAACTTAAACTTGTAAAATGAGTTTCAATCTTGTATCTCATACTGTTAAATATGTATAAAAGTTACGTAATTTGATTCTGGAAACATTCAAAACACTCAAAGAGGGTTGTTTGTTCGTAGCACTTGCCATATAATGAGTTTTGTAGTCGTTCCAATGCAATGTATACTGGGCGAAGGGATAAAATGCTTCAAGAAAATCTTATTCTTACTCCTTTGTGTTAAGAACTATTATAGCTTGAAGAAAAAAATAATGTACTGCGTAGTATTGTCTTAAATAAACCAAATCGTAAGAAACATCCAATTTAGACACTTAAATTTTTCGAAGAAATGTATAAGTTTAGTGTGTTTTAGTGTTGCTTACATTGTATTATTTTAAAATTTAATTTTTGGTTTTCCATACAAGAAATATAAGGATCTTAATATTAATGCTAATAATAAAGAAATAAACACATAAGATAGAACATTCATGTATAATTATTCGACGCATATTTAGTCCGTTTCATTCATTCATTAACTATTATATCACAAAAGCTCAAAGATCCGATGTCTAATGTAAATAAAATCATTTTCCAAATGAGAATCGAACTGATAACTACAAAAATGGCGAAAATTACAAAATTCGAATTCAAAATTATATTTATAAAGTATATAACTCAGTGCCCACTAAATAAAGTTCGTGGACTCAAATTATCAAGCATTTTTTGTAAAAAAAAAGACGCTCATTTGGCGAATAGTTTTTGAGTTATTCGTAATAATTTCAGTACTTAGTGTATTTTATGTGAAATTGGTTTTCTTTTACAGTTAAAATTTAATTTTCCTAGGTTTGGTAACAAGGCAAAACGCGGCGTTGAGTTGCTGCCTATCCTGCTACATGCGGGATACAGCGTGAAGCTAAGTAATTTAAAATTTAATTATTTTTATAACCTATATAATCCGCACCAAGCGTTAATATGTTTATAAATCAAAAATTAAAAATTAGAGTTCCTGAGTGGGAATCGAACTGGCAACCATCGTGTTTACAGCAAAAGTTACAAAATTCGAATTCAAAACTATATCTATTATATAAACATAAAGTACTACACAGTGCCAACCGAATAAGGTTCGTGAACTAAAATTGCCAAGCATTTTTAGTGAATAGACGCTCATTACTAAAAAAAAAAAGACTCATGATAAGTAAAACTGTCTAATAGTCGTCAGCAGGGCTTATAGTTTACTGATAATGTTGTTACCAAGCTGTTAACACTTGAAGTTCACTGTATCACTTGTAATGTACGGTTCTAAGTTTAATTCCTATTTTGGGGAATATTTAAGACATCGGTTATCTAAATATCTATACGTAAGGTCTGCAAATATTAGAGGGAAAATTAGATTAGGTCTTTGATAGCTTAAAGTGATAATCACACACTGAGATAATGAAAAATATTAGAAAACATATAAGAAATTGAACGCAGCGGGACTCAAACTCGCGCTTATTGCGCTATCAATATAAATAAGTTGTTACAAAGTGTATGAGAATTTCGACGTAAGAACGCATGGTTTAGCGGTTAGACGGTTAGTAAGAGGCGCGGATTCGAGTCCCGCTGCATTCAAATTTTTATATGTTTTCTGTAAATGTTTTAGGCTTACGTCTTAATGCAAGAAACAGAATTTTCGTGAACATAAAAATGACCCTTGAAAATTCAAATGAAAAATTAATATTTCTATGAAGCTGCAACCATTTTATACCTTTTGAAAACATGTTCACTTTCGACGTGTTGTCAATATATGTTTTTACAGACACTATACATACATGAAAAGTCGAGTCAGACCTACGGCAACACACCGTGATTGGGGCACGTTATTTACGCTCGTCAAATTGACGCCTCTATAAAAAGAATGACGTTACTTCAAATGAAATTTTGTCTTTCAAAAGGTGAACATTTTAAAAAGTAGTTTTTTCCTCCTAAATTGAATGTTTGTGTTAAGTCCTTTGTGTAAATATATTAACTTTAAATCAAAAATATCAGACTAATCCCTCTGCAAATATTTTTTCATTACTAACCCTGTGTTGTTTATATATCTATTGTAAATATTTTTTTTGTTATAGGTGAAGGTAATAAATACCAAGCGTGTCAGTCAGGCGCTGTTTTACATGGCCTCTGAGGCTTAAAGTGGAATTTGTACCCACTACTATCGCTCGTAGGTATGCTCGTAGGCTCGTAGGCTTTCATATAAAAAGATTTATTAAAACTAGTTCGCCCATTTAAAATGTATGTGGAAAAACACATAAAGAATAGACATGAACTGAGAACTACCCCCTTCTTGGGAGTCGGTTAAAAATTCAATTGCATACAATGCCTCAATTCGGCGGAAAGTGGGGAACGGAGTGTGGTTTAACACTAGGTTTTTTCTGCCTACCCTGCTACATGCGGGATACAGCGTGAATCTATGTATGTATTTATAAACATACATATTTAAAAATACAAATATTCAGCGCTTAAAATGTTGGCACAGACTAGAGTTTCTGTTAGCATGTAAAATTTTGAATTGGTATACGAGGTTTTTTGCGCCACACACAACATTTGATTTTTGTTTTTTCAAGCAAAATTGCGAGGTCAACTTTATGGATTCAAATATTTACTTATAAAATGTATAAATAGTTGTGAATGCAATGAAAAAATAATAACATTAGTTATTGTTATTCGCTTAAGGTTGGTAAATCTAGTCAGGGTTAGTATTGAACGATATGGTTATCGATTTAAACCTTGATTTGAAGTAAAAAAAATACCACATACCAGGGTAATTAGAGAGAAACTAGTATCAAGACACTCCGTTCCTTATTTTATGCCCTAAATCAAAACATTGCATGTAGAGCGGAGGAACTCAACGCCGCACTTTGTCTAACCAAAGCGATAAAAATAATCATTCAATTTACAATCAATCGCGTAAAAATCACATAAAGTCAAAAGCTATCCTACTACGTCATAAAACAAAAATATATAAATTAAATACACTATTAAACAATATATAATTCCTCTATCTATTTATGTCTAACATAATAGCACAATAATGAAAATAACAGTGCTTATACATGCATATATACCTTGTATATATAATATTTTTAATTTACATGCTTATATATTTAAGAACTCAATATCATTCATAAATTGTTTCGAAATCAGAGCAACGTCATACACAGAAAAGTTCTGCCTGTGAAATTCTCAATGCACTGAAAGCTTGAAGCTTTTAATTTTTACCAAGCCTCTTCCGTCCGTCCGACTGTCTGCCACAGGCCCCTATGTTTTGAATCGTAATGGTTAAACCAATAGAGGTGGAGCTAAATTGTCTACATTTTCTTTGAAACTTATACTGAAAAAATAGTTTTCACAGTACGGATTAAAAAGAGTATCATGTTTTAGTATTAAGTTTTCTAGTAAAAGCAATTAATATTTAAGTCAATACTGTATTTTACTGTGTTTTTTTGCTTCACTCTTTTTACCGCATAGAAAAATAGACACAGAGAATACAGTGTACAGACACTCCGCTCTCCATATTCTCGAAATCGTAACGTTACGTATTGAATGGCGGAATTTAACGCTGTACTTTTTCTTAATATAGTAGATTAATGGAAACAATTAATGTAATCATTACCCCAAGTCTACTCGGGGGAATGGTTTAGACACTCCGTTCTCTTAAAGTTTCTGTTCCATATTCCGCCGAATTGAGACATTGCGTGCTGAGTGGCGAAGCTCAACGCTGCGCTTTGCCTTCTTGCCAAAGTAAGGAAATCAAAACACTAAATATCATTACTTTTTTATCTTCACGCTGTATCCCGAATATAGCAGGGCAATCAGAGGGAACCTGAAAACCTAGTGTTAAGACACTCCGTTCTCTTTCAACATTTCCGTACCCCACTTTCCGCCGGATGAGACTTTGCGTGCTGAGTGGCGGAACTTAACGCCACACTTTGCCTGGTTACCAGACCCAGAAAATGAAAATACCAAATATTACTTAATAATTTCCATGTCCTGGAGTGGTAATCGAACCCACAACCTGTCGCTTTTACAGTCGCACGATTATGCCTCTGCGCCACGACAGGTCTAATAGCGTTTATAGACCAAATATTGATTTAACATTACAATCTAATCTAAAATAAATATATAAAATTTCCAATTTAACTCTTACCCAACCTTCCATAAGCACGAATGAGCATAAATATTGTTGGAACCCCATTCACTGTAGTACGTGACACGCCCACAAAACATAAGGGACTATCACCTCATAACACGAAGCACGATGCGTAAGTATTTAATGGGGGTCCTCTATTGCCAGGATTTTAACTTGCCAGGCTTTTATATTTTTGTAACGTTTTAAATATTTTGGTTTTTTAAATATATGGAAGAAATGAACGCCTGTGTAGACGCAGTGGCATAAGCGTGCGACTGTAAACGCGACAGGTTGTGGGCTCGATTCCCACTCTAGGAAATGGAATTTTTCATTTTCTGGGTTTGGTAACAAGGCAAAGCACGGCGTTGAGTTCCGCCTCTCAGTACGCAATGCCTCAATTCGGCGGAAAGTGGGGAACGGAATTGTTGAAAGAGAATGGAGTGTCTTAACACTAGGTTCTCTGGTTCCCTCTGCCTACCCTGCTATATGCGGGTTACAGCGTGCAGTTAAAAAAAAAATGTTTTAACTTCGGATTTTTTTCAATTTTTAGACAAAAACTTTTAAAAAATTATAAAACTATGTTCATTTAATACCTTCTAAAATATGTGTACAAAGATTCAATTTAATCGGTTGAGTAGTTTTGGCATGAAAGCATAACAAACAAACTTACCTTCACATTTATTATATTAGTAGGGATTTTGCCTAGATAAGCTAGATATTATAAAAAAGCTTACGTCATATTTACATTTACAAACATACATACATAGCATCACATTGTATCCCGCACATAGCAGGGTAGGCAGAGGGAACCTACTGAGTGGCGGAACTCAACGCGCGCTTCGCCTTGTTAAAACATATACGCACTATACACTATAGTATGGCCATAGACTGACATAATCATGAAACGATGTCGAGATCTAACATCATGTCACGAATATATCTGATGATATTTATCATGTGGAGAACGGAATTATTGTAAGAGAACGAAGTGTCTTACCTCTAGGTTCTCGGGTTCCCTCTGCTTATCCTGCTATATGCGGGATACAGAGTGAAGTTAAAAAAAACTGTATTAATCATACAAATATAACGATGTAAAATACACGTTGCCAACATATTTATTAGTTTAACATATTCGTATTTGACTTCATATCTCTGTTATTAGTATCTATATGTAATATTTATATATTAATTAATTGTATTTTTAACGCATTGTTATAAAAACTATATATTTTTTTCAACTTTAAGCTGTATACCGCATATAGCAGGGTAGGCAGAGAGAACCCGAGAACCTAGTGTTAAGACACTCCGCTCTCTTACAACAATTCCGTTCCACACTTTCCGCCGAATTGAGGCATTGCGTGCTGAGTGGCGGAACTCAACGCCGCGCTTTGCCTTGTTACCAAGCCCAGAAAATGAAAATACTAACATTTCCTAGAGTGGGCATCGAACCCACAACCTGTCGCGTTTACAGTTGCACTCTTGTGCCTCTACGCCACGACAGGCGTTTTTATATAATAAAATATTTATATATTAATTAACATTCTGCACTTTGTCTCAATATATCTCTATGTAAAATTTTCTGTGCATATTTCTGATTATTCACGCATTTTTTACAACAATTCCTCGATAGTTAATAAAAGTAATATAAATAATATAAATTTATTCCTCAAATTTATTAAAATATATCCTCTTGCCAACTTAAAAGCTTTGTACGGCACATTTTTGCCTTCTTATCGGGTTTCAATATTTTCACGTCAAAATATCATCTTAGTCATATTTTGTGATTGGTATAAGATTTCACTTGAGGCTTCTGATAAGCTGACAGTCTGTTTTCATAATAATTACTAACTTTGTCATAGTAACGGTAGCAATGGTTTTATGTCCTAACTTTCCTAACTTAGGTGCATAATTCAATGAATACTACAAATTAAGTTACCCATTTACACTTAAGGGAAGAATATATCCATATTTTAGCGATGTCAAAAAAGTTCTTGCTGGTTGAACCCATTTAGAATTTTCTTTTTTATATGATAGCTTGTGTTTCCGATGTAGTCCCATTCAAATTTAGCTGTAATCTGACAAGTAGTTTTTTAATTATTTGTAATAATTTTATTTTTTAGTGCATTTTCTTTGAAATCAGTGTTTTTTTTTTAAATATGTTATTTTGACGATGTTTTTGTTATGTTATTTTGACACGTGTAAAGTTTTCGAAACGAAAAGATACTTAGGAAGATAGGTATTAGCGAGAATGTTAAAGTAAGAATGAAGAAGAACGTGCTCAGGTGGTTTGGGAACGTCAAGAGGATGAGTGATGAAAGAATGGTGAGAAAAATATACGAAGCAAAGGTAAGTAGCAAGAGAGGTAGGGGAAGACCTCGGTTGACCCTCAAGAACACAATAGCAATGATACTGGAGGAACGTCACGTAAAAACCATGAGGACCCCCCGGAGGGCATGTATTAAGAGGCTTATTTATTCTGATCACTATGGACACGTGGTCCGTAACTTTTATCAACTTTTACAATATTTTCATATCACTTAACTAAGCTTAGGAAATAAGATTTTTTTTTCCAAAGAGAGTCCAAGTATTTTAGTTGCCTACTTAATATATTATTATTACTTATAAAACTTAATATTACTTAATATCACTTGTAAAGTTTCACTTATGTAAGGAAATACCATTGAATTCCTTTCTTTAGTAGTTCGAATTTGGGCGTGCTTTACTATTGTTGATGTTGATTAGATAGATGGCGTGAGTGGTTAGGAAAATAAGATTTAATTGTAAAGACAAAATGGCGTCAGATTGACAGTGATAAAAATAAAAGTGAAATGAAGATTATGTTAAGTAATGAAAAGAGATCGACAAAGTAACTTTAAATGTCGTTTCTTTGTTTTACAAGTAATTGTAGTTGTGTATTTGTATTTTATTAATGTAAAAATGTAAAAGTTATAAAAATAAATTAAACTTTGTTTTACAGAGCAACACATAGTTTAATTTGTCGAGAGTTCTCACAGAATTGACTAAATTGACTTATATTAAACTAAATGACATTACAGCAAATGTTCATCCATTGTCACAAACTTTCGCATTTATAGTATCTGTAGAATAAGTAAAAAGTTATTTGTATCCACTTGTAGTATAACATTTTAACTTCTGCGGCTGATGTGGTAGTCTGTCAGACACCGCTAACCAAAAAAACCGTCATAATGTCTATTTCTATATAAATATTTCGTTTTATTCATAGATATTAAAAATAGGCGCATTTTAATTTGACGTCTGACAGATTATACCTCAGTCAAATATTAATAAAAAGTTCACTTCAGTTGCAGAAGGTTTAAAATATTTTGTATTATTTAAGTACAAAAATGATACTGCTAACCAGTACAGACGAACAGATGACGTCAGTCAATTCAAAGAAAAAAGATTTCTGCCAAACTTCTGTCCTATGAATATTAACTTAGTTTACTTAGAAAGGGATTAATTCTAGTCGACTTCGATGCAAATTTAAATTTAATTGTGAAAGTTAACAAATTTCAAGTTAGTTTGACCACTTTTGTTTGACCTTCGAAAGGTGGAAAAAGTTGAGTATTATTAGGATGTAATATTACATATATTTTTTACCTATATGCGAGTAGGTAGTAGCTAGAGTGTGTTCTCCAATAAAAGCTTTCGCATACATAGCTTCACGCTGTATCCGCAGATAGCAGGGTAGGCAGAGGGAACCTAGTGTTAAGACACTCCGTTACCCACTTTCCGCCGACTTGAGGCATTGCGTGCTGAGTGGCGGAACTCAACGCCACGCTTCGCCCTGTTACCAAACCCAGGAAATAAAAAATCATTTTCTGGAGTGGGAATCGAACCCATAACCTTTCGCGTTTACAGTCGCACGCTTATGCCTCTGCGCCACGACAGGCATTAAGCTTTTGCTTTCCTAAATAAATATGTAAGTAAATAAGCCTAGCCTATGCAGGTCCTTTTTTTGAGGGGCTGTATTCCTTCAAAGAACATTTCTAAAATATCGAAAAATTTCTATAGATTCAAGATTTACCTTTCCCAACAAAAAGTCACAAAAAAGCTTGTATATATAGGTATACATATAAATTGCACATCACAAAGTTGATAATTTTCTGACATCGCATTCAGTTCCATTTGTTGCCATGCAAATTCATAATTACTTGGGACTTTGGAACATTTTGTGTACAATTTTGCCTCGAAATGATTGAGCTTTTTAAATCTTGTGAGTCTCGCTTTAGGCAATTTCTGAATATAAATATTATATCCTTAATTTCTTTTACTTCAATGCCCGCAAGTTAAATAATATATATATAAAAGTAATCTTTATGAGTGTTAAATTGAATATTGTGATATATTATTTGTTTACCTTTTCCTTATTTTCCTTTTTTTTATTATCTTAATATAATGTATTATTTTAAATTCAACGAACAGCCAAATTTACTGACCATAGAAGGCTGAAATTTGGCATATAAGCTCAATGTGGGAGTGTAAGGGAGCGTTAAAAAGGATTTCTGGAAGTTCCTACGAAAAGGGGGAAAAAAGTTTTATAGTTCCGCAAACGAAGTCGCGATATACAGCTAGTATTTTATATGAAGTTTGGCAATAACATTCCGGACATATGAATGCGGTGAGTGCAGAAACAACGTAAGTCACAAAAAATACAAAAAATCGTAATCGATTTAAACTAGCATAGAAAGGCAAGATGCATGTTGTTTTTCTCTCTCCTGCAAAATTTGAAAATCTTGACTTACGTTGTTTCTGCACTCACCGATTCATATATAAAAAAGCATTATAACGAAGGCTCTACAATCTCTCAATCTCCCTTGGCCATACGAATTATACCTAAAAATACCTTCTGAAAATTGATCTAGCCATAGTTTAGACTAATATCTGTAAATAAACCAGATTTTATGAACTTAGTTCTAATAGAATACCAGAATATAGCTTTCGAAGCTCAATTGAGTTACAATTTGACATGGCATCTCGACGGTAACATCAATGCTGTCGTGCATAATAAAAAAAATATAAATAAAAATAAAAAAAAAAATCTTAAATTATCAATATTCAAAATGAGCTCAAATGTATGACTAACAAACAAATATACATATACACATACACATATAGTAGGCAGAGGGAACCTAGTGTAAGGACACTCCGTTCCCCAATTTCCGCTGAATTGAGGCATTGCGTGCTGAGTAGCGGAACTAAGCGCCGCGCTTTGCCTTGTTTCCAAACCCAGGAAATGAAATATTCCATTTCCTGGAGTGAGAATCGAATCCACAACCTATCGCGTTTACAGTCGCACGCTTGTGCCTCTGCGCCACGACAGGCGTTACGTTGTGCGTAGACAAAAATATATAAAAAATGCAAATTTTAAAACCAGAAGGATAATATTTGCGACTAAAATTGAGTACCTATCTGTTTGTTTGTATCATAATGAAATGAACTGTCATTTTTGGTCTACCATTAGCTATCAGCTATCATTAATCCGCTTTAACGTTGCTAATTAAAACCGTACTGAATAAATGATATTGTCA
The DNA here is from genome assembly GCA_033558755.1 of Philaethria dido. NCBI lineage: Eukaryota > Metazoa > Arthropoda > Insecta > Lepidoptera > Nymphalidae > Philaethria > Philaethria dido. Next base: position 118,371 of record JAKGSA010000859.1, on the reverse strand, counting down.
TTTGTTTATTTTCACTTGTTTCTAGTAATTTGCAAAATTGGGGAGATTTTTTGGAATAAAGTAATTTCCTCTCCACAAACTAAATTGTTATCTAATGTGGAAAAAGATTCTAAAGTTAATTTGTAACAAGTATTTTTTTGTTAAAAAAAACTATTATTATCTATACATTGATACATAAAGCAAAAACTTTGGACCCCTTTTTACGAAAACTACGCGGACGGAGGAGCATGAAACTTGGCACACTTATAGTTTATATACCGAAGGAGTGTAAAGTGATAGTATCTTTTTAAAATAATACATAAAAAATATATAAAATTAATAAAATAAATGTTACGCACATTATGATGATTTGACATCCATGTTTATATAAAGTAACATATACGTTGCTAGGACGCGTTATGAACGCGTCAACAGGACACTAGTTATATTATACAATACGTATAATAGTACCCTGTGAATAAGAGATATTGCCAAGCACTATCCAATATTGGATAAGATACTTTGTTTAACTAGACCGAACTCAGTGCCAAAGCCGCGCTTTGTATTACCACGGTAGGGAAATGAAAATAGTTTAAAATAGAGCTCCCATTCCTCCGAACGGGGATTGAACCCGCAACCAATGGAGCTTATCCCACATGAAGGATGGACATTATCCCACTGCATCATGATGGTAATTATTTCTTATTATATTGAGATATATCTTACAGCCAATCGTATTTAGAGTCAAATGCTGTCTCACTGCATCACGATGGTTACCAAAAAGTTTATATAATATGGTATAGCTTCACGCTGTATTCCGCACATAGCAGGGTAGGCAGAGGAAATCAGAGAACTTAGTGTTAACACACTCCGTTCTCTTACAATATTTCCGTTCCCCACTTTCATTGAGTGCATTGAGTGCTGAGAGGCGAAACTCAACACCGCACTTTGCTTTGTTACCAGACCTAGGAAATGAAAATATTAAATATTATTTAAAATTTTCATTTTAATATGATATATTCAAATCTTAAAAAAAAATCCAACATACATATCCCATGAATTACTTACAAATAGTATAAGCTTATCTCCAGCAAATCCCCATCATTTCCCCTGACTTTACCATAAAAAAGGAAAAAAATGTTGTTTAAATGCAATAGTTGTAGTATCTACTTCCCTTTTCACCATTATTACTGCAGTAGCAATAGCTTTTTATTGTCTTCACACTACAAGCGACGTAATATGAGACTGAGAACTATCAAAACACTTAGACAGCGTGTTTTATTAATACTTGCTGAGCTAATGAAAATTCAAGTCGCTTTTAGTATACTCGGATACAGATTTAATATCTGTCGTGGCGCAGAGGCACAAGCGTACGACTGTAAACACGACAGATTGTGGGTTCGATTCCCATTCCAGGAAATGTTAGTATTTTTTATTCCTGGGTTTGGTAACAAGGCAAAGCGCGGCGTTGAGTTCCGCCACTCAACACGCAATGCCTCAATTTGGCGGAAAGTGGGAAACGGAATTGTTGTAAGAGAACGGAGTGTCTTAACACTAGGTTCTCAGGTTCCCTCTGTATACCCTGCTATATGTGGGATACAGTGTGAAGTTAAAAAAAAAGTATACAGATTTCCGCAATTTATTTTGACATGAATAGAAATATTTTGTTTCTAGAAAACTTTGCTTTGTTTCGATTCTTCAAGATTTTAAAAGAATAAATGGGACCGTAGAAGATTAAATTTATGTATGTTATAGAGAAGGAATGCAGAAACCCAACGTTTTCATAATAAATATATTAAATAAATAAAATTCATGTTACAGATACTATCATGTGCTTAGTATATGAATAATTTTTGTATAAAATATCATACACGTTGCCAAAGTAACGCGTATGTTATATATTGCCAAGAAACTCCATTCTCTATATCGAATTGTGTACTGGTTGGCGGAACTCAGCGCCGCGTTTTGTGTACTCAGCGCTTACAAGGACTACACCCAGCTGGAATCGAACCCACAACCAACCGTTTACAAACACTGCGTAGGATCAATTTTTTCCAATATTTAAAACTTTTCATAATTTCTTTGCCTTACGTCAAATTTCCAATTACTTTCCTCAAATGACAGGTAAATTTCCCCAAAAATCACCATAGCAGTGGAAACTCAATGATTCATCTTGAAATATCGTCCGTCAGATTAAGTTCACAAACTTTGACCCAGTTATTACGATGCGTCGAATTATAAGAAATTTATTGCTTGGGAAATATTCCTACTGTTATATTTATTACATTTCTATTGATTTATTTTAAAATATTAAATTAAAAAAATACAGCCGCACGCTTTATTATTCGTAACAGGGAAGACAGAGAGAGAACTTAGAGTCAAGGCACTCCGTACGCCGCTTTATCCCCGAATTCAGGACCATCGTGACGTACTAGGACTGTATGCTTAAGTAAAAGATTGGTTCTGCGTTCGATTCCTATTCGTGGGAATGATTATATTTGAATAGATATTAGGTATGACAAAGCGCCGCGTTGAGTTGCGTCACTTAACATGCAATGTCTAGAATTACGGCAGAAAGAAGAGAACGGAGTGTCTTGACACTGGGTTTACTTTGACTAACCTGCCATGCGGAAAAAAGCTGGCTTGCTTTTAAGTAAGTAAAGAAATGTAATTTGTGGGAAATATCTATAAAACTGTATAATATATTTTTATCATCAGATTTTCTAATTACACAAATTTTCAGGTTACTTTATTACTGCGTTACGTTCGCCATTTTCTGCATTAACTCGAGATCACTGTGGCGTAATGGGACAGCGTTTGGTTCTGGGTTCGATTCCCACTAAATTATTTTCTTTTCTCCGGTCTGGGAAGACAAAGTGCGGCTTTAAGTTCCACTTAGCAAGCAAAATATGTAATTCCAATGGAAAGAGAAGAACGGAGTGCCTAGAGACTAGATTTTACTCTAATCCTGCTATGCAGGAAGCGTGAAAATAAAAAAAAAAAATTATTAGATTTTCTAGCTTATAATATATTCTCTTATATTTATGTTCTTTATGTTATTTACTGCGTCACTCTCGTAAAATATTATGTCTAACTTAATTTCAATGTTAGTTGGAACCATTTAAAAAGTAAACAGATATACGTTACCTGGAAATGGCATTTTATTTAAATCCCTTTTAGCAGAACTTGGCAACGATCGTGGGAAATCCATTAGGTTATAAATTTCGTTTATTTTCTTTTGCAACTGCAATACTTTGTTTTTTTAAGATCTGTATCAGAGATGAGGTTATAATTTTTAGCCGACTTGAAAAAAAGGGATACTGTATTTTTTTATTGTGTTACCTTATAACTTTTTACTAGGCGGACTAATTTTGACAATTCTTTTTTTTTATATTATAGCTATTGCTTCTTTTGTGGTCCCGTTTAAATTTAATAAGATCTGACGAATAGTTTTTGAATTATTCTAATATTGCTTTATACCTAATTAAGGTTTACTATGCAAATGTAATATTGTTGAACGCCTGTCGTGGCGCAGAGGCACAAGCGTGCGACTGTAAACACGACAGCTTGTGGGTTCGATTCCCACTCAAGGAAATGTAAAATTTTGTATTTTTATTTCTTGGGTTTGGTAACAAGGCAAAGCGCGGCGTTGAGTTCCGCCACTCAACACGCAATAACTTAATTCGGCGGAAAGTGGGAAACGGAATTGTTGTAAGGGAACGGAGTGTCTTAACACTAGGTTCTCAGGTTCCCTCTGCCTACCATGCTATATGCGGGATACAGCGTGAAGTTAAAAAAAAATGTTATATTGTTTAATGATGAAACTCAATGCCTCGATTTATTTTATTAGAACAAGGAAATGAAAATAAATTGAATATTTTAAATCAAATTCTGGCGGAAAGCGGAGAACGAAGTGAACACTATGTAGCTGTAACTATGTATTTATAAAGTATACTGAGTATGTAACATTAGCTTCTAATACATAAAATTTAAATAAAGGAAAAATAAATTTATACCTTTTATATTTTTATATGATAATGGACTGGTTGTGAAAAATAACAAAAAATATTTCTTGCTATATATAAATACATTGAAATAAAAGTTGTATTTTTTCTTCACCATTCACGAATCACTTCTGCTCGTTTTAAAAACATTGTACGTTAAGATAAACTCAATGCCGCGCTTTGTACTATCTAAAAATCGTCAAATTGTTACCGTTGTCTCTGAAATTGTTCCTTTTTATTTATTTTTTTTTATCTTCACGCTGTATCCCGCATATAGCAGTGTAGTCAGAGGGAACCTAAGAACCTAGTGTTAAGACACTCTGTTCCCCACTTTCCGCCGAATTGCATGCATGAATTGAAAGCATTGCATGCTGAGTGGCGGAACTTAACACCGCGCTTTGCATTGTTACTAAACTCAGGAAATGAAAAATTTTTTACATAAGCATTTCAGGCGGAACCGGTTTACAGTGTGTGCCTCTCGCAAGAATGTAGGAGGCTTGGCAGCATAATCATCATATATGTTAAAACTTTTGTAGTTAGTTTTAAGTCGTTAGTGTAAGCAGAAGACCTTGGAGCACAAATTTCCAAAAGTAGTAATAATAAAAAGGTATCCTTCATCTTTTTTAATATCTCTAAGAATATGCGTACAAAGTTTCGTGATAATCCGTTGAGTAGTTTTGGCGTGAAAGCGTAACAAACAAACTCAAGTTTTTTTTTATGGATAACGGATGGCAAATGAGCAGAAGGACCACCTGATGGTAAGTGGCAACCTTCACCCATAGACATCTACAACACCAGAGGTGTTGTAAATGCGTTGCCTACCTAGACAATACAGATGGAAGGGGAGGACAATGTAGCAGTTCGCTATCGGAACCACCACATTTTGGAGAAAGGATGGGTGGGAAAGGGGAAAACCTGGCTTACATGCCATCGAACCGGAACACATCGTTAGATATTTGGCGGTTTGTTTTTGACATGATAGTGGTCGCGAGCCAGTCGGAGGATGAACCTCCTACCACCAAACTACTGGAATACCCGCCTCTTATGGGACGCTACCTAGCGGCGGAGGGGAATTGTATTCTAACCCTGTCCCCTCACAGGGAAAATATTCTCATTTATAATATTAAATAAAATAGAATTTAAAAATTATATATTTTTCTGGCATATTTGAAAACACTATATCATTGTATAAGTGCACAAGCAAGCATCGTCATGCATCATAAGTTATTCTCGGCGTAATCCTATTACACGTATTTAGTACCGAGAGTGTACACTATTGAACTAACAACAACTTTTACTCGTTTTTGTAATGGATATTTACGTTGAGTTAGTCTGAACATATAATTGAATTTTATGTGAAAATTTAATGGTTACATTGGAAAATATTGTTGAGTGGATTTTGTTATTATATCGATAGGTACAGGTTCGATTTCTAGTGATTTCTAATATTTAGGCCAGTTTCCTGGTATTTAATCTCTTAATTGCAATAAATTTTTTAGCTCTGGTAAGATAAATGACGACGTTGAGTTTTACCATTCAACGTGCAGTTATTCAATTTGGGAGTAACGTAAAGAAAAGAGTGTCTTAACACTAAATACTCTTTGCCTTTTATAAAATCGAAATGCGTAAATGTAAAGAAAAATTTAATGTTTATTAAATCAATCCGCTCCAATTAAATGAAACAATAATATTGTATCGATTGGTCTTGAATCCGAAACAAAGATCAAGTGCGGCGCTAAACTCTGCCATTGAACACACCAAGTCTCGCATTTGCGTGGAAAGCGGACAACTGTCTTGTTTATCTCTATTTATACTGCTATATGGGAAAAGTCTGAAGCAAAGAAAATACATATATAGATATATGTTCCCCTCAGTGAGAGTCAGAATCAAACACTGCACTAAGATAGCATCGATGTGCCTTCGTTTTTATGATTAAAACGAATAACATTACGCATCAATCAAAAACTCTTTGTGAGATCTTAATTAAATCAGAAGAAGACAGAAGAAGAAATCAGAACTATCTAATATATAAAAATCATCAAAATTGGTTCATCTTGTAAAAGGTTATACATTATCACGTATAAAATAAAAAAAAAACATTCGAATACTGAATTTCCATTTTGTGAAGTCGGTTAAAAGGACACCTAAAATCACAAATACCAAGTCAAATTTCATCTTCGTCTATAATAAAGTACAAAGCTGTCAATATTTAATTAAAACCCTGATCGAGCTTTGTTCTCATTTTGTTACAATTTAGGAAACTTTTTCCAAACGATTTACCCTTTAACAATTGAAAGTGATGAAGAGGTATCATTAAAACATCTTTATGTATTCATTATTTGGATAAATGTTGTATAGATTTTGCTGGTAGAATTTTCTTTTTTTTTTTTTAACTTCACACTGTATCCCGCATATAGCAGGGTAGGCAGAGAGAACCAGAGAACCTAGTGTTAAAACACTCCATTCTCTTTCAACATTTCCGTTCCTCACTTTCCGCCAAATTGAGGCATTGCGTGTTGAGTGGCGGAACTCAACGCCGCGCTTTGCCTTGTTACCAAACCCAAGAAATGAAAATACTAAGTTTTACATTACCTGGAGTGGGAATCGAACTCACAACCTGTCGCACACCCGTGCCTCTGCGCCACGACAGGCTGATTTTTTTTCAGTTTTATGCATTATTCCTTACAGGTAGGTACCTTACCTGTATGTCTTTTCAAGACATTCCAAGAACTAAACGTTTTGTCTTACTAGAGTAGGAATAAAAAATAATTTAAATATATAAAAATGATTGTGCTTAATAGTAAGTTCCTGTTCATTGCTTCATATAATAAATATTTATTTATTCTAAGAAGCAATGAATAATGCCATATTTATGGCACCTTCACATGTTATAATGATGCCCTTTGTCTACCAGAGAAAAGTATCGAACCCACAGCTCGTCGCTTTTACAGTCAGATGATGTTCCACTGTGCCACGATTGGTTATTTATTTATTTACTAAGTCTACTTTCTTCAAGATTCTCGATACTACATACCCATATATTACAGGTAGCAGGGTAGGCAGAGGGACCCTGAGAACCTGGTGTTAAGACACTCTGTTCTCTTACAACTATTCCGTTCCCAACTTTCCGCCGAATTGAGGCATTGCGTGCTGAGTGGCGGATACTTAACATATTATAACAAGATACTTATTGTTATTATATGGCTAGATTACATAAGATTTTTATAAATTATAATCCAAAAAGTTTTACGTGAAAGAATAACACACATTTATCCAAAGATTCTCAAATTTTCTAGGAACCTAGTGAACCTAGTGTACCTAGTGTTAAGACACTCCGTTTCCCACTTTCCGCCGAATTGAGGCATTGCATGCTGATTGGTGGAACTCAACGCCGCGCTTTGCCTCGTTACCATACCCAGGAAATTAAAATGCTAAACTATACATTTTCTGGCATGGGAATCGAACCCACAACCTGTCGCGTTTAGAGTCGCACGCTTGTGCCTATGCGCCACGACAGGTTGATAACTTATTTAACCATCAACTAACCACAAAACACACTAACCCTGTTAAATAGTATTTATCCCATTGTTATAACATAATGAGGTTTTTTCATAAAAACTATTATAAGTAGCTGAAAGAGGCTTCGCATTGTGAGGTCTTTATCCTAAACCATTATAACGCGCTATTCAGCGACAGCGAGAATTTCAGAAAACTTGAAATCGTAATCCGCTTATCTTTTGACGGAATAACTATACAGTGTACATTTATATATCCACATCCGTAAATAGGGCTATATAGCAATGGCGAAGGGTAAAAATTTTAAAACGGGAAGCCGGTACATTTAGGGAAGTCGGTATATATTTAGGGAAGCCGGTATATTTTTAGGGAAATCGCTATATTTTTAGGGAAGTCAGTATATTTTTAGAGAAGCCGGTATTTAGGGAAACCCCCTTATTTATTCTTATTTGATTACAACAAAATTTAAATGGGATAACAATAAAAGCATTAGCTATAATATTTAAGTAAGAATCATCAAAATTGAGTTACCCAGTAAAAAGTTATACGGTGACACACAAAGAAATAATCGAATTAACCTGTAGGAGGTACAGGAGGTACTCCTCATTTTTTAAAGTCGGTTAAAAATATATTATTGCCACAAAAAGCTGTAGAAGATACCATTTACCATACTTGATTACTCACAAATCTTCAATATTTTATTTTTTAACTTCTCGCTATATCTCCCGTACAGCGGGGTAGGCAGAGGGAACCAGAGAACCTAGTGTTAAGACACTCCATTCTCTTTCAACAACATTTCCGTTCCCCACTTTCCGCCAAATTGAGGCATTGCGTGTTGAGTGGCGGAACTCAACGCCGCGCTTTGCCTTGTTACACAACCCAAGAAATGAAAATACTAAATTTTACATTTCTTGAAGTGGGAATCGAACCTACAACCTGACGCGCTTACAGTCGCACGCTTGTGCCTCTGCGCCACGACAGGCGTTGTTGTTGTTCTCAATATTTCATCGTTACATAACTTTTATTATTTTCTTACTAAAAATATATACCTACTTTAAAGAAATAATTGTATACGCGTGAATAAACAAATTAATTAAGATGTTGCTTTTTCAAGACAGGATGGTTTGTATAAAAATTTTAATTGGATCAAATTTAGGGACTTATGGCTGTTTCCTGTTTACAAAGTAGAAAAAAATATGGAACAAAAAAAAATAATTCTGTAGGGGGCTCCGTCCTTGTCGCTTCGTTCGAGATCGAGGACGAACAATCGAGAAATATACAGTTAATGGGAGATTATTTGTATACTACTCCAGGATATGTTAGTATTTTCATGTCCTGGGTTTGGTAACAAGGCAAAGCGCGGCGTTGTGTTCCCCCACTCAACACGCAATGCCTCAATTTGGTGGAAAGTGGGGAACGGAATTGTTGTAAGAGAACGGAGTGTCTTAACACTAGGTTCCCTCTGCCTACCCTGCTATGTGTGGGATAGAGTGTGAAGTTAAAAAAAAAATATGTGTACAGCATAACGCTCGAGCGGATAAACTAATTTTGATTCTTTTTTTGTATGATAGATAGTGATTCTCATTTAAATTTTGTTAAGACGAGTGGTTTTTGAGTTATTCGTAATAATTTTACTTTTAGTACATTTTAAATGAAAGAGTGGAAATTCTTATTTCCTGGGTTTGGTAGCAAGGCAAAGTGCAGCGTTGATTACCGCCACTCAGCACGCAATGCCTCAATTCGGCGGAAAGTGGGGAACGGAGAGTCTTAACACTAGGTTCCCTCTGCCGACCCTACTATATGCGGGATACAGCGTGAAGCTATGTATGTATGTAAATGAAATAGCTTTTTTTTAATTAAAATCTTAATAATTATTTGACCTACCTTCTTTAATTGTATTGGTCTAGTTAGGCATTGCATGTATGTTGGTTTTATCAGCTAACAAGCTATTTTCTTCAAATAAAATACGCTGAAATGTGAATAGAAAAGAATAATTCAAAAACTACTAGATATATCTTAACTAAATATAAATAGGACCACATCAGAAGCACGTTCATCCAGTAAAAAGCACCGCAGTATAACACATGAAAATACAATCGAATTGGGAACCCCACCTTTTTTTGAAGCCAGTTAATTACAAAACTGAGTCAATCTGTTTGTCAAAAAACGCCAACTTTATAAGCCAATTACGAATTAGCATAAAATTAAGTATAAATGATCCGTGTCTATAGCTCAATTAATATTCATACCGTATAACTTTGCTTCTTCGACCAACTCGCTGTTTGCGTTGCTTTCATCTTGTTGAAGTAAAATCTAGGAATATTCAGTCCTTGAAATTCATTGGAAGAGAGCAAGAAGTATAGACATAGTGAAAATAGTCTATGGTTTTCAACCGACTTCATAAAAGAAGGTTATCAATTTCACTTTATTTGTTTCTTACTGGGTGAACCAATTTTGATGATCTTTTTTTATATGATAGCTATAGTTTATAATGTGGTTCCATTTAAGTAGTTAGTTGAGATTTGAAGAGCAGTTTTTGAGATATTCGTAATAATTAAACTTTTGAGTGCATTTTTTTCGAAATCAAGTTCAATATTACAGCGTTCCATTAGTATACAATAGTCCATATTTTTTTTTTTTGTTTTTTTTTATATGGACTATTGAAAAAAAAAAAGAAACAAAATCTTTTTTGTTTTCTTGTGCGACAGTCTCTAATGGTGAGCGCGATTAGTTGTCGGTTATACTCTCATTCAGGAGTTAGTTATATTTCAATTATTTGTTTTTCTCCGGAAAAAGATTTTATAGGAATATTTAATATAATTTTTTTTATAGGAATTTTAGGTTTTATAGTCCACGCAAAATGAAGCCACAGTATACACCTAGGTTTCTTATAAACACAAGAATACCAAACCCTAATTCACCAAAAAAAAGACAAAAATTAACGAAGTGAAGCTTTATACAAATATATTTCATATATTTGCTTACTTATAATAGTAAATAGCATATTTCCAAGAAAGAAGCGACGTTGATGTCTAGACGAAATCTTAAATTAACAAGCAACGTGGATATAAAATGCCTTACGTATACAGCTACGTTAGCAGAATATTTTATATTTTTGCACAAAAAATATGCCTGTATGAAAGAAGAATCTTAGCGTCTATTAATTTTTTGCACAGAAACTCACGTAATGAATAAAACAAAGTAATTTTATATGGAGAGTCATGACAGTAAGTTCTCTTTGATTATTTGCTATGTGGGATAAGCCATGAAGCTACTAAATTTGGTAATTTGCAGTTTTTTTCAAAGAAACTATATTAAATAGATTAATCACGTATATTTTGGTATTCGAAAATATATTTTAGACAAACCGTCGTTTCGAACATTTTACACTCATTTAAAAAGGACAATCGAAAAGAAACTAGCAGCCTTAGCTTTTATTATGTATAGTTTCACGCTTTTTCCCTTATCATAGCAGGGTAGTCAAAGTAGTAGACTTCGTCCTTCGTTTACTGCTTGAATTAGAGGCAATGCGCGTTGAGTTGACGGAGCTCACCACCGCCTCGCTTTGTATTACCAGAGTAAGTAACCTTATATTTAAGTTATTTATGATTATTCATTTCCGCAAGAGTAAAACAAACTTCCGACCTGCACTCACTGTCCCCACTACGCATAACATGCTAAAATTACAGTCACTAAAATACAAGCATAGTTCTGTCGTGTTCGGATCGCAACCGCCAATTTTAATTTATTCTGAATTCATTTTAATCATGTTGTAATGCCTCATAATTAATTGGTTTGAGTAATTTGATGCCGCACGCTGTATAATGAAAGTAATATAATTGTAAATATTGTTTTCCTTTTATAAATTGTTAAATATATGGAGGCATGGATGAATATATATTGTATTGGATGAGTATTTATTATTAAGCGACTTCAAAAAAGGAGGTTGTCAATTCTAATGGGGTTTTTACGTGTGTTACACAACTTTTTAATGGGTGAACCAATTTCGATGATTTTTTTATATGATAGGTAGATCTTTGTTAAATTTACTTAAGATCTAACAAGTAGTTATTGAACTTTTTAGTGAATTTTATTTGAAACCGTTTTTTTTTGTTAAAATCTTAATTATTTAAGTAAAAGTGAGATTTATATGACAGCTTGTTTTTTTAGTTCCTCTTTAGGTAATTTTTCAATTTGATTTTGGTTCATTATTAAGTGCTCACATGAAATTCCTTTTTGAATTTATTTTGTTTAAGAGATATTAAGTGACGACAGAACAGACATAACAAACAGCGAACACGTTCTTTGGAACCAGACAAAATGAATATCTACATATATTTTTAATATAGTCTTTCCCTTAGCTAACATCAATAGTGCGATCATTGTGTTTTTATAGACAATGTCTTTACATCGTAGGAATTTCTTTTTACTTCCATACTTTTCCCCGCATAGCAGAGTAGACAGAGAGAACCTAGTGTCTACTAGAAATCGTGACACTGAGTGTTAAGCGATGGAACTCAACACTGTATTTTGTCTTATTTTAGAAAATGAAAATCTGTTGCCTGTCGTAGCGCAAAGGCGCAAGCGTGCGACTATAAACGCGACAGGTTGTGGGTTCGATTTTCACTCCAGAAAATGAATAATATTTAGTATTAACATTTCCTGGGTTTGGCGTAGAGTTCCATCACTCACCACTCAATGCCTCAATCAGGCGGAAAGTGGGGAACGGAAATGTTAAAAGAGAGTGTCGGAGTGTCTTAACACTAGGTTCCCAGGATCCCTCTGCCTACCCTGTTATATGCGTGAAGCTAAGAAAAGAAAAAAATAGAAAAAATATTTTGTCAATAATCCATTCCACCGAATGTAAATAGACTGAATGACTGACGTGTTATAAGTCAGACATCCACCACTGCGCTACAAAGGTGCTAGAAGTATTAAAACTAAAATTTAATCATATTACGAATATCATATTCCACATTTTAATATTTTAAAGCAGAAGCTTCACAACCGTCACATTTTAGCTAACTGTGTGTTTGGTGGTAGGAGGTTCGTCCTCCGTCTGGCTCGCGACCACTATCATGTCAAAGACGAACCGCCAAATATCTTATGATGTGTTCCGGTTCGATGGCATGTAAGCCAGGTTTTCCCCTATCCCACCCATCCTTTCCCCAAAATGTAGTGGTTCCAATAGCGGACTACTACATTGTCCTCCCCTTCCATCTGTATCCTCTAGGTTGGCAAAGCATCTACAACGCCTCTGGTGTTGTAGATGTTCATGGGCGAAGGTAATCACTTACCATCAGGTGGTCCTTCTGCTCGTTTGCCATCAGTTATCCATAAAAAAAAAAAAAACTTTAGTACACGTGGACAATTTCATAATTACTATTTGAGGTTTCACATATTTTACGAATTATAACGAGTTTTCGTGGTTTTCCTTTATTTGCCAGTATTAGTAGAAAATAGAAGGAGAATTTAGTTACAATCGTCAACTAACGAAGTTGGTCGTGAATATATGGTTAAATAAAGTAAAAGTTTGCTACCATTGTAGCGTTTGGGATGCCTGACTAGTTCTGATTTTGGGTTCTCGATGATAATAATATTAGAGTAATATATGTAAATACTAGGTGTTTCCCGCGGCTTCTTTCGAATGGTCAATGTCAACCCATAGTATATACTATAGTGTATACATATAGTGCTCATATGCGTTAATTTAAAGGCATTAAAGTATATTAATTTTCATTTTTTTTGATAAACAATCATATCTGCCAATTTTTTATATAAAAAAGCGTTCTATTTTTTTTTCTAACTTCACGCTGTAACCCGCATATAGCAGGGTAGGCAGAGAGAACCAGAGAACCTAGTGTTAAAACACTCCATTCTCTTTCAACAATTTCGTTCCCCACTATGAGCGTTCTATGTTCTTTTTAATATCGCTGAGAATATGTGTTCAAACGTTCATATCAAGTTTCATGTCTTCAAAGTTTCATAATTTTGGCGTGAAAGCGTAGCAAATAAATTTACATTCAGATTTATTATATTAATAAGGATATAAAGTAAGTAAGTCTAAGTTACTCCTTATTTTATTATTTTTTATTATTTTGTTTGGTGGTAGGAGGTTCGTCCTCCGTCTGGCTCGCGACCACTATCATGTCAAAGACGAACCGCCAAATATCTTATGATGTGTTCCGGTTCGATGGCATGTAAGCCAGGTTTTCCCCTATCCCACCCCATCCTTTCCCCAGAATGTGGTTGTTCCGATAGCGAACTACTGCATTATCCTCCCCTTCCATCTGTATCGTCTAGGTATTCAACGCATTTATAACACCTCTGGTGTTGTAGATGTCTATGGGCGAAGATATCCACTTACCATCAGGTGGTCCTTCTGCTCGTTTGCCATCCGTTATCCATAAAAAAAAAAAAAAAAAATCAAATAAGCTACTTTCCAGTAAAAGTCCCATCAAAAATGGTCCTGTATAATCCTTGTCATATGTCCATATTTATTTCAATGTAAATCGATACTAAGAATTTTAGAAAATTCTCTCTTAGTGCAACTCTGCAAGGAACTTATATGCCCAATTTCATTTTTGATTCCTACCTCGATTGAAATTATTTTCATTGCCCCGCTTTTGCATACCAGACCTTTGTCTTAACAAAGCCCGGTGTTTAGTTTCGCCATTTAACATACAATGTCATAAAGAGTCTAGTTGGATAAGCTAAGAAAAACTGCACTGGCGTGTAATGAATTGATTTTATTACATTACTTATCTCGATTTTGAATTGATACTCTCACATATTTTTACACTCACATATTTTTATTTGGGAAAATATTTTTTTTTGTAAAGTGTTGTAACCCCCACAACTCCCTTCTTGTAAGGGTTAGGGACACAAAGTGTGTTGCTATTTTATTTTATTTTTTTTTTATTTTTAATACAATTGGAAAAACAAACAGCACTTACAATATATCAAATTAACACATAATTACATAACATAGGCCAATAAAGTTTCCACTTATACATAAAGCACGGAGTGTATAATGAAAATAAATGAATAATAAATATTAGGCTAATACTAAAATAATGTAAATTCTAATAAGTGCAATAATAATTGCTTTATCAAAAAAAGGCTAACTTATTTTAAACACAATATTTCATAATAAAAAAAAAACAAAACAAATTTGAGAAAAACCAGAGAGATTTTAGATAAAAAGTAATATAAAAATGATAAAACCAATTCATTACACGCCTGTGCAGTTTTTCTTACCTTATCCTAGACCCTTTGGGCGCAAAGAAAAAAAAGGAATGTTTTGACATAAAGTTCTATCTGTCTACCCTGCTATGTGGGACAAAACGTGAAACTAAAAAAAACTTATATTGTGTTCACCTCTTTAAGATTCGAACCTACTACCATCTCCTCCATGTAAATTTTAAACACTGTCTGTCTTAGAAATTTCCAAACAGTACAGATTTCAGTTTCAGTACAAAGTAGGTTATACTAAAACACATAAATTAACATGAGAAACTTAGTCTGCCTGTATTTGGGTAACTACCGCAATCCAATACCACTTTGTGTTTACTATTTAAATTTAATTTGGAAAATTATTCTATTTTAAAGGTCGTCGTGACGCAGTGATAGTGTCGGACTGTAAAAAGCATTGGTTATGGGTTCTATTCCCACTCAGAGAATCTATTATATTTAATAAATTCTCATTTTTTTATTCTGATGTGATAACGCGCAGCGTTAAGTTCCGTTTAACATGCAATGTCTTAATTTTAGGCTGAAAGGGATTAATAGAATGTGACATTAACCCAATAGTTATACCCAATTTTCATATAGATTTCATAGCTCATTCAATAAAACAATATTTTAATTCAAAAAATATTCGTCATCTTATTTTTTTAACTAAATTTAAATGGGATCATATCGTAAGCACCTAGCTATCATATAAAAAAAATAATCATAAAAATTTGTTCAAACAGTAAAAATTAAAGGACACATCTAAAAAAAATATAGTCGAATTTAGAACATCCTCCTTTTTTGAAAAGAGGTTAAAAATGAGTTGAGTTCGAATCTCGTCGAGAAGTTATTACTTTGCCTTCATTTAGTACTATCAAGATGTAATTAAATTAAATTTTAATATCTTAAAAATTTTTATTACTTTGGGCTTATATAAAGTTTTCACACTTATTACCTTATCTGGATGTTTGGAGATGTTGATTTTTTTTGAGAGGAAGTGTTATATAGATAGTAAAAATATTTGGATAAGTTCAAGTTCTTTTAGAGAGTTTTTTTGTTTTAGTGTTGGGAGACTCCGCTCTCCGCTTCTTGAGAGGCCTGAGTGCTAAGACACTCTGCGCTCCCCATTCCGAGAGGACTGAGTGATAAGACACTACATTCTCCGTTAACAGAGAGGACGGAATGACAAGACACTACACTCTCCGCTTTACTAGAGGACGGAGTATTAAGACTTTCTGCTTTCCTAGTGGAGTGAGTTAAAAGACACTCTGCATTCTGAGAGGACGGAGAGTTAAGACACTCCGCTTACCAAGAGGACGGAGTGTTATGTCACTCCGCTCTCCGTTTTCTGAGAAGACAGAGTATGATGGCCTCATCGCTCGCCGACTTCCAAGAGGACGGACTGTTAGGACACTCCGCTTTCAGATAGGACTGAGTGATAAGACACTCCGTTTTCCCAGGGGAAGGAGGGTTAAGACTCTACGCGTTCCGAGAGATAATTGGCCAAGGACATTCGGCAATTTTTAACCGACTTCAAAAAATAGAGAAGGTTTCAATTCCACATTTTTTTTGATAATTGTTTTTTTATACAATGATTATTGTATCTGGTGTGTTCTTATTTAAATATAGTAGAGATATAACGAGTAGTTTCAGAGATATTCGTAATATTTTCTTTTTAGTGCTTTTTATTATAAGTCAAGTAATATTTTATTTATTAATAACCATAGAAACAAATATAATAGCAAAGCAAATAGAAATAAAATAACTATGATATACTTAAACCTTAAAACTATCTCCTTTCAGTAAAATCGAGTTCAGTTCAGTGCTACGATAACCAATATAGTAGCAATTTAATCAGGAAGACCTTACGTAAGCCTCGCACGATATATATCGCGTATATTAAACTGGGAAACCTGTTCGTATCGCCGACATTACAACTTATGTAGCCGTGTAGATGTGAGAACTGGTACGTGATAGATTTTTTTGGGATTTCTTAAAAGGATTAAAATTTTAATAATAAGTTTTTGAAGTGTTTTTTTAGAATTGTTGTGATTTGAAACTTGATGTAACGAAAATGTGTCAGAAATATATATAAACGCATACGTGAGTGAGAAAGATATAAAATAAAATAGAATAATTAATATTATTAAATTATTGGGGTAAGGAATTTTTGAAAGAGAACGGAGTGTCTTAACACAAGATACTCAGGTTCCCTCTGTCTACCATCTTATATGCAGGATACAGCGTCAAGCTAAGAAAAACATAGAAAAAATGAAAATCGACTTTAAATAAAACCCTTTAGTAAGTAGAATGATTTGGAATAAATCAAAAACAATTAGACAGATTTTTAACTAAATTTTTATGTGACCATCAGAAGCACTAGCTATCATATAAAAAATATCATCAAAACTGGTTCACCCAGTAAAGAATTGAGCTCCTCCTCCGAGAAAGAAATAAAGTACAAAATATAATTATTCATCATCCTCCCGAGTGAGAATCGAACCCACTACGCCACAATGGCCTAAATAGCAGAACGCCTCAGTAATGAACTTTTTTTTTTAGCTTCACGCTGTATCCCGCATATAGTAGGGTAGGCAGAGGGAACCTGAGAACCTAACGTTAAAACACTCCGTTCCCCACTTTTCGCCGAATTAAGGCATTGCGTGCTGAGTGGCGGAACCAAACCCAAACCCAGGAAATGAAAATACCAAACTTTTACATTTCCTGGAGTGGGAATCGAATTAATAACCTGTCGTGTTTACAGTCGCACGCTTATACCTCTGCGCCACGATAGCGTTTGAGTAATGAACTTAACTGTACTTAATATGCCTCACTCAATTCTTTGTAGCTCCTTGTTTGAGATGCAGATATCTCTTTGCCGCATAGTCATTTTTCTTTGTGCTACGTTTTCTTTTACACGATTTTATCCCGTAAGGAGTTTAAAGCCTTCGTTTGTTATACAAATATGAGAATTATTGTTATTTCCTCCTTCAGCGTGAAAACATCTTAAAGGAAACTCATGTACATATTTTATTTTTGTTCCTTAACCGTTACTTTGCTGGACTTAGTATTGTGTTTACGTATTTATTATTAAAAGACAGTCATATGAGGTTGTATGGTAATTTTACAGTCAAGTGACGGAACGTGGAATTAGTATAGCACGTGTCATAAGTACAGTTCCAGGCGATAACTGGTAACTTCTGAATATAGTATCTTAAAAGAGAAATTTATTGTGAATATTTTAAAATACATAAAAAAACATTAACAATCTGTATTTGAAAAATAAA
The DNA here is from genome assembly GCA_033558755.1 of Philaethria dido. NCBI lineage: Eukaryota > Metazoa > Arthropoda > Insecta > Lepidoptera > Nymphalidae > Philaethria > Philaethria dido. The sequence goes on along the minus strand of JAKGSA010000859.1, from coordinate 100,352 downwards.
TAATCACACACACAAGAGAGTAAGTCAAGTAACGCAAGTATTTGTAAATTTTATTTTTGAAAGATCCGTATACGCCACATCTAAATCCTTAATATTGATGACCATTTTATTATATTGATACAGGAGTGCTGGTATGGGAGAATTCATTCCAGTGTTAAGACACTCCGCTTACCGAGAAGACGGTGTGTTAGATAACTTATTAGTCATTATAAATTTCATATCTAATTATAATTCATATACATATACATGTATATACGAATTATTTTAGTATGTATATATTATTAACCAGTTAATAACTCAAATTTACTAACAGCAATACTTTGTTAGGTGGTAGGAGGTTCGTCCTCCGACTGGCTCGCGACCACTTTCATGTCAAAGACGAACCGCCAAATATCTAATGATGTGTTCCGGTTCGATGGCATGTAAGCCAGATTTTCCCCTTTCCCACCCATCCTTTCCCCAAAATGTGGTGGTTCTGATAGTGGACTACTACATTGTCCCCCCTTCCATCAGTATCCTCTAGGTTGGCAACGCATCTACAACATCTCTGGTGTTGTAGATGTCTATGGGCGAAGGTAACCACTTACCATCAGGTGGTCCTTCTGCTCGTTTGCCGTCCGTTATCAATAAAAAAAAAAAAAATATATACTAATATTTTTTTTATTTTACTAGGCTTTCACAATTTTAACTCCAAATAAAATTGGAAACACAAAATTAAAAGATTGTATTTCAGCGAAATAAAAGGATAAGAACAATCAAATAAAAGCAAAGGTTTGTTGTTAAGGTTTCTCGAATTGTTACAATGAGAAATTAAAGTAACTCTTAGAAATGCTCAGATAATATTATCCTTTACTTACGTATCATGAAAGTTATTTGAAATTTAATATCTCTAACGCTTTTTATTTCCATAGCTTTTAACTTCATTTTAATTATTTTGGATTCTTTTAATTTTGTAATGATCTTATTTTTGGAATAATTGAGTTTTATAGGATTTATGTTATGATTGATTTTAAATTGGAGATGATCAATTCATGAAATGAATACATTAACAAGGTGGAAACAGTTTCAAAAGTGTCATCAATGACATTCTTGAATTTTTTACTTTTTCTTCAAGTAGCTAGTAGAGTATAAGAAGTATATATTAAGCGTGTTCATAAACTTGACTTACACTGACAGTGCGATAAAATTATGAATATGAAATTTGTGATTACTTAGACAGACTATGTCGGTTATACATATGTTCGGTTTGTATAAATATTGGTCATTTTTAATTTTTTTTACGACTGATACTTATTAGTTTATATGTAATTTGGATAATAAAATAAATAAATAGCCCTTTAATTCAGATCAACTTAACCTAATAACAGTATTCCAAAGTACACTTAAATAAGAGTAATAAATATTTTCAATATAGTATTTGATATTTCTTAATGATCTGTAGATCTGTTTGCCAATCGACAAAGGCCTCCTCCAACCTCTTCCATTCTGGTTTTTCTAGAGCCACTCTGTTCCACGGTATTCCTGCCACTTCTCTGATATCATCATACCACCTTTTCTGAGGTCTGCCACTTTTCCTTTTACCCTCTCGCGGATACCATTGTATCACTCTCTTACTCCATTTGTCTTGACCTCTTATAGTGTGCCCTGCCCATCTCCATTTTAGCCTTTTAATCTTCCGTATTGCATCTATGGTTCCCGTTTTTTTCCTGATGACACAATTTTTCAGTCTATCTGATCTTTTGACATTCAACATGTAATTTGGATAAAATTTTTAATAAACATACCGTATGTTCTTTTTCAATTTCCTGTTAGAGTTGAATTTGCTACTCAATGTTTGTAAGCTCTTGAGAACAAGATAAACATGATTAATGTAAAAATAAAAAAAATGGCTTTAAACTAAATACACTAAAAAGTAGAATTATTACGAATCACTTTAAAACCTACTCGCCAGAGCTTACTAATTTATATGAGAAGCCATGATAACATGTAAAAAATAATCATCAGTATTGGTTCATTTCTCGTAGAAATATATACAAAAAAAAAATACAATCGAATTGAGAACCTCGTTTTTTAAAAGAAGGTTAAAAATAAAAGAAAATTGTAAGAAATTTTATATTTTCACATCATTGTGTCGAAATTTACAACGAATTTAAAAAAAGGATGTAGTAAAAATTTAACTCGATACGCTTAGCAAAAAGTCAACATACAATCACAATCCAATCATAGAGCTCACTGTAATCCGACGAAATGATAGTGCAACGCCGTCATCGTAATCGAATTTAGCTTAATGCGAAAACTATGTTTCTTTTTTTTATTGAGAAGTATTTTATATATTTTTATAGAAAAATGGCTTCAAGCTTTATCCCGCACAGCAGGGTAGGTAGAGAAAACGTAGTGTCAAGACTTTCTTCAAGTTCAAGTTCTTCATTTGAGACATTGCGTGTTAAGTGGCGGAACTCAACGCCGCGCTTTGTGTTATATGTAGATTTTTTTTTGCAAAATATATGAGAAGAAGCTCCTTAGCAATCCATAGACTCATAGTGCTCGTGCCGGACCTGTGGCGTTGCAGAGAGAGAAGTTTGGAGACTGCCTAGGACTTATGACCCTAGTGTACGTTTAAATCATCCCTTTGAAATGCGCATTAACATTCTTCACTGCCCGCGCTTCTCTACCTAACCAAAATTAATATTCTAAATTTTCATACGAAACAACTAATAACACAATATGATTTCGGAAAAGCTTAGCTTGATTTAACTGATCACTTTCGAATATTTGGTGTAATCATTGGACGGATTGGATGTTAATTTAAGCGCTCGAGCCAACTAAGCTATACGTTATTCTTATATTTCCAATTTTTTACAGTTGTATATTATATAAATTACAAAAAATCTCAAATTATATACGTGTAGTTTAAATTGAACGTGTATTACAATAAATTTGTTTAATGAAGATGAACAAAATCTTTTCTAAGATAAGACCAAGACCAAATTTTACATAAATATTTTATAGTAATTAATATATTTTTTTTATTAGCTGTCAATTATTGAAAAAATAACATATATAAGCTTTTGCTTTCAATGATATTTGATAGTCATAAATGTATATTTGTTTTTCAGAAACCTTAATTTGTATAATTTTATTTTAAGCCCACTATTGCTGGAGCGCAGACATACAAAAACATATAGTCGAAATAAGAACCTCTTCCTTTTTTGAAGCCAGTATAAAAATCCCAAATCATGATCATATTTTTTTTTTTAACTTCACGCTATATCCCGCATATAGCAGGGTAGGCAGAGGGAATCTGGGAACCTAGTGTTAAGACACTCCGTTCACTTTCAACAAATCCGTTTCCCATTTTCCGCCAGATTGAGGCATTGCGTGCTGAGAGGCGGAACTCAACGCCGCGCTTTGCTTTGTTACCAAACCCAGGAAAGTGGAAAATTCCATTTCCTAGAGTGGAAATCGAACCCACAACCTGTCGCGTTTACAGTCGCACGCTTGTGCCTCTGCGCCACGACAGGCGTTATTATATAATCATATTATTGTTTAAAATGAAGGCTATGTTGCTGTATCAACTACAAAATTACACCCAAAATCAATTCAACAGGCGAAAATTAAACAACATATCGAAAACCGTGTACCAGAATAACCCCGTAATAGTTCAATTTATTAAGAGATTTAGCCTCGTTTCCAATATATGGATATATCGAAAATTTTAATTAAAGCTGTACGAAACCTAACTGTGTAAAGACCTCGTGAGCCAATTTAACTTTCATGATTAAGTTTTTGCTAGACACGTGTAAATACAACGGTTTTATTAACGGGAATCATTAATCCCGCTTAATACGTTTTTTTAAACAAATTGCCTATCAAGGAATACTAGTTCGTATATAATTATGATAAAGATCAAATTGGCGTACTGTAATTTTAATTTTCAAAGAAATCCTTACTGGTGTTATATTACGGCGGAGTTTTAATTTAAAATATTTGCTTAGAAGTTTATTAAAGCTTTCAGTTTGCTTGGAAATAATTAAGGTTCTAGGGGAAAGTTTGTCTATTTTTCATTGTAATACTAAACAAAATTATATTGAACCGATGTTGCGTATCTTTTGATAAAAATTAATATATTTTTTAACTTCACCTTTATCCGACATAGCAGAGTAGTCAGAGAGAAGCCAAAGACACGAAAATAATTTATATATCAAATAATCATTCCCCTGGGTCGGAATCAAACCTACAATCAATTGTGTTTGCAGTCAAACACTGTCCCACTGTGCCATGATGGTCTCATTTCAAATGTTCTATAATTTAGAACATAAAGGTTAAAAAAAAGGTTATAAAAGGGTAAAAGAACATGTTAGTTGCTATTTTGTAGTTCAGCATGCTTTATACTTAATTGTAATATTATTTTAAATATTATTATTTAATACCATAATTGTAATGAAAATGCACCATAAATATATTGAATCATTACCAAGCCATCATTAGCTTCACCTGTATCTATATATACATATCCATGTAACATGTTATTATATTTTGACTCATGTAACCCTTCTATTTGAATAATTGTACATGTGTCCGGATGTGACAATAATAAAAACTTGTCGCAGTATGCACTTTGTATCTTTGCCAGGACAACTAGGATATTGAAAATGAATTGTTATAAAGTGTTCCTTTTAGTTTAAATTTAGTAGTTTTAAATAAGAAAAATCTATATTAATAAGTTTTTGCTTCACGTTAATAAATCTTTTTATTAACGTGAAGCAAAAACTTTGTAGCCTTTTTTACAAAAATTACGCGAACAGAGGGGCATGAAACTTGACACAATTATAGTTTGTATAGAGGAGTACAGAGTCCTATTTTTTTTTGTATAATGCGTAAAAAGTATATTAAATTAATAAAATAATTTTTACACACCTACGATGGTTTGACATCCATGTTTATATAAAGACAACGTGTTGTTAACGCGTCAACGGGGACACTGGTATATATATATTTCTCAATTTTACTTACATCAGTGCCAATTTTATAAGCAATAGACTTATTAGCAAAGCAATAAAGGACAAATCAGATGATTCACAAATCAAGAAAGTCATATTGAAATACCCTTGACTTTTCAAGTCCCAAAGTTGTAATGATAATATTATTCTTAGAAAACTCGATACTAAATTAAGTAATTTAAACAATGATTTCGCTGAAGTTTTTCGAAGTGATCGCGTTTCGTTAGTATTTTCCTTGCGCTGAGTTTGCGAGTCGTTAATTAGACGTAATAGCTGACTGGTTGGCGCAAATGCCGATAATTGTCTATTTAGACACGCTAAGTGGTTAAGGCGTTATTTTTACCATATTCAAAAAAGAGAGGTTATGAATTCGGCTGTATTTTTTATGTATTGATCTTCTTTCTGGGTTGCTAATGCGTCTAAGAATTTTGACGAAATTCAACACAGCGTTTTGTCTAACCAGAAATCATTTTAATATGTCTCTTTGTAATTATATACTTATTTAACACCTTTTTAGATATAGGTTAACTGTCAGTATTAAATTTCACCACTTTTGTTCCACTTGCGTAATATATAAATAAATTATTTCAACCATATCATTTTTTTTTCAACTTCACACTTAATCCCGTGTAAAAGGGTTAGTCCATGAGAACGTAATATGTTGACTCTGATCGTTGCTTTCCGTTCGAATTAAAGACGTTCGTATTAAGTGGCGAAATTCGAGGCCGCGTTTTGTCTTGCCAGAGCCAAATGAGTCTAATTTAAATATAGTTATTCCCCGAGTGAGAATCGAACCCCATACCAATCGCGGTTAAAGTCGAACCCTGTCCCACTGAGCAACGATGATAGACACTCCGTTTTCTCTTTTAACATTTACGTTCCCCACTTTCCGACGAATTCAGGTATTGCCTGCAGACGGAACTCAACGCCGCGCTTTGCTTTGTCAGAGCGCGAAAACGAAAATACTATTATTATTTAATATTTTCATTTCCTGAAGTGGGAATCAAGCCTACAACCTGTCGCTGTACAGTCGCAGGCTTATGTTAAGTCCTATTACAACCTTTTTAGGAAAATTACGCGGACGGAAGAGCATGAAACTTGGCACACGTATAGTTTATATAGAATGCAGAAGCGCAGAATGCTAATATTTTTTTTAAACAATGCGTAAAAAATATAATAAATTATTAACCATGATTAGACATCCATGCTTATATATAGTGACATATACGTCACTACGCAATGCGTTATTAACGCGTTTACGGAGACACTAATATTAATAATTGTTTAATAATAATATATGATTAAAGAGCAACTAAACGTAGCAAGCACGTCATTACCAAGTTAGACAGCCGTAAGTGCAACTTAAGTTTGCTCAGTGGTTTGGATCAAGCAGTACTCAAGTTACATAAACCCAAGCCTGGGGCCATTCAGATGAATTCACTTGTACTAAAAGTTTTGTTAATTGTCTATTCGTTCTATGATTACTAAGTTTTCTGTATGAAGTGAGGTTTGGTGGTACCTGGCAAAGGGCTGACTAACTACTTGCTAAGTGGCTATGTAATTAAGCTAGAAATATGAAAACCTTTTTGATATACGCCTCAGGTATCATTGTCACTAATAAATAATTGTGTTGACTGAGAAAAAAAAAGTCCCGCTGAATTTCTTGCGCCGGTTCTACTCAGGTGAGGCATTAAATTTAGTAAATTATTTGACGTTCAAAATTGAAGCATGTAAATTTTTATTTTGAATTAAATTATTTGAATTTGAATTGAATTTCGTTATATATATATTTTTGTTTCTATAATTAAGTTACAAAAGTATCTATTTTTTTAAGATTTTTTTGAATGAAAAGTCATAATTTGTAAATACTAAGTATAGATAGTCTAAAGATATACAAAAATACATTTTTTGTACTCTGAACATCGTTTTTAACAACAAAATTAACGCCTGTCGTGGCGCAAAGGCACAAGCGTGCGACTGTAAATGCGACAGGTTGTGGGTTTGATTCTCATTCCAGGAAATGGAATTTTTCATTTCCTGGGTTTTGTAACAAGGCAAAGAGCGGCGTTGAGTTCCGCTACTCAGCACGCAATACCTCAATTCGGCTGAAAGTGGGGAACGGAGTGTTTTAACACTAGGTTCCCTCTGCCTACCCTGCTATATGCGGGATACAGCGTGAAGCTATGTATGTATGTATGTATGTAAAATTGTAATAAAAACTGATATCAGGTCAGTTAGTTTTAAAATTGTGGCACTTCGGAAATAAAAATCTATTATTTTAAAATTTAAACAAAAATAACATTTTAAGAATATACCATTCAGTGCGATACTTTTATGTGTATCCTATATTTGATCTCTCTCCCACACTGTTATTTTACCATCGAAGTATGAAATTGAAAGAATACAGAATTAATTCATATTTGAGAAAGATACATTATAGGTATATTATAAAACGCGTATGGTCGTATATTTTTTTAGCTTCACGCTGTATCCCGCACAGAACAAGGTAGGCAGAGAGAACCTGAGAACCTAATGTACCAATATATGTGTAAACTAAATTTGTATGCATGTGGTAGCCTCACACCCATGGTTTTCTTGTCTTCATTTTGTCCAGTCTCGTTTTAATTCACTTATTTATTACAAAGTTGTAATGTAACTCGTTAAGAAATTCATATTTTTACTTTTATAATCCTTACCTTTTATGGCCGCTATCCAATCAATTGAGCAATCGCATTTCACATTCCGCGCTGAGTGGCGGAACCCAATGCCGCGCTTTGCCTTGTTACCAGAGCAAAGAAATGAAAATACTAAATATTAAATATATAAATATTTCATATTTTAATTTCCTGACTGCGATTCAAAGCCAAAACCTGTCGCGCGGATACAGTGTACCTTTTATTAGTTCTTTTTAAAGTATTTCATTTTTTTATGAGATTAGTTTTATGTTAATTCCGCGCTGAGGGACGGAACCAACGATTTGTATTGCCTTGTTACCAGAGCAAGGAAATGAAAATATTAAATATATAAATATTTTGATTTCCTGGACTAGGAATCAAACCCACAACCTGTCGTGCCTACCATGTTCGGGATACAGTGTATGTTATATTAGCTCTTTCTGGGTTATAACATTTTTTTTTCTGATTAGTTTTACTAGGCTTAGATATTAAATTATTGGTATTTTGCAAATATTGAAAATTTCTATTGAGTATATAGTTTTAAGAAATGTCTAGGTGTCTATACATTTCAAATTTCGAAACTACAGTATTCTAGGCGTCTACTTGTATTTATCGTAACTTCATATATCTACATCTATCTCACCGTCATGACTCCGCTGGGATGTATCTGATTGTACGCGTGTATGATGGATGATGGTTGATGGGCTTAAATTCGACTCAGAAAAAATGTTATATATACGTATATATTAATATACTTATCATTAGGCCAATATGGCGCAGTGCGACAGTATGTGACTATAAACACGATGGTTCGTAGGTTCGATTACATTTCGGGAGATTATATTAAAATTATTTTTTGCTATAACAAGACCAAAAGCGGGGTTGAGTTCTGTAATTCAATACGCAATGTTTCAATTTTGCGCGGAAAGCGAAATTTACACCATATTCCTCTAGAACACTAGAACACTGAGGTCTTGACATTAGAGTTTTTAATCGGCGATGATGAAAAATCTAATCAATCGACATATAGGAAAAAATGTGAACCTGAATAAATAAATTACTCATGGGCTTCTTTATAAAATAACTCTGTTAACACATCAGATAAACTAAAAAATATTGTAACATTATAGAATTTTAGTATGAAATAGAAGATCATATTCATCAATATTTTTTTATGACCATATAATTAATTGACAAAAAAAAAACTCCTCCTCGTTTTTCCATCAAAAAAAAAACTTACATACATAGTTTTACGCTGTATCCCGCTTATAGCAGCGTAGGCAGAGGGAACCTAGTGCTAAGACATTCCGTTCCCCACTTTCCACCGAATTGAGGTATTGCGTGCTGAGTGGCGGAACTCAACGCCGCGCTTTGCCTTGTTACCAAGCCCAGGAAATGAAAAATTCCATTTTCTGGAGTGGGGATCGAACCTACAACCTGTCACGTTTACAGTGTACTTGTGCCTCTGCGCCACGACAGGAAAACAAAGAATATATATTGTATGTATTTTACCACTATTCTTTTATCTTTTTACATACAACCGTATAACGTAAAATAAATCACTTATTCTACGTTTAACACATTTAACATATTAACTTGTCATAAATTAACCACCTGTCGTAGCGCAGAGGTACAAGCGTGCGACTGTAAACGCGACAGGTTGTGGGTTCGATTCCCACTCCAGGAGATGTAAAATTTAGTATTTTCATATCTTGGGTTTGGTAACAAGGCAAAGCGCGGCGTTGAATTCCGCCACTCAACACGGAATGCCTCAATTCGGCGGAAAGGGGGGAAAGGAATTGTTGAATGAGAATGGAGTGTATTAACACTAGGTTCTCTGGTTCCCTCTGCCTACCCTGCCATATGCGGGCTACAGCGTGAAGTTAAAAAAAAAAAATAATTAAAGTTAAAAAAGAAAGACCTAAGTGAGAATTTTAATAAACATAGCAATAATCATAATAAAGGCAAAAATATAACATTACATTATAAAGGGTCATGATATTAGCCTGAGCTCTAAGCTGGCCTCAAACCGTTGTAATTAATGTACAGAACGGCCAAGTTAGAAAAGTGGTGAGGGATTACCTACCAAGTTAGGCATAGAACGAGAAATCTGAAATGGAAATGATATTGATACTTTCTTTTAACTTCACGATGTATGTATGAATGTATTTATGTTTGTATGTATGTATGTATTTGTGTAGTATATAGTTTATGTGTTTGCTAAAATAAATTTATAAGTTATTATTTAAATATTATTATTTCTTTATTTTTCACACCCTATCCGATTTTAATTTGCGTTTTCTTATGCCTTAAGGTTGCCTGGAACAGATCGCTATTTCAGCGATAAGGTCGCCTATTGTATATGTTATCCTTGTGTGTATTTTCTATTTTATGGGAGTACAATGAAGAGTTATTATTATTATTATCCCGCACATAACGGGGTAGACAGAGGGAACCAGAGAACCTAGTGCATTAAGGTGTTACGTGCTGAGTGGCGGAACTCAACGCCGCACTTTGCCGTGTTACCAGAGCGAAGAAATGAAAATACTAAATATTATTTAATATTTTCATTTCTTGGAGTGAGATTTGATCCCACAACATGTTGCATTTATCAATAAATTTAGAATAAAATATTGAAAATCTTCCTTGGAAGCTTCAAAGGGGGTCGCGGTTCTTAACGCCGCGCTATATCTAATTAGGTCAGAAAAATAAATATACTTGAAAATATTTTCTTAGCTTACTCTTTAAGCTGGCCGCAAATCGTTGTAATTAATGTATAATACACCCAAGTTACAAAAGTGGTGAGATGATTACCTACCAAGTTAGACATAGAACATGAAATATGAATTGGAAATGATTTCAATATTTTATTTACTGTCAAATGTGCTAAAGATAAAAAAATATGAAAATGGTATCTTCAGATATGGAGGAAGGTCACATAAAAAGCATGAGGACCCCCCGGAGGGCATGCATGAAGAGGTTAATGACTGTGGACGAGGCGAAAGAGGTATGCAGGGACCGTAGCGTTTGGCGCTCCCTTCTCTCTGACTACCCCGCTAAGGATAAAGCGTGAAGTTAGGTAAGTAGATATAGCATATATATAAGTCACAGGTATATCGTAAGATAGTTACTATTTTTAAACAAGTTGAAATGTGAACTGATAAAATATTTCCGCCGGCTTCACTAATTCACGCTTACTTACTTGCGACATAATAAGGGTTGTTAGTATAGTCTAGTATCAAATTACTGCGTCCTTAATTTTAGTCCAAAATGAAACATTCCATGTAGAGTGAAACTTAGCTCCGCGTTTTGTCTTACTAGAGCGACGAAATGGCAATAAAAATAACTTAAAAACTACCTTTTCTCCGCACATTACGTTTTTAGGATTTGTCCTACAGCGTCTCAATGGTTTTTTGTAATCGCTATCTGTATAAAAATTATATTTATATGAAATTTTCGTAAAATTAAAACAACTATTCAACAAAAGTTGGGTTTAAATCGTATTTAAATTAATATTTTCAATTATGACAACATATAATACGCAATCTTTTTAATTTACGAAGTACGTGAAACTTGTCAATTTCTTTTTATGAAGCAGTAAAGCTTTTCAAATAATTAAGATTTTACAAAAAAAGAAAACCGACTTACTAAAAAATAAATAAAATGCACTAAAAAGCAACATTGTTACGAATAACTCAAAAACTAATGATTAGATCCTAAATAATTTTAAATAGACCATAACGGAAGCACTAGCTATCATATAAAAAAAATCATCCAAATTGTTTCACGCAGCAAAAAGTTATGCAAAAGTTAACACCCATAAAAAAAAATATCGAATTGGTAATCTGTTTTTTTGAAGTCAGTTAAGAAAAGGTATACAATTTCTACTATATTCTATGCGCTGACAGTTCAACCGTGTTAGTTCCCATTTCCTTTGTCCAACATTTGTTTCCATTCCGCCATTTATGCGGGTCGTTACTAATGGTTAGGCTTGTTCGGATCTCTCACTGTAAAAAATTGTAGTTCTGTTGTTTACTCAATATATGTCTATTTTGTTATTTGAAATTATGTTATACTCGCGCCATTGTGGCGCAGTGGGATGACGCCTGACTGCACACGTCATTGGTCGTGGGTTCGATTCCTACTCGGGTTCAGGTTATAAAAATCAAAATCAAAATATTCTTTATTCAAATAGTCTATTACAAGTATAATATACCGAAATGTCAATTTATTACGAATAACTCAAAAACTACTTGTCCAATCATAACAACAACAAAGAATCATCAAAATTAGTTCACAGTAAGACACTATGCGGTAACACGTAAAAAATACAAATTGAAGAACTCGACTTTTAAAATCATTTAATAAAATGACGTATCTATCAAGATTTACGATTACATCAGTTTAAGAAGATTCAGAAAAAAACTCATCTCGCAATTACTGGGTTGAGCAGTTTTTGTTACAAGCTTGAGTCCGTCATAATACGATTTACGTCGGCGGAAAGCTTTGTTGACTTTCTTAGTGAGGGAATATTGACATTTGCTCTTTATTGCCCGTATTCAAGATTGAGCTATGATGGTGTACACTTTCATTTTGATTTCGTGTTAGTTATTCAAAAAGTGGTTAAAAAAGAGGTACTTATATTTTTTTATGGATAACCGATGAGAAACGAGCTGAAGGACAACCTGATGGTAAGTGGTTACCTTCGCCTATGAACATCTACAACACCAGAGACGTTGTAGATGCGTTGCCAACCTAGAGGATATAGATGGAAGGGGAGGACCATGTAGTAGTCCGCTATCGGAACCACCACATTTTGGGAAAAGGATGGGAAAGAGGAAGAGCCAGGTTGGCTTACATGCTATCGAACCGGAACACATCATAAGATATTTAGCGTTTCGTCTTTGTCATGATAGTGGTTGCGAGCCAGACGGAGGACGAACCCCCTACCACCAAGCTACTGGGATACCCGCGGAATGGAATTGTATACCCCGTCCCCTATCAAGTTAGACTGTCGAGTAGATAAATAAAAATAATTTAAATATTATTAGTCCCCTGAATGAGAATTGAACCCAAACTAACCTTACAGTTACACGCCATTCCACTGAACCTTAGCGAATATACAAAGTACTAACAAAATTATACTTGATGAGATATTTTATTCGGCATTAACGTAATATGATTACGAAATCGTAACATGGTGTGACACGAGTTGCGTCGTTAGAGCCCTCAAAGCCACAACGTGTCGCGTTTGAAATTTACTTAGACAAGTGAAATCGTGTTAGCATACCAAAATTTGAATTATATATGATTTATATTTAATTTTTCTTTTTATGTTTGAAAATTATTTAATTTTAATTGACAAGTTTGTAATTATATGGATATATTGTTTTCTTTATGCATGTTTCGGCGTTCGGAAACGTTAAGAGAACGGAATGTCTTAACTCTAGGTTCTCAGGTTTCTTCTATCTATCCTGCACAATACAGCGTGAAGATAAAAAAAATGCTTCGGTTTTGACATAAAAATATATATGTTATCGAGGCCTTATCATTGAAAGCAATCTGCACTAGACAACCGATAATAAGAGATTTACTATAAAAAGATGATGTATTTATGCAATTAGGTTACATAAATACCTTATAAATTGAATTTAAATAGCTATACCAATAGCCACCAAGCCATCCAGTCTTTCATATTAGATTTTATTTTTTTTTTTCTTTTTTTTTAACTTCACGCTGTATACCGCATATAGCAAGGTAGGCAGAAGGAACCCGAGAACCTAGTGTTAAGACACTACGTTCTCGTACAACAATTCCGTTTCCCACTTTCTACCGAATTGAGGCATTGCGTGCTGAGTGGCGGAACTTAACGCCCCGCTTTGCTTTGTTACCAAACCCAGAAAATGAAAAATAACTTTTCGTGCAGTGGGAATCGAACCTACAACCTGTCGCGTTTACAGTCACACGCTTGTGCCTCTGCGGCACGACAGGCGTTATACGACAGGTGTCAGATATTATTATTGTATTATATTAATACTTTAACTAAAAAAAATACAACTGACTTCAAATAAATGCACTGAAAAGTAATATTATTACGAATAACTCTAAAACTTAGTTCATTCAATGGAAAATTATGCGATAACACATATAAAAATACAGTTGAGAATCTTCTTTTTTTAAAAACGGTTAATTATTATAATATTATATATGTATTTATAAAAATATTATAGAAACAATGAAAAGTACATGACATTTGGAAAAGCTACCTTTAATGCATTTACTCCGTGTTGAAATAATAAGGCTGCAGCTTGGTAACCTGTTATGACGTTTTTGGTGTGAAAAGCCACATGTTGCGCTCAAAATTTGTTTAGTATTCTAGTTTTGTAAATGATATTTACTTGCATATATGAAATATAAATATTTATTGAATGAACTAAACCGGGTATCTGACTTAATTGACTTTAATAATAGAAAAAAATATTTTTCCTTAATTTTCGTTAAAAACAACTGTAAATACGCTGTAACTTCACGCTGTAACCCGCATATAGCGGGGTAGGCCGAGGGAACCAGAGAACCTAGTGTTAAGACACTCCATTCTCCTTCAACAATTCCGTTTCCCACTTTCCGCCGAATTGAGGCATTGCGTGTTGAGTAGCGGAACTCAACGCCGCGCTTTGCCTTGTTACCAAACTCAAGAAATGAAAATACTTAATACATACATACATACAACAGTAAATACGTGAATGTAAAACGTACTACAATTTTTTTTAGGTTCATGCTGTATTCCGCACGTAGCAGGGTAGACAGAGGGAACCAGAGAACCAAGTGTTAAGAAACCCTGTTCTCTTTTAACACTTCCGCTCCCCACTTTCCGAATGGAGGCATTACATCACGCCGCGCTTTGCCATGTTACCCTTTGGTATAAATTTAAAAATTATATAATATTTTCATTTCCTTTAGTGGGAAATTAGAAAATTGTGTAAAAGTGGGAAATTTAGCTTGCATATCGCTTACATGAAAAATGAGTGCAGAAACATTTTTTTTCATAATAACACATTAGAAATGTATTGTTTTAATAAAATAAATATAACACGTATATAACAGTAAATATAACAGTATGAGTAATATACAAGACACTTGGTTCCCCAATTTCCGTCCAATTAAGAGACACTGCATGTTGCTGAAATCAACGCTTCACTTTGTTATACCAGAACAGGAATATTAAATAAAAATATACAAAAAAATGTGAGAATTGATCCTTAAACTATCGCGTTTAGAATTAGATACTGTTCCATTGCACAATAATGACCTTAAAAATATAAATAAAGATTTATTACTTTGAAATTCATGAGGAGACAGGTTGACCTATAACAGCAATGTTACTTACAAGAAGGTCACATAAAAAGTTTAAGGATCCTCCGTAAGACATGTATGAAGAGATTGATGACTATCAGACGAAAGGAATATGTAGAGACCGTAGTATTTACTCCGTTCTCTCTAATCACCTCGCAAGGCATTTTATCCCTTCCATTTTGTCCTCAAGCTATAGCGTGGATATGTGGCATTCCAGTACTGTGCGGTTTCGTAGGAATTTCCTCCCACGTGCCACCGAACTGTGGTATGGCCTACCAGCGGCAGCGTTTCCATGTTTACCTTCAAAAAGCGCGCCTACTCCCACCTCAAAGGCCGGCAACGCACCTGTAACTCCTCTGGTGTTACACGGGGCTGTGGGCGACGGTGATCACTTACCATCAGGTGACCCGAACGCTCGTTTGCCTTGTCCTTTTCATAAAAAAAAAATAAATAAAAATGCGTGAAGCTAAAGAATATGTACATAATTTTACGCAAGCGAAGCAACTGCCTACACATTTTCGCTTATAAGTATCTCGCTGTTATATTTTATAAAACATTTTATTATAAGAAACATTGGCTTCATGTGAATCAGACGTCTGCACATGATGTCGATGTTACTGGAGTTCACAAGTCAGTGACAGAAACTGTAACAACATTCAGACGTAATAAATTGTGCTATTCTAGTATATGTATGGAATTTATTTACTTTACTTGTTGAACGTGTTTCATAACTGGGTTTATTTTTTACCGACTTCAAAAAAAGAGAAGGTTTCATATTGACTGTTTCTATGATTGTTATTTTTTATATAATAGCTAGTATATACCATATTTTGTTAAGATCTGACGAGTCGTTTTTGTGTTATGTTTCTTAAATATAGATAATAATGTTACTCGTCAGATCTCAACTAAATTTTAGGTGGTCCCTATCAATATTGCTTTACCCAATATAAAGTTATGCGGTAACACACATAAAAAAGTACAGTTGAATTGAAAACCGCCTTATTTGAATTTGGTTAAAAATATAAATTGACATTTTAAATACCGAATGCCTGTCGTGGCGTAGGTTGTGGGTTCAATTCCCACTCCAGGAAACAGAATTTTTCATTTAATGGGTTTGGCAACAAGGCAAAAGCGCGCTATTAAGTTCCGCAACTCAGCACGCAATGCCTCAATTCGGTGGAAAATGGGGAACGGAGTGTCTTAACACTAGGTTCTCTCTGCCTACCCTGCTGTATGCGGGATACAGCGTGAAGCTATGTATGTATGTATATTAAATAGCGAAATATAAGTTAAAACAAAGAGTGTGACACCTTATCCTAAAAGAAAACGATAATAGTATACATATTCATCTCATAGTGATTTAAATTCTACACATCCATACATAAGTACATTTCTATGTTATGTCCACAAATAGAACAATATACAGCATCCGAGAAGGAAGCGGTTGCTAGTACGTGGAATTTCTACGTAGTCATCGTTCATCTTAATGCGATATATTAATTGTGTCAAGCTTGATTCATATCCACATATCCTCTGTGTACCTAAATATATTGCTTTTGTAGAGTACATTTCAGTATAGAATAATCCTTACTTATATTATAAATGCGAAAGTAACTCTGTCTGTCTGTCTGTTACGCTTTCACACCTAAACCACTGAACCGATTTTGATGAAATTCGGTATGAAGATAGAAGTAAACTTGGGAAAGGACATAGGATACTTTTTATCGCGAAAAAAATTATAGAGGGGGTTGAAATAGGGGATGAAAGTTTGTATGGAAGTTCCTTATTGTCAAACATAAAATCATGTAAGATTGTTTAACTGTTTACAACTTCACCACATAAACCACTTAACCAATGTTGACAAATAGTCTAGACCTTGGGAAAGACTATAGGATACTCCTTATCATATCCACGATATAACCGAATTTCACGCGGGCGAAGCCGCGGGCGGAAAGCTAGTACTAAATATATACATTAACCGAAAATATAAGACTATGTTAAGAAATAACTATAATTTTAAAAGAAACTTTAACTTATTTAGCAATTTGTATCTTTTTTCTCTATTTCTTTTCTTTTGAGGTTAAGCGTCACAGAGTTTGCGTTCGTGTCTTTTTTGGAATTTTAATTATTGTGTAAATTCACATATAAAGACTAATTAAATTAATATTATCGCAATAATAATCTAGGTCATCGTAGCATATTGGTTAATAGTTCGATTCCCATTTGGAGCAATAATCACATTAAAATTATATTCAATTTTCCGTTCTGCTAAAAACACGGTGTTGAGTTCCGCCACTTCAACACATAATGGAAATTCAGGCAAAACTGGTAAACGGAATGTGTTGACACAAGGTTCTCTCTGATTCTGCATAAACAAGCGTGAAGCTTAAAAAAAATATAAAAATATAACTTTAATATTAGTAAGAAAATGAATAATTAAACCAAATGTATAAACAAGGGTTTCGCACACTGTTATCTGCTCACAATATTAAATTATTTTAACATTCTCGTCTGATACTCGACGGAATGAATTAAGTTTCATATATTTTCAGCTATTCGAGACAAATTGGCACCTCTCTGATGCAAATAGATTTAGAATATCATAATTATATTAGTTAAGCTTTCGAATTAATTGAAGCTGAAGGAATTTGTTAGATTAATTATTTTTGTAATTAAGATTTTAACAGAAAAAGAAAACCGATTTCAAATAAATTATACTAAAAAGTAACATTGTTACGAATAACTCATAAACTGCTCGTCAGATCTTAACTAACGGGACCACCAAAAAATAATCATCAAAATTAGTTCACCCAGTAAAAAGTTATGTTGTAATACACATAAAAGACACATTCGAATTGAGAACCTACTCTTTTTAAGTCGGTTAAGAACTTGTTAAAATTCACTCCGTTCTCTATATACCTTTATCGCATTTTCATAGGATTACGTGTTGAGATGAAAACGCCTAGCTTTAAGTAAGTCTTAGAATTCGTATTATGTTTTTTTGAAGTTTTAAATTGTTAATCCCACACTCAGGAAACGGAAAACATATTTAGAAAACGTATAAAAATTTGAACGCAGCGGGACTCGAACCCGCGCCTCTTGGAAACCGTCCAAGCGCTCTAACCACTAAGCTATGCGTACAACGCATGTTTTTCGTTTCCTAGCATTCTCTCTTTCCAAATGAAATAAACTTTGGGTAGCAGAAATTTGTAAAAATCTCTCTATAGAGATGCTAACAACATAAATAAGTTGTAACATGCGTATAAGAATTTCGACGCAGCCGGATGTAGAACGCATGGCGCTGTGGTCAGTGCGCTTGGACGGTTTCCTAGAGGCGCGGATTCAAGTACCGCTGCGTTGAAAATTTTATACGTTTTCTAAATATGGTTTTCGTATTATGTTATTTATTTCAATATATTATTTCGTGAGGAACGGAAATCTTAAGAGAACGGAGTGTCTTAATTCTAGGTTTCTGGTTCTCCCTGCCTTCCCTGATATGTGCGGGATACAACATAAAGTTAAAAGAAATATTTTTTAAAAAATTTTATCCGTTCTAATTCTTATGTCTCCCTCAAAACGGACAGAGCAGACGGAAGTGGCTAGTCTCTGCATAATGAAAAACCCTTTGTGTTTAACGCTAAGTTGCCCGAGATAATGGTAGGCGTGTCTCCCCATTATATATAAAACTAGGTCATTCGTATGCGGTGACTTTGTCTTGATCTGTCTCGGGAATCATTTTTTTGATTACAATTGTTCTATTTAATCCAAAAATATCTAAATATATATTAAGGTAATACTATATATCAAATTAAAAATTAGTAGAATATTCTTAGGAACCATAAAAAATTGAAAGAAGCAGGAATCGAACCCGCGCCTATTGGAAACCGTCCAAGCACTCTGGCCAAGCTGAGCCATGTGTTCTTATCCAGCTGTATTTTTATACGATTTCTGAAAACGTTTTTCGTTTCCTAAGCGTGTGGTTAACACTTTAAATTATTAAAAATTATTAGTAGCTACATTGACGCATAAAATACGTGTTGCCATAGTAAAGTTTTTTAGGTGGTAGGAGGTTCGTCCTCCGACTGGCTCGCGACCACTATCATGTCAAAGACGAACCGCCAAATATCTAATGATGTGTTCCGGTTCGATGGCATGTAAGCCAGATTTTCCCCTTTCCCACCCATCCTTTCCCCAAAATGTGGTGGTTTTGATAGTGGACTACTACATTGTCCCCCCTTCCATCAGTATCCTATAGGTTGGCAACGCATCTACAACATCTCTGGTGTTGTAGATGTCTATGGGCGAAGGTAACCATGTAAGGTAACCAGGTCTATGGCAGTGCATATTACATACTATAGTGAGTACATATAAACGCAATAGTTGCGTTAATTTGAAGGCTTTAATGTAGCTAGATTTTCAAATTAAAAAAAAATCATGTCCACAAAATATATTTTAATAAAAATATTCCGATATAAAAATTTTAATAAAAATAGGACATTTAATACGTGTAAAAATATGGGTACGAAATTTCATGATGATCCGTTGAGTAGTTTTAGCGTGAAAATGAAACAGACAAACTTACATTCACATTAGTAGGGTTACAGTCAGTAATAAAAACTTTTTTCAGAAGCCTTTAATTTTATACTTAAAATAAACAAATATATGTTTATTTATTACAATTTAGACACAACTGTATTAGATAGTTTTCTTCGTATCTATATAAAGCTCTTTTACGACTTTCGCAGTTGAAAGGGCGATTGATGGAAACCATAAAAATGCGTATCGCACAATGGGCCTCGATTTGGTATGTAATAGATTTAGAGGGACTATTTTTACTATTTACGTACTCTTTGTTAACTCAAAAATAGTTATTTTGGTAGATACAAACAAATATAAGAACGAAATGTGGGGAACGGAGTGTCTTAGCACTTTTTTAGGTGGTAGGAGGTTCGTCCTCCGTCTGGCTCGCGACCACTATCATGTCAAAGACGAACCGCCAAATATCTAATGATGTGTTCTGGTTCGATGGCATGTAAGCCAGATTTTCCCCTTACCCTCCCATTCTTTCCCCAAAATGTGGTGGTTCTGATAGCGGACTACTACATTGTCCCCCCTACCATCAGTATCCTCTAGGTTGGCAACGCATCTACAACATCTCTGGTGTTGTAGATGTCCATGGGCGAAGGTAACTACTTACCATCAGGTGGTCCTTCTGCTCGTTTGCCGTCCCTTATCAATAAAAAAAATAAATAAATAGGTTCTGAGGTTCCCTTCTCTGCTATATGCGGGGTACAGCGTGAATCTAAAAAAAAACAAATATATTGTAATGAGTTCTTCGATTTTTGCGAATTTTACATATATTAAATGAAACTATTTTAACCGGATTAGTCGTGTATATTTTAGTATTTGGAAATACCTTTTTGGAAACCCGACGTTTCGAACACTTTACAGTAGTCCGTGGTAACAGGTATGTCTACATGTAGAGTTCCCAATCTGGTTAAAATAGTTTCATTAAATATATTGTTTCTTTTTGTTTACCTTTTGGTAAGACAAAGTGCGGCGTTAAGTTCCGCCACTGCAATCTTTGAAACAGTCAGAAGGAAAGTGGACGACGGATTGTCGTAGCACTAAATTTTCCCTCACTATATACACGTGAAGCTGTGTTATAAAAAATGATGGATTTCAACACTTCTACTCCATATGCACTAAATTTATGCCAATTTTCATACTCCAAGAGATCCAAAGTTTTTTTAATGTATTAATATACATACATAGCTTCACGTTGTATCCCACATATTATAGACACGCCATTCCCCACTTTCCACCGAATTGAGGTAATGCGTGGTGAGTGGCGGAACAACGCCGCTCTTTGCCTTGTTACCAAAGCCAGAAAATGAATGATGACAAATCAGTTAAAAAAAGATACCAAGAAGAATACGCCTTAAAGTATTATGTCGTCAATCTGGTCTTTCTGACAGTCAGATACAGACTATGAAAATATTATATAAATATTGAATACGTGAGCAAATTTTTAAATCGGACGATGAGGAATGCTACATACACAGTACACAGATGAAGCTAAGAAAAGCAACTTTCTTTTCCGCACTCATCACAAAATGTGTCTTATTGAGAGTAAAGAAGGGAAACATTAGTGCGTTTTTTATTAACTCTTTTAGACAAAATTATACAAAGTACGACATTGTATTATGTTATTATATAAAATTTTGAATACCTTCATATTTTTTTCTATTTATTAACTTTATTTCCTTTTTTTTCTGCTTCACGTAGCAGGGCAGAGAGAAACAGTGTCCAGACAACACATACTTTTTTTGTGCCCGAAATCGAGATATTACTCGTTGTGTGGTCCAACTCAATGCCGCGATATGAAGTGGAAAAGCGAAAATTATTTAAATTTAATCATTTTCCCGAGTAGGTATCGAACCCACACCTAATAGTGGTCACAGTTAGTCATTATACCACTGAGCCGCGATATATTATTTTCTAAAGTTATAAGTATAAGTAGTGTTTTAATATTATACATTTTTCTGATCCTCATATATTTAAGTGTTAACGATAATTCTGAGGTAAGTTTGAATTAATGCGCTGTTTGTTATCCGTTAGTGCAAACAAAGGACTATAATGAACCTTAATCAGGCATCAAAGGCAAATCTTATCCTAGCTTACTATGTAACAGATCTAATAAGAATAATTTAAATCAACGTGTGCCAAAACATATTATTTTTTTTTTTCAACTTCACGCTGTATCCCGCATGTAGCGGGTTAGATAGGGGGAACCAGAGAACCTAGTGTTAAGACACTCCATTCTCTTTCAACAATTCCGTTCCCCACTTTCCGCTGAATACAATATTATCGGGCTACAATATTATCCTCCCCTTCCATCTGTATCCTCTAGGTTGGCAACGCATCTACAACATCTCTGGTGGTGTAGATGTTCATGGGCGAAGGTAACCACTTACCATCAGGCGGTCCTTTTGCTCGTTTGCCATCCGTTATCCATAAAACAAAAAAGTAATATGTAGGTACTATAATTGTAATTTTTAGTGCATTTTATATGAAGTCGGTTGTTTTTTTTGTTAAAATTTTAATTATTATTCAAAATTTTATTAACCCGGTAAAGAAAAAGTAAGGTTTTTACCTAGATGCCTAGGTGGTGCCTAGGCATTGATGACTTGGCCCACGCTGTTAAGCCTTAACGCAAATATTTAATTTTGTTACCCACTTATCAAAATTCTCTACGGAGTGTATTAACACTAAGTCCTCCTTGACTACCCTGCTTTAGGGGATAAAGCATGAAACTGCCAAAAATATATACCTAACGTAAGAAAGCCATAAGCCATTGTGGCGCAATGGGACAATGTGGAACGGACTGTGTGATCAACGGTTCTGAATTCGATTCCGACTTAAGGGAAACATCTTCACGCACAACTGCCTTTAATAAAGAAGAAAATATATTTGAAAAACTTTTTTATTCTTTCTTTGTACTCGTTCCTATTCTAGTATATTTACCGATTACGTAAAGAACCAATCAAAAATAAAGTGTTTTTATATTGTTATTTGGTTTTCATTTAAAACCTTGGCAACCACATTTAATCAGATAACGAACGAAAACCGATTGTGAACGTTAGAATGTATGGAAAACTTAAAATATATATTACGCAAAAGCGAACCTTATCTATTCTACTTAGAGTTGATTTTGCTATAGCACTAAACATAAGATTAGGCGATAAGCTTAATGTCTTACATAGTAAAAAGGGTGGTAGGTGACAAAAAGCGCGTTAGAGCTTTTATAAAAGTTTTACTTTTATTTCTAACATTAAACAGTACTCCTTAGTGCTGAAGTGTAAAGGTTATCAGCGCTTTAATTATTAATTATACTAAATATACATTATTCATGTGCTTCGGTAATTTACGAGTAAGCACAAGTACCTTATATTGATCTATACTATTATATTAAAAATATAGCGCCTGTTGTGGCGCAGAGGCACAAGCGTGCGACTGTAAACGCGACAGGTTGTAGGTTCGATTCCCATTCCAGGAAATGTAAAGTTTAGTATTTTCATTTCGTGGGTTTGGTAACAAGGCAAAGCGCGGCGTTGAGTTCCGCCACTCAGCACGCAATGCCTCAATTCAGCGGAAAGTGGGGAACGGAATTGTTGAAAGAGAACGGAGTGTCTTAACACTAGGTTCTCGGGTTTCGATTCGAATTCTATTACCTTAAATATTTGATACGTTTTTAATTATCTTTCCTATTATAAGTGTGTGAATTACACTTTAAAACAAGATATTGAATTCATTGCTGTGACAATATTTAAGATGTTAATAAAAAAAGGAAACCGACTTAATAAAATTGACCAAAAAGTAAAAATATTACGAATAACTCTAAAACTATTCACCAGATTATAACTAAATCTAAAAAGAATCATATAAATTCGTTTACCCAGTAAAAAGCTACGCAGTAACAAACCCAAAAAAATACAGCCGAATTGGGATTTTTGAAGTCGGTTAAAAATATTTGCAATATATGTATAAGGAAAGGCATTTAATAAAGAAAAAACGAAATAGAATAGCCTCTTGCTACGACAACAATCATCTCATTTGTATAAGTGTCTCTTTCAACGTTTAGGCCTAATTCGTTTGATGCAAAGTACTTCAATTTGTTATTTATCTACTTGCTTTGTAATTTATTTTTTATTGTAAATAAATGTTTTTTTTAACCAACTTGAAAAAAAGTAGGAGATTGTCAATTCGACTGTTTTTTATGTGTGTTACTGAATAACTTTTTGCTGGGTTAACTAATTTCGATTATACTTTTTTAAATGATAGTTAGTGCTTTTGATATGGTCCTATTTAAATTTAGCTAAGATCTGATGAGTAGTACTTTTGAATAGTAAACCTTCTAGGAAAAAGATAGCTTGATCTTTTTTTATTTGTTAATGTTTTCAGACGGACCTTAGATCAGTTCATTATTTAATTATGATATTTCGATTGCCATCCAAAATGAAACCATTTCGCCACTGTGTATGTGGCAGACAAAGGAGATTGATCGATAGGAGAGTGGGATCTGTCCTACGTTATACGTTCCATATTTGTCTATCAGGCAGACAAACTATATATATTGTAATATGTATTTTTTACTATATTATGTAGAAAATATTAACTAAAAGACATTATGAAAAATTTTAGCTTGTTTGTTTGAAAAAAAACAACAAAATAAATACAAGTGTGTCAAAATCAAATTAATTAAAACGCGGCGTTAAGTTCCAGAAGTCATAATCTCAGCTCTGCATTATTATAAAAAAATATTGACTTTAGGAATGCACAGTCTCTATAGTCCTTCTTCATATAAGCTATATGTATGCAAATATCCATACTGCTGCGAAGTTTTTGTAAAAAGGGGAAGATAGTTTTT
The DNA here is from genome assembly GCA_033558755.1 of Philaethria dido. Lineage (NCBI taxonomy): Eukaryota > Metazoa > Arthropoda > Insecta > Lepidoptera > Nymphalidae > Philaethria > Philaethria dido. Next base: position 75,894 of record JAKGSA010000859.1, on the reverse strand, counting down.
TTATTCTTACACACACACACATAGCTTCACGCAGTATCCCGCATATACCAGGATAGGCAGAGGAAACCTAGTGTTAAGACACTCCGTTCTCCATTTTCCGCTGAATTGAGGCATTGCGTGCTGAGTAGCGGAATTCAACGCTGCGCTCTCCCTTATTACTAAGCCCAGAAAATGAAAAATTCCATTTCCTGGAGTGGGAATCGAACCCACAACCTGTCGCGTTTACGACAGGCACATTTTATATTTTTCTTTTTATTTAATAGTCTTCACTAGTGTCAGGACACTTCTCCGCATTCCGCCCTAATTTGAGACGTTGCATATTGTGTGGCGGAAAGCAATACCACAATTCTCTTATGAGAGCTGGCAAAATAATAATAATTTAAATATAATCATTACCTGGATGGGAATTAAACCTACGACCACTTGTGTTTACAGTCTGACGCTGTCCCACTGCGCCACGATGGCTTCTATAGGTTCAATTATCAATACAATGATGCTTGTGAATACTTATATTTATTATGAATTCTGTGCTCAACTATCACACTCGAAACGTCATAACTAAAAAAACTATACTGAACTGAACTACTTGTTATGAAAAAAAGTTTCTTTGAAGGTCTCTCATGTAATCTGAGCACTTTCATCTCTCCTATATACTTTTGGTAGGCAGAGGGATCCAGAGAACCTAGTGTTAAAATACTCCATTCTCTTTCAACAATTCCGTTTCCCACTTTCCGCCGAATTGAGGCATTACGTGTTGAGTGGCGGAACTCAACGCCGCGCTTTGCCTTGTTACCAAACCCAAGAAATGGAAATACTAAATTTTACATTTCCTGGAGTGGGAATCGAACCCACAACCTTCGTCAATATACTTTAGTAGGTACTTATATTAAGATTATATTTACACACACAAATTACTATGCGGTTATTCTTAATTTATGATAGTAAATCATTTTTTATACATATCCGCAATAAAATGAACATATGTTTTAAATATAAATAAGAATTTAATTAGATGTGTTAAATATTTATATAACGAGGTCATATAGCTGTTAGCTTTGAATTCATAGATAGATATATAGATAAACTCTTTATTGCATACGTACTTGAAATAATACAGTTTACAAACATATAATCAATAACAAGATCATAAATAATAAAAAAAAATCACATGTAAGAAAATAGTTCTCCATAATCAGGTAGTCGTAGTCATCTTAATTAAAAAAGGATCTTCGAGTTTTATTCATTCATGGCAGGGTACATGGCAGGGTACATGGCAGGGTACACAGTGTACCTAGTGTTAAGACATTCCTTTCACACTTTTTGCTCGAATTCGAGATATTGCATATTTAGTGGGGGAACTCAACGCCGCGCTTTATTTCAGTGCTGGGGGAATCCCTTGGGTGTCATCCTATTTTCTTCCTAATACTGTAAATGTGAAAATTTGTAAGAATCATGAATCGATAGATGGATGCTAGTTACTCATTCACGCAATAACTACTGAACAGATTTGTATGAAACTTGACAACAAAATAGTTAATACAACATATGGGCTTGTAAATTTCTTATAATTTAGCCATCATAATAAATTAAATATGTAGCAACATAAATGTTATAGCAGCATTAAGATTTTAACAAAAATAGAAATGTAAAGCGTGCGACTGTAAACGCGACAGGTTGTGGGTTCGATATCCACTCCAGGAAATGTAGAAGTTTAGTATTTTCATTTCCTGGGTTTGGTAACAAGGCAAAGCGTGGCGTTGAGTTCCGCCACTCAGCACGCAATGCCTCAATTCAGCGGAAAAGGGGAACGGAGTGTATTAACATTAGGTTCTCAGATTCCCTCTGCCTACCCTGCTATATGCGGGATACAGCGTGAAGTTAAAAAAAAGAAGAAAACCAGGTCCAAATAAAATACACGAAACTATATTAAAATAATATTCTTAACTAAGCTCAAATGGGACCACATCAGAAGTTATTAGCTATCATATAAAAATGGAATAATCATAATCGGTTCATCCAGTAAAAAGTTACTGCACAAATAAAAAAAAATAGTCTGATAACCTCTTTTTTTAACTTAGTCAAAAATAAAGTAGCAAAGCTAAAATTTATAACTTCTAACTACACATGTTTGTTGATACTTAATAATATCTAATCACTTATCGCTTCACGATAACGTTAATTACAATATGATTTGCTAATACCGTTGAAGTACTGATTACTTTGAATTAACGAGATTGTATTACAAAGGTTACAGAATAATCTGTTGGCTTAATGTCTAAACATGAATTAACTATGATTTGGAGTTGATTGTGGTTTTGGCACCAATCTCTTGGGATTTATGGTTTTAAAATTTGATTCAAAATATATCTAATAACAAAGCATTGTGTTGAGTTCTGCCCCTCAGCCAATGCCTCAATTTGGCGGAAAGTGGGGAATGGAGATCTTAAGAGAACGGAGTGTCTTAACACCAGGTTCTCAGGTTCCCTCTGCCTACCCAGATGTGTCCCACACACACATAATGCGTGAAGCTAATATTTGTTTTTAAGTTATTTTAATTAAAAAAGCGTAAAAAAACTTATCGTTCATAGCAGGGTAGAAAGAGAGAACCTAGTGTCATGACATTCGATGCGCTGTTTTTCGCCCGAATGCGAGACATTGGGTGTTATGTGGCTTAACTTAACGCCATGCTTTATCTTACTAGAGCGGAGAAGGAATAATCATTCCCACTATTGGGATTCGAACCCACAAACAATAGCGTTTACAGTTAATGGCACACGATAGCTCATAAAATGTCATTATTTTAATATCATACTAATTCAATTTTGCAAGATTGTACTAATTTTGCAAGATGAATGTTTATTAGACATTTTTTAAAATGTCATTTTGTAAATATAGTTTCTACATCACAATTACACCTAGGCTACAATTTATAAAGATTTTGTCTAATTTGGCTATAATTTAGCAATTAATATCCAGCTATTTATAATTGTAGTAATAAATTGGTATTAACTAAATGGCTTTCGAACTCTAGTTTATGATTATAATGTTTTGATGCCCATTTTACGCGAAACGTTGAAAGCTAAGTTAAGCTTTTTACGTCAGAGTGACGCTTTCGCGTTTGTATCTGCAATATCTTTAAGTATGAAGGGAAATGGAGTAGGAAGGGTTTTAATATTATTTTCTCTCTATTTGCCTGTAGGCTCGCGCAGATCGGACCCCAACTTGAGGTGATCGAGGATAAGTTCCATGAGCTTTTACTGGGTAGTGGACTGGCCTTTATCTGGTGGTTTACTAATCTCACATAACTTGTCCGAGTCTAGAAAAGGATGGGAAAGGTTTTCCTTATGACAACAAAAAAATGTTACACACCTTTAATCTTAAAGATATGAATCATCATACTAATAGAGTAATATAAATATATATCTATATATAATTCAACGCCTGTATTGGCGCAGAGGCAGAAGCGTGCGACTGTAAACGCGACAGGTTGTGGGTTCGATTCCCACTCTAGGAAATGGAATTTTTCATTTCCTGGGTTTGGTAATAAGGCAAAGCGCGGCATTGAGTTCCGCTACTCAGCACGCAATGCCTCAATTCAGAAAGTGGGGAACGGAGTGTCTTAACACTAGGTTCCCTCTGCCTACCCTGCTATATGTGGGATACAGCGTGAAGCTATGTATGTATATATATATATATATATATATAGATAAAATTAATAAAAAATATAACCAATGAAGTACTTAGCATATTCCACGTACTTGTATTAAGTAAATAGGTTAATGCAACCAATAAACACATGTAGTTATATTGAATTTCAACGATCAACGAAAATGACCTATAAAAGCGGCGTGTTGTTCAACCATAAATTTAAGCGTTTATTCGGTCAAATTTACGAGCCGGCGTCGTTTAGGAGTTATTAAGCGCTTAGAATGCTAATATATGTTTATCGAACGAGGCTGAAATTCGCTAATGCTTTGGCAGGGGTTTGGACTTAAGGGATATTTAAGATGTTACTTCTTATTTTTATATATTTTTTTTATAATTTTACCCTTTTTCCTGGATAGGAGGGTGAGTAGTCAAGAAGTGGTTGAGATACTCCGTTCTCCGTTTTTCGCCCATATATGAAATATTGCGTGTTCTGTAGCGGAATTTATCGCCGTGCTATGTTGTTACGTCGTGTTACCGAAGCAAAATTATATGAATATTTTCATAATTCTGAGCAACGGAACGGAACATAAGCAACGGAGTTTTCAGTCATACATTTTATAATAGCATAAATATGTCTTTCGTCATATTTTAATATGGCTTATTATTAATAAAATTTTCAAAAGATCGTTGGTATAGTTTTTTTTTTCTAGTAAAACTAGCCAAATCATATTGTAAGCTTCAATTTATTTATTTACTTCTAAAATTTACTGTTTCCTAAGTTAAACTAGACTGGCCACGCGCTTGTCAAGAAACATTTGTCCTGGGTGACATTTACGAGGACAGTCGGAGTCATTATGTAACAGACCTACAAACCATATACGTAGACAAAAGCTGCTTAGAATTTTTTCTACTAGTATTCTAGATATAATTCTAAAATATTACCTAATAGTTTATGGTTAACCTAGAAATATATAGTAGACAAGTATATTTGATGAATAATTTTTACAATTTTTTTAACTTCACGCTCCCATATACACCATATACAGGGTAGGCAGAGGGAACCTGAGAACATAATGTTAAGACACTCCGTTTCCCACTTTCCGCCGAATTTATTTTTTACTAACCGTTTATGTGCTTATTGCATAACTTTTTACTGCGAGAACCCATAATTGTTTTTTTTTTTATGATGCTAGTGCTTCTGATGTCCGATTTAAATTTAGTTAAGATCAGATGAGTAGTTTTTGAATTATTCGTAATAATTTTACATGCACTATATTTGAAGTCGGATTTTCTTTCTTGTAAAAAAAAAATTATGAGTAAAATTATAAAGTGGAATTATTATTAACAATTTTTTTTTAACTTCACGCTGTAATCCGCATAAAGCAGGTTAGGCAGAGGGAACCAGAGAACCTAGTGTTAAGACACTCCATTCTCTTTCAACAATTCCGTTCCCCACTTTCCGCCTAATTGAAGCATTGCGTGCTGAGTGGCGGAACTCAACGTCACGCTTTGCCTTGTTACCAAACCCAAAAAATTAAAATACTAAATTTTAAATTTCCTGGAGTGGGAATCGAACCCACAATCTGTCGCATTTACAGTCGCCTACTTGTGCCTCTGCGCCACGACAGGCGACATATAATTAGTTATTCAATCCTATTCTAAACTGACGCTGACACCACTAACTAAATATTTCGATGATTTATTCTTTTCCTTATAGAACCGCTTTGTTAGTAAATATTGCACTACACAAATGGTTTTTTTTTTATAAAATTCACTTTTCTAAAGAATCTCAATAGCACAATAGCGTTTCTCGGTCGGACGTATATAAAAGTTAATAGGCGGAAAATTTTATAGCTGTTAAGAGGCCAATATAAGAGGGACATCTGGTTTCAACCCTTTTATCGTTGGCCTGCCTTATATAATTTTTATGGTTGTTAGTGAAATCACAATAAAATTTAAAATTTTGTAACAGTATAAATCATTTTATATTTTTTTCTATATTCATAGTCCAATCGTCGCTTAGAGGCACTAGTATGCGACTAACAAGTTGTGGGTCCGATTCCCACTCCAGGAAATAATTTTTTTAAATATTTATAATAATTATTACTTAGTATATTTGTTTCGTCGCTCTGGTAACAAGGCAAGGCGCGGCGTTGAGTTTCGCCACTCAGTACGAAATGCCTCCATTCGTCGGAAAGTGGGAAACGGAAATAGATTTTCTGGTTCCCTCTGCCTACCCTGCCATGTGTGGGATACATCGTGAATCTAAAAAAAGAGGGTCCCTTAAACCTACATTTGGGTCGTAATAGAAGTTTGGAGAGTGCCTTGAGCACTTTTCAAACTCCTCTCTCTGCAAAGCGTGGGGCACGGTGAAGCCATGGATTGCTAAGGAGTTTTTTTTCATAAGTGGAAATTTTCTGAAGTGAACTTTGAATTTGTAATCATCGGGCACATCTAGACTCAACTCAAGTGGTTAGTGACGGCGTCTGTCATTTGATTGATTGTTCGGAAAGGTTTTCAATTTGGTTGGTAAAAATAGAATGAGTTATGGTAAAATGCTAGAATTTGGTATAATCTTAATAAATTATTATTTTTTGCTTCACACGTATAAGACACTGACAGAATCTAGTTTTAACAGACTTTATAGTTCTTTTTTTACCAAGTTCGAGACACTACATGTTGATTAAGGAAAATTTCATGTCACGCTTTGTGTTACCATAGCGAAAATTATTTTTTTATTATTTCTTTTTAGCTAGTTATCGCCTAGTTAGGCCGTTTTTATATTTTGATGAAATATCTGTATTTTGGGGGTTAAAGTAAATAGAGGACTATATTTTTTATTTTTTGTTAGGCAGCATAGTATAGCATAATTTAATTTCCATATAAGTACATGTTTTTATATATAGTTGACGTAATATAAAGACAATTGCGTCGTAGTGGAATAGCGGATGAATGATTCGCTTCTCGGGTAAATAATATATTAATTATTTTTATTTTCTCGTCCCTTTTTCAGAGGCAGAGCATGTCGTTGAACTGCACCATTCAACACGCAATGTTTCGAAAACGAACCACCACGAAGCAGTCTTTTAACCCTAGGTTCCTTTTACCCATCTCGTTATCCTGAAAAAAGTTTAAAGCAAAAGAAATGTGAAATAATGCAATAATCATGAAATACTGACCTCTGTAATATTGTACTATATATTGTGATTTGAATGTGTCTTTCTCGTGCTTAAAGTATATTTACTATTTTAATTATACGCTTACTTAATATATGAGTGTAGTTTTGTTTGTATAGGGTGTCCCAAAATTAACGCAAGATTTGAATTAAATAGAAAATGCCATTTTAGTCTTTTAATAGCGAATGAATAATGAATATAATAGCAAATGGCGGCAAAGTCAAATCTTGCGTTAATTTTTGGACATCCTATATAAATGTATCACGTTTTATGTTATTCTTTACGACATACCTAATATGTTCAAATATTAACCATGTATCCATGGAGTTACTTTAAAACAATTATATATACTAGTGTCCCCGTAGACGCGTTAACAACGCGTTGCCTTTAGCAATGTATATATTACTTTATATAAAAATGGATGTGAAACTATAGTAGTGTGTGTAACATTTATTTTATTAATTTAATATACTTTTTATGCATTATTTAAAAAAAAAATTAGCATTCTGCACTCTTTCGCTATATAAACATTTTTTTTTCTTTTTTTTTTATCTTCACCCTGTATCCCGCATTTAGCGAGGTAGGCAGAGAGAACCTGAGAGAACCTAGTGTTAAGACCATCCGTTCTCTTACAACAATTCCGTTCCCCACTTTCCGCCGAATGGAGGCGATTGCGTGCTGATTTTTCGCACCATCACTCTTTTTCCCGAATAGCAGGATAGGTAGAGAGAACCTAGTGTCAAGATATTCTCTACTCTATTCTCCTCTTTCTGCTTGGAAGAGACATTTCTTGGTGGCGGAACTCAACGTCAATTATTATCTCATGAAAGTAGAGAAATTTAAATAAGATCTTTTCATCGAGTGGAGATTGAACCCATAAGCACTCGCATTTACAGTCAACTAGACCATATGCCACTGCGCAATGATGGCTTATTTCATTCTAAATTAAATTTTCTCTCCTTATGTAACATCCTCAACCCCTAACTAGTTTAGTATTTGTACGTTATATTAGTGTTTCCTTAAGCAGGTTATGTGTAAGCAAGTTATTCTCGTCTGTGGACTTTAGTGATTTATGCTTATCTGTGTACAACATTCCTAAAGGTTAATTCAAGGTCACTTTAAATTTAGAGGATAGTTCAAGGTCACCCGAAGAATATCTAAAGGTTATTTGAAGGTTAAGATGAATTATACCCAATTAAGGTTACAAATAGCTGTTTAATACCAGGTTTTGTAGAGTTTCAAGTTCCTCTTTTAACAATGTTTTTGAACGTCTCAAACATAAATTTGTCGTGTAAAGGAAGAATTTGAATTCATAATGTATGAGATTATCGTGGCGTAGTAGATGAGCGTCTGCCTAAAAACGCAAGTTGTGGTCTCAATTCCCACTCTGAGATATAACTATATTTGAATTATTTTTATTTCGCCGTTCTGGTAATTTAGCGGTGTTGATTTCCGCCACTCCATACAAAATGTCTCGATTTTATGCAGACAATGGAATGGAGTGTTTTGTCCTAGTTTCTCCGACTACCTTGCTGTACAGGAAAAGGCGTAAAGATTTTTTAACCAACGTCCAAAACAGGAAGAGGTTCTCAATTCACCTGTTTTTTTTAAGTTCTGACAAGTACTTTTTTAAGTTTTTAATAATTTTACTTTTTTGTACATTTTATTTGAACTTAGTTTTCTATTTTTTATTATTTTTTTTTAACTCCACGCTGTAGCCCGCATATAGCAGGGTAGGCAGAGGGAACCAAAGAAACCTAGTGTTAAGACACTCCATTCTCTTTCAACAATTCCGTTCCCCACTTTATTAAAATCTTAATAATTAATATACCTATACGGATTTTATAAATAAAACATCATGGCTATGAAAGAAACAGTTTATTTCACAATTTTTTTTGTAGTGCACCCACAGCTACACTTTCCATACGGCAAGATCTATAGAAAAGAATCGCGAGCGTGAATTACAAATAGCTTGATTCCTAATATTCAGAATTAAAACATTATTACTAAAGAAGGCCGTGATTTAGGCGATACATAGAAGGTAGACATTTACTTTACAATTAGAGTCTTATATAAACAGTATATATTTTTTCGTTATTTAATATTTTATTTTAATGGTAACCCTTAAATGCGTGGTTAATAAATATTTTTGATAAGTTATATATTATGCCAAAATGGCTGACCCAAACATGATGAAACTTTTCACGCATTCAAGAATTAAAAGTGTATCGTGCACATCCGCTAACAATATCTGCTAAACTGAATTACAATAGCCATTTGGCAATTACAATTTATGATCAAAATTTCAATAATAATATATTTTTTATTTTATACATTTTCAATTATTTTTGTTCCCTTTTTTTACATGCACAATATTGTTAACGATGAGACGAGAATTCAAGAAAGGAAATTTCAATAAATACAATTCTACATGTTAGAAGTTACCACTAAAAGATTTACAATTTTCTTCTTCTATAGTAGCGAATAATTTTAAAGCTAGGCCTTTCTAGGTTATATGTGACATACTACGTTTATTTACATTATAATATAATAAGATATATATAATGTCTTAATTACTTCTATAAAGTTATTTTAAATACCCTTACTTTAAAGTGAGTAACTATTTGACATTAATGATACATGAAGACATTTGAGTCGAATAGTACTCGTATGAAAACCAGTAATCTGTACTTTACATGCCTTACGAAGCTATTTATTGGCCGATTTCTAAAAAAAGGAGGTTATATGTTTGTTTGTGTGTTCTAGCGTATAACGTTTTATTGGATGAACAAATTTTGATAACGCTCTTTTTATATGATAGATAGTCCTTCTGATGTGGTCTCATTTAAGTTTAGTTAAGACCTGACGAGTAGCTTTGCGTTATTTGTAATAATTTTGTAATATTCTTGTAAGCTTATGTATGAAGTATGTTTTCTTTTTTTTGTTAACAATTTAATTATTACCTTTCTTAGTTTGAGGTATTTGATACCGACTCAAAATTTTAACATAGATTGCTAGGTCATAGACATAGTTGCCGTTTTTGACACGAAAAGAAAAGCTCTAACAACGTTAATTTATATTTACTATTTTTCCATATAAATAAATTTGACAAATCACCTCCTTTATAATAATTCTATACGACTCATTTATTTTTTAAAATATTTTAACACAATAACAATGACTAGATATACTTGTCTAAATCGAGAATCAATCCAAGACCCCAACAAAAACAATAATCCTTTTTTGATTGTATCGAAACCAATATGATATAGCTTTAATAGCATTATATAGCTTAATAAATCCAGTGGACAACTTTTAATCATGACTTTTCTGAGTAAAAATATAAATATTTAATAAATAATTATAACAGATTAGTAAATAATAAAAGAATTAATATCATTTTTTCAAGTAAATCTTAATTTTTATTGTCTATAAGTAAAACTAACCTATGTGACTAGATACGCTAACATTCTACGCGATATGTGACAATTTGAAAGCAATTAAATATCGTGTTCTCGAAGAAACAAAGTTAACTACACTACTAAGTCAAAAATCGTTGTTTAACAATGACAGTATGTTTGATTTTTTTTAATATAATAACGACTTATGAGATTTTCATATAATATATCGCTGCTTCAATTCAACTCAAATTCAATTTCAAAAGTACCACAAACCAAAATCGTGGAACGGAAAAGTTAACAGAATGTAGTGAAATTACTTTAAAATGCATATCATGAAAAGTATGCAATATTGACCAATGTATTCCTTGATCTGGTAACAAGGCAAAACCCGGCGTTAAGTTACGCCACTCAGCACGCAATGCCTCAAATCGGCGGAAAGTGGAGGACGGAAATCTTAAGAGAACGGAGTGTCTTAACACTAGGGTTCTCAGGTTCTCTCTGCCTACCCTGCTATGTGCGGGATACAGCGTGAAAGTAAAAAAAAAACAAATTAAAATTACATGTTTTTACAGCAGAGGTAATATTAACTTATAGAATGAATTCAATTTAAAAGAAACAATTACTTTACGTGTACCTTAAAAATCAATATCAATGGGTATCTTTTTTAAATATAAAAATTTAACTGATAACGGTTGTAATGCAATAAAACTATTTTTACATATTTTGTTGATTTATGATACTTTTGAATCAAAGCAGCAAAATGTAACTTAGCCTATATTTGATTTTTTTTTCTCACTCTCGATAAAATCCCAAAATCTAACAGAGTATCGGTACAATGAATTGAATACTACTTATTATTTCTATTTATATGTTTATATAAATATTAAATATACTTATAAATTCTAAATTAATTCAATAATAATCTATAATGAAATTTCTAATATTATTGGTAATGTTTGAAGATAATATCGAGAGCAAGTTACTATTATGATAGTTACAACATTCAGGTAGCAGCCGACTCGTTTTCCAGGACTTAAGTAAGTAAAATTATTTAAATTTTAACTTCTCTTACATATATTTTATAAAATATTCCTAAACGAAGACATTTCATGTACATTTTATCGTAGTAAGCTTTAAATTACTTTAGAACATACGCTTTTTCTTTTTAACAATATATATATGTCTTACTTTTCTACTAAAATAAGGTTTTCTTTCCACTGAATAATAAATCTTCGCAGAAATTTCAAAAAATCGCTTCGCTATAATTCGCTTATATATCCTTCACAATTCAGTGGAAAGAAAACTTTATTATTGATATTAATAAATATAAGGCTACAAGCGCATTTATTTACAGAAGCTTAAAGTAATTCTTCAAAACGATTAATTATGATTAAAATATATAATTATAATATAAAATTCTACACCTAAATTAAAGCGTGTACGTAGCTAAGTACAAATATCATAATATCATACAACACCGGCAACGTATAACCGGTAATAAGTCGTAATTATCCCAGATTCATTTTTTACATTCACTTATGTATAAAGCTTTAAATGGAATTACTTATTTTATCATATACAAATTTCTTAAAAACTACTAATATTTATTTTTATATCTTATTTTGATAAGTGCTTAAAAGTTCGATGGTAAAATATCGATTTTTCAATCGATATCGAATAATCGAATTGTATTTAGAAATTAGGTATTTCGTTAAGTTAAGTGTTTGAATATCTACAGCCGTCTATTGTTGATGCAAAATTAAAATTGTGAATTGCTATTAAAAGTTTTTAGTGCTTACATATGAAAAGAAATATTATTATAAGAATAAAAAAAATAGGTATGTTGAAATAATTATAAGAAAAATTATAAAGACATTATATTACGGAAAATATAAATCATGATCCCAGAAAACGTCCGAGAACTTTCCATTTTACAATTTAAAAAAATT
>JAKGSA010000859.1:0-58729 GCA_033558755.1 Philaethria dido | reverse complement strand
TTGAAAAATATACAAACGCCTTAAAGTTACATAATACTATTAAAAAAATACTTACTTGCGACGAATCCGGATTAGTGCCCGGATGTGAATATTTGTGAAGGAAGTAGCATGTCCCGGGAATGTCCTTTGGGAAGGAGTTAGGGAGACACGACCTGTCGCGAGGCTCCATTTCAAAACCAGGAAACTTTATTAGCCACCTGCGCACAAAATTATACCTGTTATTCTAACTGTACCCGAGGGCATATTTGTACGGTGAAAAATGGTTTTTCGGGATAATATTATTGAATTTTGCTTGGTTTATGTGAGGAAAAATACAGAAAAATACGCGTTTATTGCATATAATGGGGTAGTTAAGTGGGAAAACGGAAATGTTGAAAGAGAACGGAGTGTCTTATCACTAGGTTCCAGGTTCCCTCTGCCTACCCTGCTATATGCGGGATATACCGTGAAGCTTTAACAAAGGGGTAGTCAGTGAAAACCTAATGTTAAGACTCTCTATTTTATTGTATTCAGGTTTTCGTAAAAATGCTTTGAATAAAGAAGAATGCTGGAAATAAACGCCGCGTTTTGATTTACTAGAGCAGCGTATCGATAGTGTATTTTGATGTATATTTGTTTATTATTGTTTAATAAGCTGCCATAGCGCAATAGGACAGCATAAGATTGTAATAGCGATTGATTACAGGTCCAATTTTTACTCGGAGGAAAAATATTTAATTAATTTCATTTATCTGCTCTAATACCTGCGACAAAGCAAGTCATTTGGTTTCGTCACTTAAGATGGAACGTCTCCAATTCGAACGGAAAGACGAGAACGGAGTGTCTTAACACTACATTTTCACTGACTATTAAAGTAAAAAAATGTGTATTTATAATATATTTTAAATAAATAAGCAAAAATAATACTATAATATTCTTTTTATATATGATATACATTTGCCCTCTAAACTGGACCGCGGTATTTATTTACTTCCACTTGGCACCAGAATATTTGGCAATGCGGTTGTAATGAATTAGACGAACTATCTGCCAAAGAGCCATCTCTACCATTTTCAAATGGAAAGCAAGTTATAGAAGCTTTAAAATCAATAGAATAGATGAATTCACTATTATTTAATACAAATTTACGTTTTTATTAGTGATGTCTACGTTATTTTACAAATTCTTGGAAAAAGTTGAAAGTATATACATTGTCAACGTATCACAGAGAGACAACTTCTGAATGTCAACGCGAAGGTTTGGGGTTCGATTCTCATTCGGGGGGAGGATCATATTTATATTTTATTTATCTCTCTATTGTAGCAAAATAAAGCGTGGTGTGAAATTTCGTTCATTACTCAACGCGCACTCAACGCTGTCTTGATTTTGGGCGGAAAGTTGAGAATGAAGTGTCATGACACTAAAATCTCACTGGCTACTATACAATGTGCGATGAAATAATTTAAGTATGTTTATTTCCTCGAGTGGGAATCGAACCCACAACCAATCTCGTTTACAATCAAATGTTCTTCTGCGAATTATAGCTTCTATAGTCAAGTACCTTATTAAACAAACATCTTTGTTTGCTATCGTCGATATGCATACATTATAATCAATATCGATATAGGAAATGGTCAATCTACAATACAATAAAGTTAAATGACCCATAGGTTTATATGAAAATCGACGATGCGCACTAATTGAGTATCGAAACGGATTAAGTCCGCATTCAATGCAAACAAACTAGATTTCCTTATATGTATACGTTTTTGCAAAGAAAATCCTTAAAATTAAAATGTAGTAATATTCAGTTCTTGCTAGATATTGGAAAAAAGATAATTCTGCCTGATTTTTAGTCGTTGCGTGTTGATTGGCGGAACTTAACCCCGCGCTTTATCTTGACAGATTGAATTTATTTTGAATTGAATTTTAACACATAATTATAATTCAAACTTTACAATCCAAAAAAATTCAAGTCTCAATTTCCCTAACCTTGAAGGGTATAAGCTCTAGAATTGTTGCTAATTCAATATATAATATTTTATTATTTATATAATTGGAAACATAATGCTATCAGATAATAGAGATTCTTTAAGGAACTATCCATGTAGTAATAAGCCTAGTTTTTAGTAAAATCGAAAAAATGTTAAATTTAACAAAGAATGTAATAGTCATCAAAAAAGTATGGTCCATACATATATTCCTTGAACATAAAATAAAAACATTAAAGAGCTCTTTATAATAGTCTAAAGTAACAAAATACGCTACAGTACTTTATTATTATTAATATTTTTTAACTTCACGCTGTATCCCGCATATAGCAGGGTAGGCAGAGGGAACCTGAGAACCTAGTGTTACAACAATTCCGTTCCGTTCCCCACTTTCCGCCAAATTGAGGCATTGCGTGTTGAGTGGCGGAACTCAACGCTGCGCTTTGCCTTGTTACCAAACCCAGGAAATGAAAATACTAACATTTCCTGGAGTGGGAATCGAACCCACAACCTGTCGTGTTTACAGTCGCCACGACATGCATACTTTATTAAGCAAATATATTTTTTAAACAAAATATATCTCTTAAGTGTAATTAAAGTTAATCACACAATAATAAACCTTCTTTATACGATACAGAAAAAATAGTCAAGTTCTTACTGTAATATTAGTTAACAACTTAATCTAAACTTACTTATAAGTGGTTGGACTAACGTTGATCTTCAAAGGCTCTGATCCGGATTCAAACTTGTTAGCGAGGGTGACGTTGTGGCCGAACAGACAGTACTTAAGCATAGTTTTGCCGACCACGCCAGCCAATACTGTGCCCGTGTGGAGGCCTATTCGCATCTGTTATAATAAGAAAATGAAATACAATATTTAATATTTATTTTGAGATCTAAAAATAAGAACTAAATGGCAAATAGTTACATTTTTGCAAATTTTGTTTTCTTTTTTGTTTTTAAAAAAGTTATGATAATTTAAACGTAGCAGGATTCGAACCTGCACTAGCAGAGCTAGCTATCTGAACAGCTAGTTATCTGAGGAGCTACTAAGATTGCTTAGTAGTTAGAGCTTAGACGGTTAACAAGGGGCGCGGGTTGGAGTTGTATTTTTTTTGTATCCTAAATGACTGACAGATCACGTATAGTCTGTGGAAAATATATAGGGTACCTACTATGCCACTGAAACTAAAATTAGACATTTAAGTTCTGTGGACAATGTAAGCACTAAGAGAGAATTTCTCGGAATTCTAAACTTTTACAAGAACTTTTACGAACTTCAAACTTTTACAAATACGGAAAAAATGGGATTTTAGAAACTATTTTTTTTTAGAGCTTCACGCTGTATCCCGCATATAGCAGGGTAGATAAAGGAAAACGGAGAACCTAGTGTTAAGACACCCCGTTCTCTCACTGTTGAGAGGATCTGTATCCGTTCCCCAATTCCCACCGGATTGAGGCATTACGTGCTGGGTGGAGGTGTTACCAGACCCAGAAACTGAAAATACTAAATATTATTTAGAATTTTTCATTTCCTGGAGTGGGAATCAAATCCAGAACCTGTCTGGTTTACAATCGCACACTTGTGCCTCTGCGCCACGACAGGCGTCTATAGTGTACAGTCCACTTAAATATAAGTACATTGTATCGAGTGGGTTTTGAACCTACAACGTAAAATAAGATAGAAAAGTTTTAGTCTTTATCCAATTACATCACGACTTGTTTTACACACAAGGGAGGTATATTGGCATGAGGTTTCTTATAAGCATACCATATTATGTAGTATTATGCTGTAAGTGTAATTATAATAGAACGCGATGGTTCAAATGTAATTATTGAAGCAATTTTAAAGCTTTTTAGTTATTAGTATATTAATATTTAATTTGCATTTCAAATATTAAATTGTTTCAGTAAAGCTAATATTGGCATAATCAAAACATAAATATGAAAATGCCGATAAAATATTTAATATAAATGAGTGCCAAGTTCTGTTCATAGTACTGAAATTTATTTATTTTTTTATCGACGAGGTCGACAAATACGTTCATTTTTAGTATTGATTTTGATATTCATTTCACATTTAGGCTAACACTTTACTTTCAATGAGTTATATAACGCGCCAGATATTGTTAAAACCATAAAAATTGAACGCTTTCGTTCGGTGGGACACCTTAAGAAAATGGATGATTCCAGAACTCCAAAATGATTACTTATGGGAATGCTTGATAGCCGCAGAAGCCGAGGTAGATCCATGCTACGATGACTGGACGGCGTTGAGTGTGGTGCACAAACCTTGGAATTGGGAGTTTAGAGGCAAAAAACTCTAAATAAATTAGGTTGGAGAAATTTACTGGACCAGGCCAAGGCCCACCTGCGGCTGTAGAGTGATATGATGATGCTTACACATCACATCTATGATGATATTATTTCGTTTTATAAATTAATACATAATTTTTAATGTTTTATGCTAAATAGATTTTGAGTTAGGATATATTCAAAATGGCTTGAAATGGTTCATGTAATATTGTACGAAGCTACTGAGTTGCTAGTTGAACTTGACTGGATACACTGCCGCGTAATCTAAATAGCTAAATAATTTATAATAGCTTAAAACTTATATTATTTAATATATAACTTTTTGCAATAGTCAATTTGATATTTCAATGCTTTTTTACTATGATGTATTTATTTTGTATTTTACGTTGCTAATTTCCTTTGTAGCAAATAATTTGTTTGACTAAATTTATTAGGTATAAGTAAGTAAAATTAGTTAGATTATATAAGTACAAATTTTGGGTGGTTAAGCATAACTTTTTTTTTAACTTCACACTGTAACCCGCATATAGCAGGGTAGACAGAGGGAACCTGAGAACCTAGTGTTAAAACACTCCGTTCTCTTTCAACAATTCCGTTCCCCACTTTCCGCCGAATTCAGGCATTGCTTGTTGAGTGGCGGAACTCAACGCCTCGCTTTGCCTTCTTACCAAACTCAAGAAATGAAAATACTAAATTTTACATTTTCTGGAGTGGGAATCGAACCCACAACCTGTCACGTTTGTCGCGTCACAACAGTCGCACGCTTGTGCCTCTGCGCCATGACAGGCGTTAAACATAAAAAGTTAAGCATAACTCTACTATATTTTTATAGTATATTTTTATTTTTCCTTTAATAAATTAACGAGTTACAGTCCGCAACTATGTTTGGGTAGAGATTAAAACGGAAAATCTCATTTTATGCTGTTTCCCAGAAACATCTAAAAATCCTCTCTTAGTGGTCCCTTACATTCTCCAAGGAACCCATTTCAACTTTATGCCGCCAGTAGATTCGGCCGTCCGTTGTCTATCATTTACTTAGTAACGCAACAATTTTATATAAATAGATAATTCTAAAATTAAGTATCTCTAGAATATAATAATTACCTTTATAGGATTTCCTTCATGAGTAAGATGTTGGGCGCACGTCTCCACCATACGTAACGCCATCCATGCTATTTGCGGCGCGTGAGTCTCTATTTTACGATGTAATCCACTTGCCACGCAATATGCATCGCCGATTGTTTCAACCTACAATAAAATATTAATGTACTACGAATTGTAAAAACATAAAAGGAGGTTCACGCTTTATTCCACATAGCAGGATAGTCAGAGTGAACCTAGTGTCAAGACACTCCGTTCGTCACTTTCCGCCTGAATTTGAGACACTGCGTTTTAAGTGGCGGAATTGAACGCCGCGCTTTGTTTTACTAGAGAGGAAAAATGAAAATAGTTTAAATATGATCATTCCCAATGCCTGTCGTGGCGCAGAGACACAAGCGTGCGACTGTAAACGCGACAGGTTGTAGGTTCGATTCCTACTCCAGGAAATGGAACTTTTCATTTACAATCGCGCCCTTGTGTCTCTGCGCCACGACAGGCGTCGATACAATAGTCGGAGGTGCAATATTTATTATACATAGAATTACGCTTCTTCTATCCTGTTCGATAAGGTGTGGCTTTAGCTTTTCAAGTACACAATATTCATATAAGAAGAACGGAGAATAAAATCACTCAATTGTGCCATGATTTTTGATTATTCAACGTAAAAGCTACTTCATTACTAAATATTGGTAATTAAGTACATCCATAAAGGCCAAATATCTAAATGCGAAATGTCCCCACATTAATAGAGAACATGACGCTATATCTGATAGGAATATGAAAATGATCAATTGTTTTGTTGCATTATATGAACGCTGAAAGGCCAATAGTTATATCACCACATAGTATAGACGTGAATAAGTTTATAAGTAGATTTGTATATAATTTATTTTATTCACAGATTACATTATATTGTGGGTTCGATTCCCACTCCAGGAAATATTAGTATTTTCATTTCCTGGGTTTGGTAACAAGGCAAAGCACGGCGGTGAGTTCCGCCACTCAACATGCAATGCCTCAATTTGGCGGAAAATTGGGAATGGAATTGTTGTAAGAGAACGGAGTGTCTTAACACTAGGTTCTCAGGTTCCCTCTGCCTACCCTGCTATATGCGGGATACAGCGTGAAGTTACAGATTATATCAATGATTAAATTAATTAAATAAGATATATGGATAAACATATAAATAAGATTTAACAATAAAGTTTACTTTTAAAAAGGTGTGCCCTGAAAACTACATTATACAGTTTCGACGTATCAGCTTATTCACGCCTGGTACAAATAATATAGCTTACTTACTTACTTAGTATGTTTTTTTTTTTGTTTTGTTCAAATAATTATATTCACTATCTGACTGTTTATAATTATAACGGATTCTCTCAGCCTAAACGTTGAATGGAAAAGATGGCTACTTACCCATATGACTGTCTTTTATAGCTTAGTATTTTTTATTATGTGCTATTTATGTTCCTCAAATAAAGTATAATAATAATAGTTCTTTTTTTATATTTTTACCCAATTATCATATTTTGTGATTACTTGGTGTAGAAATATTGTAGGTTTTAAGTTTTCTGCTCAATCATGTCTTATCTCTTTATTGTCATTCATAGTGACAACTTACATACAGTACCTTATTACCAGATCGAGAAAATGAAAATACTAAATATTATTTAATATTTTTATTTCCTAGAGTGGGAATCGAACCTACAACCTATCGTGTTTACACAGGCTTATGCCTCTGCGCCACTACAGGCCTCTATTTTTTGTATAAATAATATCAAAAAAACACAATAGAATTAATTATTTTAACACGCAACGTGAAACCATACCTTATAAACGTCCAATTCACCACAGAACACGTCAAACACGCTGTACAAGTCTTCGAGCATGGCGATCACCATCATGGGTGTGGCGGTAGCGCATATCGACGTGAAGCCTACTATGTCACTGAATAGCATGGTCACGTCATCATGACTTTTAGCTTCTATGGCCTCTCCTAAAAAATATACATATCATTTAGCAATTTAATTGTATGATATATAGTTCATATATATATACATAAAGTTCTTTTTCATTCTATGTTAATAAATAGATGGTAAGCTTTTTGCGTACGTAACAATACAATGGGACACTCAATTGGTCTCTTTTTTCATAAAAAAAATATATAGAGATTTAATAACTAAAGATAATAATTAAAATTTTAACAAATAAAGAAAATAGTGAAATAAAATGCACTAAAAGTAATATATATATTTTTTTAATTTCACGCTGTATCCCGCATATTGCAGGGTAGGCAGAACAAACACGAGAACCTAGTGTTAAGACATTCCGTTCTCTTTCAACAGTTCCGTTCCCCACTTTCCGCCGTATTGTCTGTAAACGCGACCGGTTGTGGGTTCGATTCCCACTTCAGGAAATGAAAATTCTAATTTGAATTCCGCCTCTCAGCACGATATTATTACAAATAAATCAAAAACTACTAGTTAGATCTTAACTTTTATGCATCTACTTTACATAAAGTTGTAAGAATTTAAATAAAGCTAATTTAAAATCTAGGTTTTAGGTATAACCCAAACCTTTAAAAAAATGAATTGTGAAAAAATGCATCTTACCAAGCCAAAGCCGCTTTGCAATATGCGGTGGAAATATTAAATGCAGTAGACTGACGTTTTTCTCTCTTTCCTTGTCAACTGATTTACTGGTTTCCATTATTGAATTTTTCAATTTGTCCATTCTTTTTCGGAGTCCGTCCTGAAAAAAAGTACTGTTAAAATATCTAGGAAATTTAAATCAATATTATATATAGGCAAATTGTTTTCACTCGGAGAACAAAGTGTCTTGTCACCAGATTCTCTTAGCCTAAAGCGTGAAGATAAAAAAGTTTTAACGTTTAAGTTTTTTTTATTTTCTTTGGTATAAGCCGATTTTTTTAGAAAATAGTCCATCCATCCATAACTTCACGCTGTATCCCGCATATAGCGGGGTAGCCTACCCTGCTATTTGCGGGATACATCGTGAAGCTATGTATGTATGTAGCATCTAAGAAACATTTTGTAGGTTCAATCCCCAAACAAAGAAATATATATATAATATTATAAATTATTTCTATTCCTCGATCTGGTACGACACATCACGGCTTTGATTCGCCACTCAACACACAATATCTTGATTTCAGAAGGAAAGCAAAGAACTATATATCTTGGCGCCTGTTACTTCTTTTTTGAACAAAATGTCCTGGCATCTTCTCTATGTCTACCCTACCTTTATGCTATGATGTTAAAAGAGTAAAACTAAAAAATATAAATGTAATAAATAAAATTATGCGTAGCTTCTCAGCTGTCAAAAAATCCATTAAAAAGAATCAGGAATATACGAAAAGGGTACTTTTTCACGGCCACTTAATTACAAACCAATTATTGGTAGCAGATAACAATTAGAAATTCCCATTAAACTCAGTATTGGATCGTAAGATTTATTGCTGTGACGAAAATAATTTAGATTTATTTTGGTGAATTTATTATCAATGTAGACCAGTATCGGATTGTGAACACGGTTGGTTGTGGGTTCGATTCTCACTTTAAAGAATGATTATAATTATATTACTTTCGTTTCTCCTCCCTAGTAAAACAAAGTGTGGCGTCCAGTGGGGCAAGCAATTTGAATGGAAATTAAAAAGCGCCCCTGCCGTGCGTAAGAGAAACTAAAATTTTCCCATAGAAAATGCTTTCGATAACGATACGAATACTTTGTCGCAAGTTTTCGCGCTTGCCCTACAGTTCTGCCACTTAATACGTATCAAAAATCAAAATCAAAATATTCTTTATTCAAATAGGCTGTTACAAGCACTTTCGAATCGTCAATTTACAAAGGTGTCAGTTGTGTCAGTCCCAACGGAAGCTACCACCGGCTCGGAAGGCAGTTCTGCTGAGAAGAGCCGGCAAGAAACACAACAGTTGCTCTTTTCAAATAAAATTTTACAATAAATATACATCTATGATGAGCTTCCCGGGTGAGCATTTAATTCCACACATTGACAACATTATAGTATTCTTGGACAGAATAATATAGTTTTTTCAATAATATGTTTTTAATCTTAACTTAAAATTGTTGAAGTGGCAGTAAATATTTTTGGAAAAGTATTGTTTCGAATTCAACCAAAAAAATTATTGCTAATATGCTTGCCCTATTTAACATCTCCGTTAGCTTATCAGATAAACAAAATAAATATATGAGCCGTTGATTTTGAAAGTGAGAGAACTCCATGTTTTTTCATTCAGCTTTAATTAAAAGCTGAATCTTATTACAAATTAACATAATTTTATGTTTTTAATCCAAAAAAAAACAATAACATAAAATGGAGTTGTCTCACTTTCAAAATCAACGGCTCATATATAAAATATATTTTTAATTTTTTTTTTTATGAAATAGAACAACATATTCGCTTCATTATTGTTTTATGGTATTGCAAATCATAGTCCGCCACGATTTCATAAACTACAAAATATAAATCCCGTATTTCGCCGTTCGTGTAGAAATTTCAAGAAATTCTCTCCTAAGGTACCATACCCTACCATATCCACGAAACCTAGATGCTAAATTGTAGCTTTCTACGCATAGAACCCCCAACCTCTTGCGTTTACCGTCAGACACAATCCCACTGAGCTATAATGGCTTTAAAAATTATAATACCAATATATTTAAATACATAATTTCCGACCAAATTGGAATTAAACAAGGCAATTATGTTGCTTGTAACCGCCATGCTTGTATTCGGTATTACATATATGGTAAGTAGTACTGTGTTAAATTTACATTCATTGAAAACGCATGTTTGTTCTACAATTGAGTAGGACTTTTTAAATTATTTAATATTTAATAACTATTTTAGCGAGTTAACTGCTTTACTTTGCTTTCATTGGGTCTGAATTTAATAGTTTGGTGAATTATTTTTAAACGATAACTTTAAGCTATTAATAGATATATTTTATAATGTTTTTAAGTATTTTAAAATGTCCAGAAATATTCTATATCACAATTTAAAAAAGTTTTGAAAAGACGTTTGTGTGTTTAAGGCTCTTACTTAATTAATGGTTTTATATATGGACACACGCCTTGAGAATGAAATGCTCGCTCCAGTCTGTTTCATAGGTATCATTGTCACTAATAAATAATTGTGAAGTATTGACTGAGGAAAAAAAAAGACGCGCTGAGTTTCTTGCGCCGGTTCTCCTCAGGTCTGAGGCATTAAATTTAGTGAACCGGTGATAAATTATTTGACGTTCAAAAAATGAAGCTTGTAACTTCTTACTTTGAATAAAATATGTGAATTTGAATTATTAATAATCATATTAGTTGACTTGTAAATACATTTTTTATATGTTAATACGCATGAGGATAATATAGTGAATAAATTATTAAATATAAAAATTACCAGCAAACAAAACCCTCAGTTAAATAATACGGACGGAATTTAACGCCGCGCTTTCACTTACCAGAGAGAAGAATTGATGTAATTATATGTAATCCCCTCTTCGGAATCGAACCTACACCACATCGCGTTTATATTTAGACGATCACTGCGCCACGAAACGCCTTTTTTTTCTTTATTAATTTCATGCTGTATCTTGTACATAGCAGTGTACCTGAGAGCCTAGTGTTAAGACAATCCGTTCTCTTGAGATTTCCCTTCCCCATGTTGAGCGGCCGAACTCAACGCCGTGCCTCCCCTTTACCAGAGCGAGGAAATAAAAATACTAAGTATAAATTATTATAAATATCTAATATTTTCATTTCCAGAAGTGGTAATCGAACCCAATCAATCGCGTTTACAGTCACACGTTTGTGCATCTGCGCCACTATTGCCCTTAAAAAATATAAGGACAGTAAAACTAAAAAAAAAAAAATACTAACCTGAGCTCTTGTCTGTTCGCTAACTAAAATAACATCTCTGGTGGCATCGTGTAAAGGTATATCCGAGATGAATAGACCACGCCCCGTCAGCCCTTCGAGGCCATCTAGAAACGGTGAGCCAACGAAAAGAAGCGAATCGGACTCCGAGCAGAATACCATCTGGCCCTTTATCTCCAGTCCCTGTGGAAAAGTATTACGATTGTCAGGACCTTTTTTTAACTTACTTCAAAAATAAGGTTATCAATTCGAATTTATTTTGTTGGGTGAACTGATTTTGATGATTATTCTTTTGTATGATAATGTTTTTGATGTCATCTCACTTAAATTTGACCAAAATGAGACCAATTAAATTCAATTGACAACTCGATTGCATCGAGTCCGCAATTCTTTTATGGGACAATGTGTATACTTTTACAATAGGATCCCAGAAAACGTCCGAGAACTTTCCATTTTACAATTTAAAAAAATTGTAAATAGACGTTTGTGTGTTAAAGGTTATTACCTAATTAGTGATTTTATAAATGATAACACACCTTGGGAATGAAATGCTCGCTCCAGTCTGTTTCAAAGGTATCATTGACAATAATAAAGAATTGTAAACCATTGTCGAATATAAAAAAAAAAAAAAATAGTCCCGCTGAGTTTCTTGCGCCGGTTCTTCTCAGGTCTGAGGCATTAAATTTAGTGAACCGGTGGTAAATTATTTGACGTTCAAAAAATGAAGCTTGTAACTTCTTATTTTGAATAAAATTATTTGACTTTGACTTTGACTTTGACTTCAATTAAGTTTATGAGCTATTTGTAATAATTTTACTTTTCAGTGTAGTTTCTTTAAAGTCGGGTGTCTTTTTTTGTTAAAATCATAATTAAATTGTAAATAAGTAAATTGTTTGATTGTGAGATCATTCTATACTATAGAAGCTATCATAAATATTTATAATACGAGTATATAAATGTAAATTAGTTTGTTTTCCTTCATTTTTTCTATTTAATCAGGGTAGTCAAAGAGAACTTAGTGTTAAAACACTCCGTTCGCCGCTTTCCATTATAATGAGACATTGCGTGTGTAAGTAGTTTCACGCTGTATCCCGCATATAGCAGGATAGGTAGAGGGAACCTAAGAACCTAGTGTTAAAACACTCCGTTCCCCACTTTCCGCGCAGTTGAGGCATTGCGTGCTGAGTGGTGAAACTCAACGCCGCGCTTTGCCTTGTTACCAAACCCAGAAAATAAAAATTCTAAACTATAACACGTGTCAATTGGCGAAACTAAATACCGCGCTTTGTTTACCAAATCATAAAAATAAAAATAATTTGTATATAATATTTCCCCCGAATGGGAATCAAACCACAACCAATCACATTTACAGCCAAAATCTATCCCACTGCGCCACGATGCCCTCAATTCATTATATTTTTTCATATTAATATTTCTTATTATATGATGATGCAAATGTCCCAAATCTGAATACGAGACTCATTTCATTTCATGGCTATATGAGTATTGTTTTGGTCGTATTTTGGCATGAAGTTCACATTTATGAACAAAATTTTGATAAAATATTAACGTTTTCGCTTCTGAATAGAGTTTGTGTTGTGAAAATAATAATATGAATTTTAATATATTAAATTAAATATTTTGAGTGTTGTAGCCAGAAAAAAAATATTCTAGGTAGGTAGGAGTATAAATAGATAGTAGATAAAAAGATCTACGCTGTATCATGCATAGCAGGGTAGTCAAGAGTGACCTTAGTCTCAAGACACTCCGTTCCCCGCTAAGTTAGGTAGTAGGTATTACCAGATAGGTAGGTATTGCTATGTATAATTTGAATAATAGTTAAAGTTGATCATATTGGGTTAATATGGCGAAATCAGTAGTTTTTTTAAATATTAGAAACTCTGTTATTGGGTTCTTTCTAAGTGTACGAAATGTTTGCTTGTAGATATATTTTCATTATTTATCGCGTATCTGTCGCATCTTGTGAGAAAAACAAAACATATATTTTATATATGTATTTTCTTTAACTACTTCCCTTTCTACTCATAATCATTTAGTTTATTAATCAGTCACTCAATCATTCATCATTGATGTCATCATGTAGTTTTACACAACATGCAAAGTTCAAACCAAATTCCAAAACCAAGTTCAAACCGTGAAATTACTAAATACCTTCCCATCCTATAGGATTTACGGTATACCGGCTTCTCTAAAAATTACCGGCTTCCCTAAATATACCTATAGACTTCCCTAAATATGCCTCGGCTTCTCTAAATTTACCGGCTTGCCTAACTAAAATTTTCCCTCGCCACTGGTATACATTATACATTTAGCATAATAAAAAAAGGGTATTTTAAAATAAATTCTTTATCTTTGAAGTAAGTAACATATTAAAAGGATATATTAGCCACAACATAAAAAGTAATGAAACAACAATAAAAAATATAATAAAATGAAGCAAAACACAAAAGTTCTCTCACTAAAAATGATTTGTCATAACTCAAGGCATAGCAATTTGTGAGATTGTTATGATAACTATAATGGAGTTACGAGTAATTTGTACGGAAATAAAAACCATTCCGTATGTTGGTAATTACTGGGACTATTTGCTTATATTGTTGAGTTTTAACTAACTTCCAAAAAAGAAGGTGCTCAATTCGACTATATTTTTAACTGCATAACTTTTTAATGGGTTAACCAATTTTAATGGTTTTTTTTTAATATGATAGCTAATGCTTCTGATATGGTCCTATTAAAATTTAGTTAGGATCTGACTAGTTTTTGAGTTATTCGTAATAATTATAATTCTTAGTGCATTTTATTTGAAGTCGGTTTTCTTTTTTGTTAAACTTAAATAAAATTGGGAATATTTTCTTTATTAACTAGTTTCTTTTTTTTAAATATCTTTTTTGTATTACTATATACTTACTTACTAAAGATCAAAAAAAATTGTTATCAGTTCTCAGAAACGGTCACTTTTAGTAGAAATAATGTAAAGACAATGGTTTATAGATAATACTTTGTTTCTATAAGTCTAGGAGGAGATAATTTTTCTAATTTGATTGAGTTCTCCTTAAAAAAACAATTCATATAATTTTGTTATTATTTTGAAGCAGTACAGCGTAGTAAATTGTAGAATTCAACAATTTTCGTATAACGTAAAACTGAGTCCTTTTTAGCCGACTTCAAACAAATTTTGGATTTCTCAATTCGAGTGTATTTTCTTTTATTTGTGTTACCACATAACTTCTTACTGGGAGAACAAATTTTTGTGATCTTTTTTATATGATCTAGTGCTTCAGATGTAGTCCCATTTATATTTAGTTAAGATCTGACGTCTTATTTTTGAGCACGCTGTATCCCGCATATAGCAGGGTAGGCAGAGGGAACCTGAGAATCTAGTGTTAAGACACTCCGTTCTTTTTCAATAAATCCGTTCCCCATTTTCCGCCAGATTGCATTGCATTGCGTGTTGAGTGACGGAACTCAACACCGCGCTTTGCCTTGTTACCAAACCCAGAAAATGAAAATACTTCATTTCCTGGAGTGGGAATCGTACCCACAATCTTTCGCGTTACGGTCGCACACTTGTGCCTCTGCGCCACGACAGGCGTTACTTCAAGTTACTTATCTTTTTTTGTTAAAATTTTAATTATTACAATGATATGCAGTGAAAGACAAAAATCTTGTTACTATTGTGCGAATATTCAGTAAAACCATAATACTTACCTTTTAAATATTAAAATATAGACAAAACAAACAAAACAAGCTACTAAAATCCCTTTACTTAGATCTCTCGTGAATCAGTCAAGAGAATATAATTCGGACGTTTTCTTCGCTCGAATTGTACGTTAAGCCTCTATCCACACTAGGATATGGACTATCCGCGCAGTGCCGGAAGTCGTTTTAGAAAAAGATATATTTGAAATTGGCTCTTTATAAAATGTAACAAAATTTAGAGAACATTTCGTTAAAATTTATTTATTTTATTCATATAAGGAAGATCCAGTGTTAAAGCACTCCGTTTCCAACTTTCGCCTGAAATCAAAACGTTGCCTGTCATGTGGCGTAACTGCTGCCCTCGCTTTTATAGTGCGAAGGAATGAAAATAATTTAGGTACCATCATTCCTCGAGTGGAATTGAATTCACAACCTATTTACAACCTCTTTACAGTTAGACGTTATTCCACTGCGCTACGATGGCCTGACGTAATGTCTTGACTCGAAGAGAAAGGGGAAAACGGAGTGTATTAACACTTATCAATCACAGATAACAAGTAGGACATTATGATACTATAATTTATATTACATTTATTATTTTATCAACGCCTGTCGTGGCGCAGAGGCACAGGCGTGCGACTGTAAACGCGACAGGTTGTGGGTTCGATTCCCACTCCAGGTAATGTAAAATTTAGTATTTTCATTTCTTGGGTTTGGTAACAAGGCAAATCGCGGCGTTGAGTTCCGCCACTCAACACGCAACGCCTCAATTCGGCGGAAAGTGTGGAACGGAATTGTTGAAGGAGAATGGAGTGTCTTAACACTAGGTTCTCTGGTTCCCTCTGCCTACCCTGCTATATGCGGGTTACAGCGTGAAGTTAAAAAAAATATATATTTTATCATTAGGTAATATAAAATGAATTACAAAAAAAAATGAAAAAATATGTATAACAAGCCTTACACATATTAAATAAAGAATATTCATTTTTGCCAAAATACAGATAATGGAGAATCAAAATAGAGATATGTGTAATGATGCGCTTGATTGCGTCCGTTTATTTATATTCGATAGAGCGTTCCTTATATTTACTTTAGTATTATCCATAAATATTATTAAATGTTTCTTATTGATATAAGATGTAATGTATTAATGGAGGCTATAGTGGCGCAGTGGGACAACATTTGTAAACGGGAATGGTTGTGGGTTTGATTCCCACTCGAGGTATTTTTTTTATGAATAACGGATGGCAAACGGGCAGGAGGACCACCTGATGGTAAATGGTTACCTTCGCCCATAAACATCTACAACACCAGAGATGTAGATGCGTTGCCAACCTAGAGGATACAGATAAAAGGGGAAGACAATGTAGTAGTCCGCTATCAGAACCACTAGATTTTGGGGAAAGGACGGGTGAGAAAGGGGAAAACCGGGCTTATATGCCATCGAACCGGAACACATCATAAGATATTTGGCAGTTCGTCTTTGACATGATAGTGGTCGCGAGACAGACGGAGGACGAACCTCCTACCACCAAACTACTGGGAAAGCCGCCTCTTACGGGAGGCTACCCGGCGGAGGGGAATTGTATTCTAACCCCGTCCCCTCACAGGGAAAAAATATATATTTTTAAATTATTTTCATTTCTCTGCTATGGTAAAACTGCGTTCCGCCACTTATAAAAATGCCGAGGCAATACATGTGTATTGCCTCTCTCTCGAACAAAGTGTCTTAACAGGTAAAGGAATTCCAGCTTCACGCTAAATTTCACATAGTAGGGTAATCAGAGAGAACCTAGTGTCAAGACACTCAGAAATAAAACATTTTAAATGAAATGAAATAAAGTTTAATGAAGTGAAATGATTTTTAATAAAGAAAATGATATACACGTTGTTAATGTATTATCCATATATAAGCAGATATATATATATATATATATATATATATATATTGATATTTAACGCTTAAAGTAACAATAAGGCGATGAAAACATAGATTTCTAAAGATATTTATAGCGTACGAGTAATAAAAACATGTCATATTTCAGTTCTGGCATTTGAATATAATACCTTTCATATGATTTGACAACTTGATTTCAGTTGCTTGAAAAGATTCCTTGACTGGAAAATGCTATCAGAAACGATTTATTCATATAAAATGTGTAAAAATATATTATTATATGTATATGTATTTACAGTATACAATTATCCGATTTCAAAAAAGGAGGAGGTTGTCAACTAGACTTTTTTTTTTTTTATGGATAACTGATGGCAAACGAGCAGAAGGACCACCTGATGGTAAGTGGTTACCTTCGCCCATGAACATCTACAACACCAGAGGCGTTGTAGATGCGTTGCCAACCTAGAGGATACAGATGGAAGGGGAGGACAATGTAGTAGTCCGCTATCGGAACCACTACATTTTGGGGAAAGGTTACATGATAGTGGTCGCGAGCCAGAAAGAGGACGAACCTCCTACCACCAAAAAAAACTGTATTTTTTACTAATTAACTTTTTATTGTGTAAAGCAATTTTGATGATTCTTTTTTTATATGATAGTTACTTCTTCCAATATGGTCCTATTTGAATTTAATTAAAATGGGACAAATAGTTTGAGTTATTAGTAATAAATCTACTTTTTAGCGAACTATTTTATTTGAAGTCGATTTCTTTTTTGTTGAAATTTTTAAAAATTATAGATATTATGTTGTAGATCTAGTACATATTTAAATATAGGTCAGGAAAAAAATATTGACTTATTTGACGTGAACAATGTTACGGATTACAATAATATTATCCGCAATATTATTTACGTGGATTTTATTACCTTTCCCATACTTTTTATCACCTTATTAGTTCATTAATTGTTAGCCCATTATGAAATAAGACAAAGAAAATGACAAAAGTTTTGCATAAAATTATATTAAAAAGATCTTATCTCATAAAAACATACTTGTTTCTGCGTTTTCGGTTTATGTCTATTTAAAGGATTGATATAAGTTTGCTATTTAGTCTTGTTACATAAAATTCATATGTTTATACTGAAATAGCTAAGCAAAATATAAAAGAACTGAATCCAAGCCGTTTTACAATTCCGACAGTCCGACATATGATGGACACAAATTATAGTACGAACGTTTTTGACGTTTACGCCACTAAGTGTTTCATTCGTGGTCGCCGATATTGCATCCCTATGTTGCACACAGCTAGGCCACTTTTTGACCGATTTCAAAAAATGAGGTTAATAATTCGACTGTATTTTTTATTAACTATAGCTACACGCGTTTTCCCATATAACAGGTATTAAGAGAACCTAGTGTGAAAACATTCCGTTCTCCACTTTCCATCCCCAATGGGCACGTTACAAAAATAATTTGAATATACGCCCGCAATGCCTCAATTCGGCTCAAGTTCTCTCTGCCTTGCTATATGAGGGATACAGCGTGAATCTAAAAAAAAAAGAATATAATAATTTCCCAAGATGGAATCAAACCCACAACCAATCGCGTTATCAACCGCACTATGCCACGAATATTTTTATATTTCGTAAAAGTATCAGTAGTAGGAAAGTATTATCAATATTATTAAAACAAAATAGAACTAACTTCAAAGAAAATGAAATTCAAAGAAAAACTAAATTATACAATAATTACGAATAACTCTAAAACTCGTCAGATCTTATAAAAATTTAAACGAGACCACACCAGAAGCACTATATTTATAAAAAAAATCATCAAAGTTTGTCCACCAAGAACAAAAATACGCTGCTTTGAAATTGATTAAAAATTCTAATTTCCATCGACCGAATGATCGATGTTATCCGACGAAAATATTATTCACACGATAGTATCTTAAGCAACTGTTACTATTGCAAATTCCAATTCTACATTGTAATTGAAGCAAAATATTTGTAGATCCACAGTGGATATCTTACCGGCCTTCCATTGTGTGAAATGTGTCCTCAACCCCTTTGTGGCTCTAAAACGTTTCTATACAGGCCCTTTGTACTTGGTACCCCATATTACATGGTGTTTGCTTTACGGCTTGAGGAATTAGATATATTTATTTATATTTATTAACGCCTGTTGTGGCGCAGAGGCACAAGCGTTCAACTGTAAACGCGACAGGTTGTGGGTTCGATTCCCACTCCAGGAAATGTTAGTATTTTCATTTTCTCGGTTTGGTAACAAGATAAAGCGCGGCGTTGAGTTCCGCCACTCACAAATGCCTCAATTCGGCGGAAAGTGGGGAACGGAATTGTTGTAAGAGAGCGGAGTGTCTTAACACTAGGTTCTCAGGTTCCCTCTGCCTACCCTGCTGTGGGCGGGATACAGCGTAAAGTTATTTATTTTAAGTAAGATAAAGTGGGACACAGAAATGTTAAAAGAGAATGGAGTGTCTTAACACTAGATTCTCAGGTTCCCTCTGCCTACCCTGCTATATGCGGGATACAGCGTGAAGTTGAAAAAAAAAAGAAAGAAAAATCAGTCGTATTTTCAATGAAACGTTCCCACTACATTACTAAAGCCTCGCAAAATTTTATACTATCAAAAAAAATGTTGAAATCATATCATAGAACAAAATTTCCAAGTTTATATAAAGAATGAACTAGAAACATGTTAGTTATGCGTTCTGAATACCTAATATCTGGCAAGGTCTTGTACTCTGTTGGAATTACAAGAGGACTTGTAGCGATCAATGCTACACGTTCAAATAACTTATTTAATTTTGAGCTTTAGATTTCTTTTTTATTTATATAAGAAAAAGCTTTCTTTTTACGTCAATGTATAGTTTATTAAGTTATAAAGTATATATTTTATTTGTATAGAATTTGTGAAAAAAATACGTGTTAAAAATAATTATTTAGGTACTTTCTAAAGAGGTCGTAGCGTAGGTAGTATGACAGTAAACGCAAGTGGTTGTGGTTTCGATTCCTATTCGGGGCAATTAACATATTTAAATTATTTCGATGTTTTCGTTTTAGTAACACAAATCGTGACGTTGAGTTCCATCACTCTACACACAATCTTTGGAATTGAGTCGGAAAATGGCGAACGAATGGAGTGTTTTGTCTTTCTTCTCAACCTGTTATACGAACTAAAAGGTCAAGCTGCTGCCAAAACATATATTTTGGTTTTATTTGTGTTTATATACATACTAGTGGCGAGGCGTTCATACAACACGGTTCCCACCGGCTTACCCAACTTTTTAAAATACAAGTATAAGACATAAAAAAGGTTACCAGGAAAATGTGGAGCTCGAATTGTAATAAAGTTGCAAAAAACAAAGTTAAAAAAAAAGGTCGCCAGGAAAATTTTGGTTAATCTCCAAATTTTACTTTTCCAAATTGCTAAGAACAAGCTCTAACATCTTAGATACCCTAAAAAAATGATCATCACCAAAATTCGATAGTGAAATTACTAAATACTGAAGGTATTCCATACTGGCTTTTCTAAATTTACCGGCTTGCCTAACTAAAATTTTCACCCCGCGCCACTAATACATGCATAAATAGATAAAAAAACGAATACAATTTAAAACTGCTAATTTGAAAACATTTTACATTACATATTTTATTATAGTAATATAATAAAAAGGCATATAACAACTGTTTTAATATGAAAGAAAAGGCTAAGTCAGGGGCTAACCGACTTTCCGCAAGACTTGACCCGATGATCCTATCTTAAGCCATGATCTCAGTGTAAGCTCTAACAAGGAAGCGATGGGAATATAAAAGATATGTAAAAATTATAAATAGACTTAAATTTATGAAAATTATAAAATTAAAAAACTAGTTTTTACATACATTGCATTACTGAGTGAATGACAGACAACGTACAGACGATACTACCTGGCCATAGAAAGCTAAAATTTGGCATGTAGGTTCCTTAATATAATGGCCTTTAGGCCATGAAAAAGAAGTCGCGAGATATAGCTAGTTTTATAATAATAGCAATGAAACATAAAAATATCTTTATTTATTCATATTTAGCTAATTAAGTAATATTCCTTATATAAGACGCAAGTCATATTTTAATATTGCTTAATTACTAAAGACCAAGTAAAACTATTCAAGTCATATCCTAATATTATTTTCCCACCCTAGTAAGACATATCCCGGCGTTAAGTACCGGCACTCAACTCGCATTATTTAGAATTATAGCGGAAAGCGGAGAACGGAGTGTCTTGACACTAGATTTTCTCTGACACCCTTCATATGCGAAAAAAGCGTGAAACTGACAAAAAATGTACATTTGTTTTTTAGCTTCACGCTGTATCTCTCATATAGCAGGGAAGGCAGAGGGAACCTGAGAACCTAGTATTTAGACACTCCGTTTCCCATTTTCTGCTGAATTGAGGCATTGCATGCTGAGCGGCGGAACTCAATGCCGCGCCTTGCCTTGCTACCAAACCCAGGAAATGAAAATACTAGACTTTTCATTTCCTACAGCAGGAATCGAACCCACAACCTGTCGCGTTTACGCACGCATTTGCCTCTGCGCCACGACAGGCGTACATACTCGTATATCAGATAAACTCTATAATTAAAGTTTTAAATAACATAATATATGTATACCTCAATCTGGCGGAAAGTGGGGAACGGATTTGTTAAAAGAGAACGTAGTGTCTTAACACTAGGTTGTCAGGTTCCCTCTGCCTACCCTGCTATACGCGGGATACAGCGTGAAGTTAAAAAAAAAGAAAGTATACTTCTTTCTAGAAATATTAAAATATTTAAAGCCACACATAGTAAAGGATGTTACAGGTCAAAGCAGATAGGATTAAAGAATTACGAGATCTTTATACGAGATTGTATTTTCTTTGAGGTAATAACTTATTCTGACATTCCATGCTCCGGGTTCATTCCCTTTGTGTTTCACTTTCATACTATGTTATTATTATTATGGTAATATATTAAATGGGTTCACGAAATTCTAATAATATAAAAGGTTTTTTGGTAAGAATAAGCAATATAATATTTTTAACATCGACTTCAAAAAAGGAGGTTTGAAATTAGACTGTTTTTTTTTTTTGCGTTAACGCATAACTTTTTATTGGATTAACTAATTTGGATGATTCTTTTTTTATATGATAGCTAGTGTTTCTGATGTGTTTCTATTTAAATTTGTTTATTTAACTAGTAGTTTTTGAGTTATACGTAATAATTTGACTTATTTGTAAACTTTATTAGAAGTAACGCCTGTCGTGGCTCAGAGGCACAAGCGTGCGACTGTAAACGCGGCAGGTTGTGGGTTCGATTCCCACTCCAGGAAATGTAAAATTTAGTATTTTCATTTCTTGGTTTTTGTATCAAGGCAAAGCGCGGCGTTGAATTCCGCCACCTAGCACGCAATGCCTCAATTCGGCAGAAAGTGGGGAACGGAATTGTTGAAAGAGAATGGAGTGTCTTAACTCTAGGTTCTCAGGTTCCCTCTGCCTACCCCGCTATATGCGGGATACAGAGTGAAGTTAAAAGAAAAGTTATTAGAAGTTGCATTACTTTTTTTATTGAAATCTCAATTATTGGTAAAAACTTTTGGTATATATTGCATTTTGTTGGATGGATTCAAATTTAGCATAGAAAAGAGAGAGAGAGAGAATAGAAAAAGTAAATGTACAGGGGAGATTAGCGTCACTAAGGCCTCTTACTTACTGTCAACACAAAAAAAAACAACAATATATTATTCTTTTTCTATAGATACACCTTTTTAGTAATTATAACAATATTAATCTTTATTTAAAATCTTTATGAATTATGAATTGTAGTCTGTGTTATACTGATGTACGAGTATAAGTTACTGTAAAGCTTAAAGTCAGTCATTTAGTAGTTTTTGCATGAGAAAGTAACAAATTTCCATCCATCTTTACACTGTAAACGATTGGTTGTGGGTATATATGTAATCCTTGAGTGCTATGTAGGAAAGTTACTAGATCCCATAACAAATTTATACTTATTGTAGGTGTTAGTAAGCCCTTAGATGTAAAAAATGAAAACTTTGTCAAAAAATATTTATTTTATGTTTTTGTTTATTCTTAATAAAATGTCCACTAGCTTTCTTTACAATATTTCATATGGTATATTAAAATTGATCTGTTAACAGGGTATGACAACATATTTCGTCGTACATAAAAGCCTACTGCAATGGGCATGACGACGTCTTTCGTCATGGAAATTAATCGTAATATATTTGAACGCATTACATTCTACGTTGTTCTTATCTATTAAATCTTAGAGTGGTTACATATATGCCATCATATTGACGATGCGTCAACAATTTTCATGTTCTTGCAATCTGTAGCTGGATTAAGAAAAGTTTATTCACCGGTTAATAAAAATAAAGAGACAACTTTTATTTTGCAAAAATTCAATTTTACTTAACGTTAATAATGAGCGATACTTTCTTTAATAAAGTAAGAAATGTATGAGTTATTTAATTTAGTACTAGATCTTTACACTAGACATGGGCAATGACCTCATGTAAAATGCCGCATCATTTATTACCCTAATCGTTTGGATAATCCGTTTGGAGGTCGAATCTTCTTTTCTTTTTTTTTTTTAACTTCACGCTGTATCCCGCATATAGCAGGGTAGGCAGAGAGAACTTAAGAACCTAGTGTTAAGACACTCTGTTCTCTTACAACAAATCCGTTCCCCACTTTCCGCCAGATTGAGGCATTGCGTGTTGAGTGGCGGAACTCAACGCCGTACTTTGCCTTGTCGAAGGTGGAATCTAAATCGCTCAATAAGATTTTTGAAAGAACATTATTATAACTTTGGGGAGATATTAAAAAACCATCCCCCATTTACCGGCGAAAATTTTTCATAATGAAATTCCTCGAGGTATTTCTTCTTTATAAGTAAATTTAAAATTTAGATTTTCATCGATTTGGTAATGTATGTATTTGTATGGAAATAGCTATTAAGCTTTGGGTAATGGAAAGTATTTCTTTAAATGTGCTCAATTTTTTCAGTAACAGTCATCATACTAAAAACAGCCTTATACTTCGTAGCATAGAGAGCCTGTGACACGGGGTTAGAATACAATTACCCTCCGCCGCTGGGTAGCGTCCCGTAAGAGGCAGGTATCCCAGTAGTTTGGTGGTAGGAGGTTCGTCCTCCGTCTGGCTCGCGACCACTATCATGTCAAAGACGAACCGCAAAATATCTAATGATGTGTTCCGGTTCTATGGCATGTAAGCCAGGTTTCATTGTTGTTAGGTGACGGAACCTAACGCCACGCTTTGTGTTGCCATAGCGTAGAAATATAATCATTACCCCGAAAATACTTCATTAGAAACATATATATAACTAATAAAGTATATTATTATTAAATTATGGCATTGGATTTCACCACCCATTTGAAAAAAATCATATATAAAATATTTATTTTTGTTCAAATAGACTTTTATGAACATTTATGAACCATCGACCGGAACCACTGTTTGGAATGGAAGAAGTTCAACAGTTGCTCTTTTTAAATATAAAACTTAAAATTTCAATATTGGGTAAAATAGTAGCTATTTTAACTTCTTTCATAATCTTTTTTTGACATATAGAATAAACTAAGATCCTGTAGTACATAGTTTAGTTATCTAGTTTCCGTCTATTCACGCTTTCTCCCGAAAAGTAGAATAGTTTAGGAGAACCTAGCATGGATATATTCCGTTCTTCTCTTTCTGCCCGAAATTGGGGCATTACGGTTAGAATAACGGTACTTAACGTCGCGTACTTAACGTCAGAGAAATCAAAATAATTTATTTATAACAATTTGCCCAAATGACTGAATCGCAATTGAAGTGAGATTCTGTCCAACTACCTTTATAGCCTCGTTCTTAACTATATAAGAAGTTTTAAGGAAATATAGTAGGAACTTTTCATATAAGCAAAATCCTAAATGCCAAGCTTTTAGCTCTGAATATTCGAATAAGGATTACTATTTTATAAATATATTCACAAACCAACTGAGGTGTCGCCTTTTGAAGTTGTCAAAAAAATAAGCCCACTTAGTAAATCCCACGTACAAAATCGCATAAAGTTTTTTTACTTACATATAAGATTTTTTGTTACTGTAATAAATTTCTTTTGATTTCTATATTGGGAACATAATAAATCTGCCGCAGGGTTACAAATGGATTTGTGTGTTTTGCCTCTTTTACAAAGGCTTCAAGGAATACATTTTGTTTATTGTTTTGTATGATTTTTCTTTTTTAACGTAAATAGCTTGCAGCAAGTTTAAGAAAACTAGTAACTATAGTAAAAAAATATATTTCTGAATATATTATTGAAATAACTACGTGAAACGTAGTTTAAATCTTTTAGACTTGTAGGTGGCGAATATTGCCATCAATAAAGTCGCTATAATTAAATTCATTCATAAAATTTTTACAAAAAATATTTTTAGGTCATTTGGATACAATTAGATCTATGTTAGATCTTATTTTATTTATCGACAACAAACACGTTAATTAATTCTTAATATAGAAAATGGGAGCCAATTATATATATTTGATGGCATAGCATTATCATGAATCCTTTAACTGTAAAAGAAATACCCAATTTACAAAAAAAAAATAAGCACATTTCAAAATTTTAAATTAATTAGTTACAATAAATTAGTTATATCACAAGGTAGTTATGTCCTATATAACATTAGAAACTAATAACAGTTAACCAACTTACCTCCGCTAACGAAGTAGACCCTGGTATCTTCAAACAAAACATGAACGGTGTATTTAATCTTTGAAGGATCTCGCGAAAGTCCAAAGGCACCCCCCTTGGCCTGAGGAGCCTAAAATATGTACCGAGGGACGACCCGTGGGAGGAGAGGTAAGTGCCGAATAATCTCATGAAGCCACCACCTGTTAAAAGAAAATATTATTTTTAAGTATATGTATGTATTTTTTGTATTTTTCTTTATGCGTTTCCTGTATGTGGGTTAAGAGTAATTCGTAATAACGCACACTTTTAAGGCTATTAAGGTTATTCTTAAGTTGAAGTTTTATCTGTAAATTTTGTTATTATGATATTTTAATTATTTTTACCGGAAACTGATTGACTTGCTTATAAATAAATGAAGTTATCCTAATTTTTTTCTTAACTTCACACTGTATCACGCTTATAGCGGGGTAGGCAGCGGAAACCAGAGAACTTAGTGTTAAGACACTCCGCTCTCTTTCAACATTTCCGTTCCCCACTTAGTTATCCTAATATCTATTAACATTTTAAAAATGTATACGCAGAAGTTTCCGCCTTGTATGGCAATAAGCAACTTCATGCCATATCCCGCATACCAGGGTAATCAGAAAGATCCTAATGTTAAGACACTCCGTTCACCACTTTCCGCCCGAATTCAAGCATTGCGCGTTAAGTGGCGGAACTCAACGCCGCGTTTTGTCTTGCCAGAGAAAGAGCAGAGAAAGGAATATAATGTCAATATAACCATTCCCCTGAGTGGGAATCGAACCCACAACCAATAACCACAAACCGTGGTTACAGAAAGAATCTATCCCACTAGGCCTCTAAAGTGCGGAAATAATGTCTTCTATATATATTCGAACGCAAAACTATTTGTGATATTGGTGACGTTAACAACTAAGCCATAAGGGTGTTACGCTTAAAGTACTAAAATATTCCTATAGCAAACATAATATAATTATATTTTCAATATGTAACAATTTAACCAAAATAAACACGTAACAAAATTAATCATTTTAAATGGAAATGCTAATTGTTTTCATTGTGATTAATTACTGGTAGTTTCAGTGTACTTTTGATATACATGAAACATTATTTATATGTAAAATAGTGATTTAAATATTATATATATAACCATATATATATATATATATATATATATATATATATATATATATATATAACTTGTATACTTACTAGAAGAACTTATGTAATTAAGATTTTACCAAAAAGAAAGAAAACTGACTTCATAGAAAATTAAAATATGAAGAATAACTCAAAAACTGCTCATATAAATATTATCATATTAGCTTACATATAAAAAAAATAATTAACGAAACTGGTTTACCCAATAAAAAGTGATGCACCATAAAAAATGCCGAATTGACAACCTGGTGAGTAGAAAGAGCAGTTTTCACGTTCTTTTCTGTATAGCAGCAGGATAAGAAGGAACTTATTGTCTAAACATTTAAATCTCTGCTTTTCGC
The DNA here is from genome assembly GCA_033558755.1 of Philaethria dido. Taxonomy (NCBI): domain Eukaryota; kingdom Metazoa; phylum Arthropoda; class Insecta; order Lepidoptera; family Nymphalidae; genus Philaethria; species Philaethria dido. The sequence goes on along the minus strand of JAKGSA010000859.1, from coordinate 31,535 downwards.
CCTAGTTCGAGGCAGTTTATGTAGTTTTTATTTATGAACAATGGATGGTAAACGAGCAGTAGGATCACCTGATGGTAAATGGTTACTTTCGCCCATGAACATTTACAACACCAGAGATGTTGTGATGCGTTGCCAACCATACAGATGGAAGGGGAGGACAATGTAGTAGTCCGCTGTAGGAACCACCACATTTTAGGGAACGGATAGGTGGGAAAAGGGAAAACCAGGCTTACATGCCATCGAACCGGAACACATCTTAAGATATTTTCTTATAGGTTCGTCTTTGACATGATAGTGGTCGCGAGCCAGACGGAGGACGAACCTCCTACCACTAAAGCTTTTCGCCCTAATTTGAGGCATTTCATGTAGAGTAGCGAAATTCAACGGAAAAACTTAAATACAATTTTTTTCTGATTGGGAACCCATTACGTTTCAAGTCAAACGCAGTCCCACTGCATCATAATGAAAATAGACCTTATTCTATACCTATCCAATAAAATGTAGACCTTCAAATAATACGGTTAAAGACGTACCAAGACGTACCAGGTACTCTAATCCAATAGCCAAGCAGCAATGTGTAAATTGTACTATGTATCTATTACTTAGAAGGCTTTGAAGCTAAATAGATTACAGCGATGAGAGATTTATATGCTTCTACATCAACGTAATATACATTTATCAAACATAAAATCCTTTAGGTTAAAATTATTAAATATTTTTTTAGCTTCACGCTGTATCCCGTACATGATGGGATAGGCAAAGGGAACCAGAGAACCTAGTGTTAAGGCACTACGTTCCCTTTTAACATTTCCGTTCCCCACTTTTTAGGTTCCAAAATTAATTTAAGCTATTTTAATCGGATTAATCGCGTAATATGGTATATATTTTATATATGACTACGGACTCCTGTATAGTATGCGAAATGTCAAGTTTCCAAAAATGTATTTATGACCTCTAAAAATGAAGAAAATCTAAGATCTTAAAAGCCTTAATTAATGTAATTTAAATACCAATGTACGAACATTTGGTAAGTTTTTAACTATATGTAACAGATGTGGGGTCAATCTGAATCTAAGGTCGATGTGGAATAGAGGTGAGTAACCTTTTTTAGCTACGGGCCAATACAAATTTTGATTTTTTGGGCGGGTACACTCTTTTATTTTTTTTTTTAACTTCACGCTGTATCCCGCATATAGCAGGGTAGGCAGAGGGAACCTGAGAATCTAGTGTTAATACACTCCATTCTCTTGGAACAATTCCGTTCCCCACTTTCCGCCGAATTGAGACATTGCGTGTTGAGTGGCGGAACTCAACGCCGCGCTTTGCCTTGTTACCAAACCCAAGAAATGAAAATACTAAATTTTACATTTCCTGGAGTGGGTATCGAACCCACAACCTGACGCGTTTACAGTCGCACGCTTGTGCCTCTGCGCCACGACAGGCGTTAACTCTTTTATTAACTTTTTATTTTTATTAAATTTTATTTGAAGTCGGTTTTTTTGAAATCTTAAATATAACATAATGTTAGTTTTGTATATTAAATTCATAAAATGCCGTTAGGCTCTCCTAAATAATTGATCGAAAAATATTTTATTTTGAGGACTTCTACAATGGTGCCATTTAAGACGCTATAAAACATCCCATAGGCTATAATTATTCATCCTTCGCATCCACCTTTATCTTGATCAATGGGCATGCGACGCTAAAGAACGTGATTGAATAATACTCGCTTATTCACTCCCATACTAAATCATTTTGAGTTGAATGATTATGAACATTTCGGAAATTAAATTTTTCAAATTATGAGTTTTCTTTTCAATTTTAGTTATATATGGTTCGATTTTTGGATAGGCCTGTTTTTTAATATATTTTTATATGTTTCACCTTAGATAGATTAGAAAACGACATACATGCATACATAACTTCACGCTTTTTCCCGCATATAGCAGGGTAGGCAGAGCAAACCTGAGACCCTAGTGTTAAGACACTCCGTTTTCCATTCAATCCCGTTCCCCATTTTAATATTTTATAATTTTAAATAATATTTTGATGAGAGAATTTTTATATATCTTTAAAGAAGACACTTTGTTTTCAAAGGATTATATAGTACATGGCATTCTGTGTTATATATTTTATTATTATTTTAAAGTATGCTAACGTAATAACAAAACTTCGATATTTTCGAAATAAGTATGATATTACTTTACAGGTATTCGTTGAAATTGTTTAAATTTTGATCTATAATAGAACTTAATCCGAAAAAGTCATCGATCAATTAATCAATGAAATGATCATTCATCAATTGTCATTTAGGACCCGCTAAGTTATCCTTTAGTTAATGACTTTACATTAGTGATTACGGCACAACTAAAATATATGTTTTTGTGTATTAAAATATATATTTACTTAATAAATTAATATAAACTTAATATATACAGAAATCACAATCATAGTAATGGAACCCACAATTATCCTGCTAATGTCAACAAGTTTCAACTGAGCCACAATAGTGACAAATAAAGTATAAAGATTTCTTTTTTTTTTTAACTTCACGCTGTATCCCACTTATAGCAGGGTAGGCAGAGGGAACCTGAGAACCTAGTGTTAATACAATCCGTTCTCTTACAACAATTCCGTTCCCCACTTTCCGCCAAATTGAGGCATTGCGTGTTGAGTGGCGGTACTCAACGCCGCGCTTTGCCTTGTTACCAAACCCAGGAAATGAAAATACTAACATTTCCTGGAGTGGGAATCGAAAGCAAAAACTGTCGTGCTTACATTCGCACGCTTGTGCCTCTGCGCCACGACAGGCGTTAAGTAAAAAGTACTATCATTTATTAGTAAAAAATCATAGTGAAGCAATTAAAATATATATATATATATATATATATATATATCTAATCTCAGAAATATCTCGAAATACAAAGTATCAGCTAAAAACATCGCACACTCATTACTGAGAATGGCTTCACCATTTCCGCGCTGTAATATTTTTTACGATATAAAATAAATAAACAAACAAGTAAAAGAAATTCCATTTCGTTGTTTAGTTGCTATGATTCTAGTTTTGTTAGTAAGCAATTTTATATGTATTTTTTGAAATGTAGGTGCCGTGGTGTCTAGGATATCATCATAATGAACTTTTCGTAGCTTAAGCGAGAAAAAGCATTATTGTATTTATTTGTGAGAAAAATAAAAAACGTTAGCTCCCTGATACAATATATGTGCAGACAAAATAGTTTACAGCTTGTAGAGCAGAAAGAATCATATCTTGACACTTTGAGAATTTGTTTTTAATACCCAACTTGCCAAAGTATGTAACTTTACTCCCTTCTGTTTTCTGTAATTATATATATATATATATATATATATATATATATATATATATATATATATGTATATTTGTATATATATATGTATGTTATATATATGTATGTATGTATAGTGTATTTATGTTTGTAATATTTACATATACTTACACTTTATTGAGAAAAAACCTACCACCGAAATGAATAATATAAAAATATAAAAACAAAATACTTGATAACTATGTAACAATTAAAAGTAGTCCGACATATCAAAGTCGGCCCCAAAAATCATATTAAAAGTTTCCATTATAAAGAAACATTCATACTAAGGTAATAAAGGCGTGTCCAAAATGACGAATTTGGTCGTTTGAAAGTTTCACTTTGCTCAGCTCAATCATTTTGTAAAATCAAAATTCATTTTTCATTTATAATATATGCTTCACACATTATTTCATAAAGCTGTACTAGAAATTAAAACACACCCAACCTTTTTTATTGATAACGGACGGCAAACGAGCAGAAGGACCACCTGATGGTAAGTGGTTACCTTCGCCCATGAACATCTACAACACCAGAGATGTTGTAGATGCGTTGCCAACCTAGAGGATACTGATGGAAGGGGGGACAATGTAGTAGTCCACTATCAGAACCACCACATTTTGGGGAAAGGAGGGTGGGAAAGGGGAAAATCTGGCTTACATGCCATCGAACCGGAACACATCATTAGATATTTGGCGGTTCGTCTTTGACATGATAGTGGTCGCGAGCCAGTCGGAGGACGAACCTCCTACCACCTAACAAGAACCTATATTTTATTTCAATATAACATGTTGAATAACAGTCAACCGTTCAGTAATTGAATAGTGCACGCAAAGTGAAAACATAGTAGGACATAGTTTAACTGAAATTATTGTATATATGTTGGTATAATATACAACCATAATTAACATTTTTAGAAAACATATAAAAATTTAAACGCAGCGGGACTCGAACCCGCGCCTCTTGGAAACTGTCCAAGCGCTCCCGCTAAGCCATGCGTTATATATCTGCGTCGAAATTTTTATACGCTTGTTACAACTTATTTATGTTGTTAGCATCTCTGTAGAGAGGTTTTTACAGATCTCCTACCCAAAGACTATTTCTATGAAACAATCGTTTGGGAAGAGAGAATGCTATTTATTAAATATTTTTGATACGTTTCGTTTTGGTACGGTTTTCTAAAAATGTTTTTCGTTTCCTAAGTGTGTGATGACACTTTAAAACTATCAAAAATAACCATAATGAACTTCTAAAAAAGCAAACAATTTCACACCTCATCCCGTAGCGTAATTAGAGTCAACCTCCAGTCTATTTCAAAGATATCATTGTTACTAATAAATAATTATAAAGTATTGACCATTTAAAAAGTCCCGCTGAGTTTCTTGCACCGGTTCTTCCTAGATCTAAGGCATTACATTTAGTGAACCAGTGGTAAATTATTTGACGTTCAAAACATGAAGCATGTAACTTTTTATTTTGAATAAAATTATTTGACTTTGACTTTGTCCTAGACAGTTAAGACAGTCCGTTCGCCGCTTTCCGACTGAATTTGAAATATCGCGTCGTGTTAAGTGGCGGAACTCTACGCTGCGCTTTGTCTTACTAGAACCCAGAAATTAAAATTACTCAAATATAATCATTTCCCCGAATAGTAATCGAACCCACAACCAATCGCGGTTACAGCCAGACGGTGTCCCACTGAGCCGCGATGGCCTCTATAATTTTATATATGTAAATAAAAATGAATCATTGAAATGTTTGTACGCGCGTAATTTCCAAATGACTGCACCAAATTGGATAAATCTTCTTCTTTTATGAGTTCGACATTGTTAGGAAAAGATTTGTATGAAAAAAATATTAAAAAATAATAGTAGCAAATATTTAATAACCTCAAAAAATGTGGCGGTTTGAAGTTCCCTGGGTCTGCTAGGAGAAATATATTAAAATAACTAGCTTTCCGCCCGCGGCTTCGCCCGCGTGGAGTTCAGTTATATCGCGCGACATGGTAAGAAGTAGCCGATAGACTTTCCCAAGATCTAGACTATTTGTCAAAATTGGTTAAGTGGTTTAGGTGTGAACGTCGTAAACAGTTAAACAATCTTAAATGATTTTATGTTTGACAATAAGAATCTTCCATACAAACTTTCATCCCCTATTTCAACCCCTTTTACTCTTTTTTTCGCCATAAAAATTATCCTATGTCCTTTCCCAAGTTCAGTTCTATCTTCTTACCGAATTTCATCAAAATCGGTTCAGTGGCTTAGGTGTGAAAGCGTAACAGACAGACAGACAGAGTTACTTTTGCATTTATAATATTAAGTAAGGATTTTACTTAATTAGGTCTAATGGATGGTCAAATAACATAAAACATGTACTCATGTCATTTTTCTAACTAGTCATAATTAGTGTCTTTGAGTTAACTTTAAGACCCTTGTCATACTATTGAACCATTTTTGATATATTTGAGATTATTTTTTTATACGATAGCTAGTGCTTTTGATATGGTCATATTTAAGTTTAGCTACTACTGATCAGATTGTATGTGATCTGTAGTTTCTGAGTTATTCGTAATTACTTTTTAGTGTATTTTATTTGAAATCAGTTATTTTTAGTTAAAATTTTAATTATTAAGATCAATTTGCCATAAATATTTATTATTTATCTCTAACATCAATCCAGAAGTAAATACATAAAAGAAAGCAACTTGAAAGACATGGACATTCTAAAGCACACCCCACGTTGGTTAATTAATGACATTATGTAAGGGCCGCGCTGAGGGTCACTATTAGAAGGCTCCACTCTATTTTAGTGCTCATCCTTGTCATCCTTTACCTTTTGACACAAACTTTCTTGTTATAAATAATGGATTGATGTGAAATGTTTGTATGTACTCGTACATGTATAGAACAATTGTTTTGGTCTTTTTTTTTATTGTTTTTTTATAACTTCACGCTGTATCCCGCATATAGCGGGGTAGGCAGAGGGAATCAGAGAACCTAGTGTTAAGACACTCCATTCTCTTTCAACATTTCCTTTCCCCACTTTCCGCCAAATTGAGGCATTGCGTGTTGAGTGGCGGAACTCAACGCCGCGCTTTGCCTTGTTACCAAACCCAAGAAATTTTGTTTATTTTGATACGTTTACAGAAAGACAGTGGAGAAAACTTTTTTTAAGTCCCTGAAGAAACTCCCTTTTTTACAAAATAGCATGCATAGCGAGAGAAGTATGAAAACTCACGTAGTTTATTTATTTTTTATGTAGAGAACTGCGGAAAGAATATATTTTTCAGAATAATGTATTAGAAATACATTAAATACGCCTGTTGTGGCGCAGAGGCACAAGCGTGCGACTGTGAACGCGACAGGTTGTGGGTTTGATTCCCAATCCTGGAAATGTAAAAGTTTAGTATTTTCATTTCCTGGGTTTAGCAACAAGGCAAAGCGCGGCGTTGAGTTCCGCCAGCAGCTCAGCACGCAACGCCACAATTCGGCGGAAGATGGGGAACGGAGTGTCTTAACACTAGGTTCTTTCTGTCTACCCTGCTACATACGGGATACACCGTGAAGCTATGTATGTATTAAATAAATATTATATTCATATTATATATGCATGCATATGTGTGACATGTTTTTTGTATAAAGTGACAAACTCGTCAATCAGTACTGTGTTCAGCTGTACGCGTAGCAGGTTAGGCAGAGAGATCCTAGTGTTAAGACACTCCGTTCTGCGCTGTACCCCAATTTCAAACATTGCTTGTTGAGTGGTGGCTTCAAATGGAGATTTGTAACACTAAGTTATCTCTAACAACCACAAAATAAGCGCAAAAGTGTATGAAAACATAAAAAATACATTAAAAGCGCTTTAAAACAGCGACACAGTTAAACTTGTAAGTAACTTCATTAATTCATTTATCTGCAAAGCAAATACTTTTCTGAGTTTTATTTATTTCTAGCAAACTTATAAAGACGTTAAGCTGAACATAAAAAAGATCTAATTACTTTCTTTCGCAGAAAGAAATTAGAACTATTTATATTTTAAGTTTCTCTTGCATTTTTCACAGTCTATTTATTCACACATAAAAAACACACACAACATACACACAAACACACACGCACACATACACATACATACGCATACACATACATAACTAAATGCCTACGTAATTTATAAGTTCTTCTATGTTACTTTTAATATTTTAGTGTGGTCGCCTTTTTATTTTATTTTGTTTATTATTTTTTTTTTTATTTTTTATATATATATATAATTTTTGTCCATATTTTTTTGATATACTTTAGTACTGTAATTGCTAGTAAAAACGCTTGTGAGGGGGGCGTTAGTAACCGCGACACAGTATTACACTACTGCGGTTATTATCGTGCAGTGTTTCTGATGTAGTTCATAATAAATAGTAAATAAATAAATAAATAAATAAATAAATAAATAAATAAATTTTATGGTATAACTATTTTAACCAGATTAATCGCGTATATTTCAGTATTCGAAACTACCTTTTTTGGAAGCCTAGTTTTCCAAGATTCGTCAAAAAGAGGTAGGTTTCAAAAATGTATTTTAGAATACTCAAATAGACGTAATTAATTCGGTTAAAAGAGTTTCATTTAATATGTGTAAAAATCGCGAAAGTCACAGACCTCATTGTTATGTAGTCATCTTTTAATATAAGTCTATGTAATAAAACTTTGTAGGACCATTTTCTTATCGTCTAATATTGAAAATTTGCACATGTGTCCGGATTCAATGACAGTACAATATTGTCAGAATAAATGTGTTGGCCTTGGCAGGAAGACCCGGACGTTGAGAAATCATTTTAGGAAGCTTTATCCCTCATAGCAGGCTCATCAGAGACAACCTCTTTGCTTTAGGACACTCCGTTTATTCTTTCGCCCGAATTTAAGGTACTGCCTGTTAACTGGCGGAACTCAACGCCGTGTTTTGTCTCCCCAGAGAGGAGATATGATAATAATTATAATATAACCATTCTCCCGATTAGGAATCGAACTCATAACCAATATCGCTAGCAGTTAGTCACTGTCCCACTACGCTGTGATGACCTTCATTTTAAGCTATTTGTTTATATTTGAAACTAATTTTGTTATTTTAAGACTTAGCTATTATAGAATTAGAACTTAAAATGTCATTTCAATATCCCCCAAGTGGGAATCAAACCCACAACCAATCACGGTTACAGTCATAAGTTGTACCATGATGGTATATATGTGTGATATCTGTATATATATTTTAGGCTAGTACAATAATAATTATATTGAATCGTAAATAACGTCATAAATCTGGTGATTCTGATGAGACACGATAATATAAGGATCATAAAATTGATAGAATATAACTATAACGAGATACGAGTACTGGGTAGGAGAAAATTAATTTTTTATCAACAATTTATGATAAGCTTAGAAGCGATAAACAGGACCTTCGCAAAAATCGTTTAGGCGTCCTAAAACAATTATTCTGCCGTGATTTTTGCAAGAATTTGGACAAAAAAGCCTAATTTATGTCAAAATTTAAAGGCAAATCTCTCCTATCATTGAAACATATGTTAATCTATTTATACCATAAGGTATATTGAGTATACCTTTAGATATCTATTTCAGTATACCCTTAGGATATTTATATCCTGATCCCAGTCAAGTTTGAAAAATTATTTAAAGTATAGTAAAGTATAAAGAAGACATCGTAGCGCAGTGAGAGCATCTGACATTAAACTCAATGGTGGTGGGTTCGATTCCCACTTGGGAAAATGATTGTTATTTTTAATTTTTAGTTTCTTGAAACTATAACACTCTGAGTTACGGATAAAGCGTAGATATGTTTTTTCATTTAAAATGTATATTTGTAACTTACTGTCTACACCTTATTACAAAGGCACGAGACAAGAATGCTGATACTGATAGTGAGTTTTCAGCTTCATGTTTTATTTCACCTATTTTCGTCTAAATCAAGACTATATTGAGTGGTGGAACTCAATGCCGTGGAAATGGGAAAAATGACAGCAATTTAAATATAATAATTTTATAGTCACACGGTGTCTCACTGCTACTATATATGTGTGGAGGTAACAGATATAAAAATTGGCAATAAAAAACCATAAAAAAGCAATAATTTAAGCTGTCTTGAATAAAAGAGCAAATGTCACAAAAGGTGACCAATTTCCAAAATAACACGGATATTTCAAGAGTGATTCAAAATCTAGTTATTTTTATCCATTGAGACGAAGGCAATTAGACGTTTTCGCTAAAAAAAATAGCTTTTGTCCCAACTACCTAAATAAAGAAAACGCGACAGAACTGCAGCATGATATTCTAGGTCAAACTAAATCATAGCGTCTCCAAAATAGAATTTCCAGTTATAAAACTCCGCCTGAACTGATTTCGCTAAGTGACATAACATTTAAATTGCATGAAAGCCTATTCTTAAATAGGATATTGCGGTTGAGAGTATTTTGGAATAAAGTACTGAGTGCTGAAATTTTAATTTGATTCGTTTTGTTATATATTGAAGTAGATAATTAGAACAACGGTTAATTATTGTAAACTTAACATTGACGCGTTAACAACGCGTTGTCTTTATTAAAGTATTTGTCACTTTATATAAACATGGATGTTAAGCCATGGTAGTGTGTGTAAAATTAATTTTATAAATTTATTGTATTTTTATGCATTGATTTAAAAAGATATTATCATTCTGCACTCCTTCGTTATATAAACTATAAGTGTGCTAAGTTTCATGCTCCTTCGTTCGCATGTTTTTCGTAAAGTGGGATCCAAAGTTTTTGCTTCCCGTATTAATATTATTTAAAAAATAAAGAATTGTAAGAACCATCAAAGTTTTATCAGCTTTTATTGCATTGAATATAACTTTTAAGACTGAGGATGCTATCTTTTCTACTTTCTATTTCAAAAATATTAATATATTCTATTAGTTCAAGCAGAAATTTATTTAAATTTTAAATTATATCTTTGAATAGAAATATAAATGGTAATAGCTATGTATTATTATATCTTGGTAATCTTTATTTAATGCCCAACTTCGCGGTTGGGCAGTATTTGATCACAGTTCAGCGTCAATTGCCACTCGGGGGAATATATATAATATTCCCGTATACAAGTAATAATTTTTTTTTAATATCTTTACCTACCACGCATAATACGTGAAGATAAAAGAAATAACAACGTCCATAACACGTTTTTATTTGTATCTCTATTATTTTTTTTTTTTTAGCTTCACGCTGTATCCCGCATATAGCAAGGTAGGCAGAGGGAACCTGAGAACCTAGTGTTAAGACACTCCGTTCCCCACTTACCGCCAAATTAAGGCATTGCGTGCTGAGTGGCGGAACTCTCAACACCGCGCTTTGCCTTGTTACCGAATCCAGGAAATGAAAATACTAAACTTTTACATTTCCTGGAGTGGGAATCGAACCCACAACCCGTCGCATTTCACTGTAACACGCTTGTGCCTCTGCGCCACGATAGGCGTTCTATTATTTACCTATCAATTTATGTAAGAAAATCTTAAACCTCTATTCTGACCTACTTTTACCATCCGATTTACTAAAAAATATTGCATACTTGTACGAATTCGATGACAATACAATATGTTTAATCACATGGAACTTGCCAGAATGCACAAAATAAAAGGGAAATTATTATTGAACGTGTTTTTAGTTCCTTAAGCATTTTTTTTTATGGATAACGGATGGCAAACGAGCAGAAAGACCACCTGATGGTAAGTGGTTACCTTCGCCCATGAACATCTACAATACCAGAGATGTTGTAGATGCGTTGCCAACCAACAGAATACTAAGGTGGAAGGGGAGGAACAATGTACTGGTCCGCTATCGGAACCATCACATTTTGGGGAAAGGATGGGTGGAAAGGGGAAACTTTTAGCTGGCTACACTGTATTAGTTTATTTAAAACAACACAACACAATGCATGGACAGATACATAAATTTTCGTATACATAATCTATAAAAGATCGACGAAGAGACAGAAAAGTCGTAGCAATAAATAAAAAAGTAGTTCGAAGTGAACAAAGTTAGGACACGTAACTAGTAAAGTGTTACGACATTCGTTATAAAATATTAAGCAGTATTGGTTATGTCGGTAGTAAATTATTGAAAATTGCTAGGATAGGAGTACTAAAACATGGGGCTAAAATTATTATTTGGTTAATAAGTAAAAGGTACAGTAAATAATTATTTTTTGTATGTTTTAATTTAATATTTTTGTTTATATATATATGATACATATCCCACTAAATTTTATAGGAATTCCATTTGAAACAAATTAATGGCCCATTAAGTGTAAAACACACGTTTTCTTAGTAACCTGTACATACGTCACTTTATACAAAAGTGAATGTCAAACATATGGTAATGTGAGTTATATTAATTATATTAATTTCATATCATTCTGATTTCTTATTATAAAGAATAGTAATGCTTGTCGTGGCGCAGAGTCACAAGCGTGCGACTGTAAACGCGACAGGTTTACAGTCACATTACAGGTTTATTTTCATTTCTTGGGTTTGGTAACAAGGCAAAGCGCGGCGTTGAGTTCCGCCACTCAAGACGCAATGCCTCAATTTGGCGGAAAGTGGGGAACGGAAATGTTGAAAGAGAATGGAGTGTCTTAACACTTGGTTCTCGGGTTCCCTCTGCCTACCCCGCTATATGCGAGATACAGCGTGAAGTTAAAAAAAAAGAAAAAAAAAGAATATTATCTTTCTGCACCTATTTTTCATATATGTATGCTAATTTACAAAGAAAAGTAAAAAAAGGCAAAAGATCTCAATTCGACTATATTTTTTAAATGACTTATCGCATAACTTTTTCTGGGTGAACCACTTTTAGTGATTCTTTTTTTCTGCATATGGTGTGGTTCTATTTAAATTTAGCTAAGATGTGACGGATATTTTTTAAATTATTTGTAGTAATTCAACTTTTTGTGTATTATAATTCAAGTTTATTTCCTTTTTTGTTAAAATCTTAATTATCATAAAAAGGATCCAAAGTTTTTCCTCCACGTATTAATATTATTTTTTTATAGCTTCTCATTGTATAGCGCACATAGCACGGTAGGTGGAGGAAATCTGAAAACCTAATGTTTAAACACTTCGTTCTCATAACATTTCCGTTCCTAACTTTCCGTCGAATTAACGTATTATTTTTTTTTTTATTTCAACTTCACGCTGTATCCCGCATATAGCGGGGTAGGCAGAGTGAACCAGAGAACCTAGTGATAAGACACTCCGTTCTCTTTCAACAAATCCGTCCCCACTTTCTGCCAGATTGAGGCACTCAACAGTGGCGGAACTCAATGCTGCGCTTTGCCTTGTTACCAAACCCAGAAAATGAAAATACTTTATGTACTGGAGTGGGAATCGAACCCACAACCTGTCGCTTTACGGTCGCACACTTTGCCTCTGCACCACGACAGGCGTTAACGTATTAATATAATGATTCTAAACATAAATCACATACCAAGTTGAACAAGTTCCAGTCGTTTGTCAGTGACGAAGTGCCAAGGGAATGCCTTGCAGAAGCTGGCGACGCCGATTCTCAAATCATTCACTTTGTTCGACGTGGCGAGGCTCGTGTCGCTAGTCTCGTGGTTCTCTTCTTTGGACCTCTGACGTAATAGTATCGCACTTATATCGTATCTGCAATAGATAAGTATGTAAGGAAATTTGGTTTTGTATAATCTTTATTTAAATTTGTAATTTTCAAGCTTTACGCTTTTGCGTTTATAGAGAAGTGGTAGAGAGAACCTAGTACCAAGACACTCTGGTTTTCATTTTCCGCCTATTTTATGAGCATTATATATTGAGTGGTTGAACCTAATTTCCCAGAGTGTAAAAATAAAATAATTTTGTGTAATGTAATTTTTACAAATAATTTCTTACTCTACTTTAATTGAGTTATTTTTATGTCTGTATCTCCTTGATATTTTGTGATATATAATATATGGTATAACAGGATAGATATATTCCAAAATACAGTTCTTACCACAAAAAAAGTTTACTAATAAATTAATATATTATATTTACGCATATCTAAATGGAATGATTAGAAAACTTTATAAAATAGTTAAAAAATATTATGGAAAAACGTATAAAACATTGAAGCTAAGAATTTAATGGTATCCAAGAGGCGCGGGTTCGAATCCTGCTTGCGTACAAAATTTATTTTTCTCAAAAATAATACATTAATTAATTTAAAATTTAATAACTAACCTAAATCTCCTAGGATCATTAGAATAACTCTTCAGTCTTATATCAGTTTGTGTGTCATAAAGGCGCATAGCTATCGCCTTTAAACACCCCACGAGTAGATACGCGACAGGTTCGCTCTCAGTAGTCAAGTGTAGTTGTATTCTGCCTGCATGAGACGTTGTGCACACAAAGGCCGCTTCATACTCTGTTGATTCATCTTTGAGAGCGTCGTCCTAGGAATAAATGTATGGAAATTTTAAAATACATAGAAACCACCTTTTTTACCTATTGAGAGATAAGTATCAATATATTTCGTTGTCAACTTTCCACCTAAAATTGAAGTTTTGTGTATTGAATTGTGGAATTTAACGCCGCACTTTGTCGTACCAAGAGAAGGTTTGAAGGATAAATGATAATAATTTAATATGATTATTTCCCCGAGTGGGAATTGAACCCAGAACCAATCATATTTATAGATAGGCATTCTTCCACTGCATCATAACAGCTACGTTTATAAAATGATACAAAATATGTTTTATTTATTTTTTGATTTATTTAATGTAACAGTCCGTTAATTTTCTTATAGGTATCTATATATATAAGATGTCGTAATAGTCTAAGAAAGCTCATTGAAGCACACACTAGCATATACTTGGTTATATATTGTTCATATATTTAAACATAAACATATGTAATATATTCCAGTTGAAAATAACACTCATAGACGTCGATTAACGCTTAACTAACAATTATTTTATGCAAATGCATGGTTCATACTAGTTTAACGCCTATTAAACGCTAATTGACGCCTGATTGTATTATTACTGCCGTATTTAAATTGAAAAAGGCAACTTACCTGGTCATGTAAAACATCGTGCACGCTATCCAGTGTAGTTAAAAATTCAGTTAAATTAGTTCCTAAGCACTTGAATGCCCTTTCCAACCGGTAGTTGTGAGAGAAGGCGGTTAAAATTAAGTATTCCCCTAGTTTCGCCATAAAATCTTTAGTGCTTACACCTGAAACAAATTGTATTATGTATTAAAATTGTTTTTTTAGAGCTTTTAAAGTGGTTAATGTGTTTTTATGAAAGTTTTTTATATTTGCCATAAATTAATGAGGTAATGTTAAAAATAAAAAAGTTATTACTAATATATATATATATAATACAAGGTCACCTAATTCTCTTTGTAGAATAATACTAGAACAGTATAGAAGATATTTTGCGATTTTTACACTTGTTAAGCCACACTATTTTAACAGGATTAATCTCGTAGTAAATTGTTCGAAACGTCGGATTTCCAAAATTGTATTACCGAATACTAAAATCTAAAATATACGCGATTAATCCGGTTAATTAATCGCTCAATCGCTTGCGTAGCCAGTTTGGCCGCTGCAAAGAACACCTTGCAAAGTGGGGATACGTCCCGCAGGGTCACACGTCTTGTGACTTTGGTGCCAGCCCACAAACTATGCCACACCTGCTTGCCCGTCTCAACTGCCCATTCACCTGCTCAAACAACAATCTTATTGAGTCAACAGATGATGCAGTCAACGTGGCTACCCACTGGCAAAACATCATTTAGACATCTACCATAATTCATTGACACGAAGAAGAAGAAGAAGATCCGGTTAATATTTTCATTTAATAGAAAATACTTTTCAATATAAACTATTTTTCTTTACTAATATTTATATATTATTTAGTACAGTACAGTATTTCATTGAGACATTAAGATGTTCTGTCGACGATGTTTCTCCGACGACGATTCAGTTAAAAAAATTCATTAAACGACTCGTCAATCTTACTTTATATTTTCTCTTGACAAGAAAAATATGAATAATGAGGGCGAAAACACAAATCATCTTAAACAAACTGAAACCTGAATATTTTACAAACAAAAGAGAAAATCAAATGGCTGATATCCCATAAATTGTTTTCTAACAAAGATAACTTGAAATAATTTATTATTTATATTTATGTAAACTTTCAACGCCGGCAGTGGAGCAGAGGCACAAGCGAACACACAAGTAAACACGACTGGTTGTGGGTTCGATTCCCACTACAGGATATTTCCTGGAGTGGGAATCGAACTCACAACCTGAATTTTTCATATCCTGGGCTTGGTAGCAAGGCAAAGCACGACACTGAGTCCCGCCATTCAGCACGCAATGACTCAAATCGACGGAAAGTGGCTAACGGAATGTCTTAACACTAGGTTCCCTCTGCCTATCCTGCTATATGCGGGATACAGCGTGAAGCTATATATGTATTTATATAAACATTCAAAATGTTGCTAACAGAACGAAATGAATCGAAATCCAAAAAGTTTTCAGGGACCCTGTTCTTTGTAAAGTGTTTCCATTGTTATCGTGAAAAGAATTGTTTATGTTCACGCAAAAAGTTTTCAACTCGAAAAAAATACAAATAAACCCGCTTCAAAGGTAGAAGATGATACGTAATTAAATGTCTAAAAACTTGAACGATCTAATAAAATTGGGGAAGTTTTAATTGGGTTGTATGTTGTCATAGATTGTTTTTGTCGTGTAAAGACAGTATCCGACTCGTGTCTGAAACAACTAAACTAGGTAAGAAAGTTACAGGTCTATATCTATATGTAAATACGTGAAGCAAAAACTTTGTTTCCATTTTTAAGAAAATTACGTGGACGGAGGAGCATAAAACTTAGCACACTTATAGTTTATATAGCGAAGAAATGCAGAATGCTAACATTTTTTTAAAATAAGATATAAAAAGTATATTCAATTAGTAATATAAATTTTACACATACTATAATGGCTTGACATGCATGTCTATATAAAGTGACATATACGTTGCTAGACAACGCGTTATTAACGCGTCAATGGGGACACTAGTTATATATAAAACGCTTGAGTTACTAAATGACTGACAGACAACGTACAGACGAAACTTTTGGCAAAAGGCTGAAATTTGGCATGTACACTCCTTGAGGAGTATAGGAAAGCAGTAAGAAAGGATTTCTTGAAATTTCTAACAAAACGGGAAAACGGGACATAACAATTTATAGTCCACGCAAAGAAAGTTTCCGATGCAGCTAATATACATATGAATAAGTAGAAAAACATTTAATTTTTTAGTGAAAATACTGTAAAAGTTATACTTTAATAATATTATATATTTAAGTCTACATTAATAGAACTTATTAAAAAATAAAATGGATAATAAGAATTCATATGAAACCTTAATAAATCGGATAATTTAAAAACCGCGTAGCAATTTCGGTCCTTTACTATAATAACTGTCAAATTACTTTGGTAAAGCTTAGATTATAACAGTTAGTTATTATAGAAATTATACTACAAAATATTTTATTTTCGCTTATAATATTTGAACTGACTTAAATTTGTTGTTACAAAACTAAGTGGACTAAATATAGGTGTTTTTTATACATATGTCATATCTTACATACTTCTTCCCACTTATTTTTGTTTTGAAAAAAAATAGAAAATAGAATTGACTTAATAAGAACGTATAGCTATATATAAATATCCGTCTGTAATCAACCCGAAGGAACCTAGTGTTAAAAGACTACGTTCTTCACTTTCAGTCAATTAAAATTAAAACATTGTATATTGGGTTGCGGAACTCAACGTCGCATTGATAACCAGAGTGAGCGAATTAAATAATTTAAACGCTCCACCAATTAAGCCTCGTCTATTGACAGATAGACGGTGTCTCATTATAGCAAAACTGCCCTTTTTGGCCTAATGTTAAATAAATGAAAATATTTTCATGTAGCTTCACGCTGTATCCCGCATATAGCAGGGTAGGTAGAGGGAACCTAGTGTTAAGACACTCCATTCCCCACTTTCCACCGATTTGAGGCATTGCGTGTTGAGTGGCGGAACTCAAAGCCGCGCTTTGCCTTCTTACCCAACCCAGGAAATAAAAAAATCCATTTACTGGAGTTGGAATCGATCCCACAACCTCCGTTCCCCACTTCATTATTCATCTATAAATAATCTTAGCACTTACTATCCGTGGCTCGTACAGCATCGTATATTTCTTGTAAATATGCATAATTTCTACACGTTCTTACGTCATCTGGTAGTCTTCGGCTGTAACAAAAATAGAATTTTACGTTCATATTTAATAGGTAAGTTGTCAGTGATAATGTCAGTATGTAGTTTTTTCGCTTTTATGGAAGATAGAGAAATTTTAGTAAAACGTCTCTTCGTTAACTTTTGTTTGTAGAAACAATACAAGCTGGGTTGACATACATATTTCTGATGTAAATTAAAATAAAAATATAACATTCAGGGTATCATTATAAATATTGCTCTAAACTAACGTTGAACCCGTGACCTTCGCATACAGAGATAGATAAAGATTTGATATGGCTTCAATTCGTTATGCCTAAAAGGTTTAAAAAAAATTATGCTTTATGTCGCATAGCAGGGTAATCAAAAAGAACCTAGTGTCAAATTACTCCGTTCGTTATTTTCATGAAATCGAGACATTGCGTTCCATCCAATACATAGCTTCACGCTGTACCCCGCATATAGTAGGGTAGGCAGACACTCCGTTCCCGACTTTCCACCGAATTGAGGCATTGTGTGCTGAGTGGCGGAAATCAACGCTGCGTTTTGCCTTGTTACCAAACCCAGGAAATGAAAATTTCCATTTCCTGGAGTGGGAATTGAACCAACAACCTGTCGCGTTTATATTCGCTCGCTTGTGCCTCTACGCTATGACAGGCGTTTGGAATTAAACATCACGCTTTATCTTAGCAGAGCGGTAATATGAAGATAATTTTAATGTATTCGTTTGGTGATTGCGAATCTACAACCAATCTTATTTTTAGTCAGATGCTGCCCACTGTTAATACGTATATTACTTGTTGATTTATCTATATATTTCTCAGGTTCCCTCTGTGTACCCTGTTATATGCGGGATACAGCGTGAAGCTAAAAAAAAAGTTAACATATATAAGGTCAAAACTGAGTGTTTTCTATTTCCATTCCAGTATTACCGTATCAAGGACAGGACGTATAAAGACGCAAAGAGATATTCTTGCTATTATGATAAATATAAATTTATTCACTGAAGCACACGTGTTCTAGAACTGGTAATGTAAATAAATATTTCCTCATAAAATCATTTGTATCAAAAATGTTGTTATTTTTAATGTGTGTTACCTTTTAAAGGTTATTTCTGGATTTCATTAAATAGTTTGATAGTACTGTGTAGTTAATGTGCCTTTGGATGGAGGTAGTAGGTTCAAATCCATTTTTTTTTTGTCACGTGTTAAAGCGATTTTAGGCGAATTTTCTATATTTAAGTGTTTAATATTTATTTAGAATCTATTTTTTTTTGCTTGTGGGACTTGACTTTATAAATGTAAAAGATTGTGAGGATGGATGGAAGGATGTTTGTTACTCTTTCCCTCAAAAACTACTGAATGTATTTAGATGAAATTTTACACTAAAATAGCTCATATACATGTAATATATGGTACAATTTATAAAGATTTTGTGTGATTCGGCCTTAACATAAATATATTACTAGACATGAAATTAATTTAAATTAATTTATATATTAAAATTATTGTTTAATTTATTTTTTAATTTAATTATAAAAGTTCTATAATATATTTATTTAATTCCGACCAAAAGAAGCCACATTAAAAGAAACGCTTGTAAGCCGACGTTTTTAGTTTACTTTAATTAAAAAGCTTAGTATTTACCTCATTTCTAAGAAACCAAAAGAATTATTATTATGAGATTTTTTTTTAACATCACGTATCCCGCATATAGCAGGGTAGGCAGAGGGAACCTGAGAACCTAGTGTTAAGACACTCCGTTCCCTTTCAACAAATCCGTTCCTCACTTTCCGTCAGATTGAGGCATTGTGTGTTGAGTGGCGGAAGTCAACGCCGCGCTTTGCCTTGTTGCCAAACCCAGAAAATGAAAATGCTTAATTTCCTGGAGTGGGAATCGAACCCACAACATGTCGCTCCCTGCGCCACGACAGGCGGACAGTAGTTATAAGTAAAACATTAAAATAAAAAGTTACCCACATACATACATATCACCAGACATATGTACGTGTTTATAATTTGAAGTACCCAATTTCAGTGAAGTTAAGCCTGTTGACAATATTTGAAACGTACACGGCTTAATAAGCGAGGTTTCTTTCACGTTATAAGGATCCTCTTTGATTGCGATGTTTCAACATGTCATGAATCGGATATATTTTGTAATACGCTTTCAGAATTCAAAGTATTACGTGACTTGGTATTTTGGTATTTTTTTCTTTTTTTTTTTAACTTCACACTGTATCCCACATATAAAGGGAACCTGAGAACCTAGTGCTCAGACACTCCGTTCTCTAACAACAATTCCGTTCCCCAATTTCCGCCAAAACGAGTTATTAGAAGAATTATTAGGACGAGGTTTTTAATTCGATTACGTTTCACTCGACTCTTATATTTTTTATGTGTTGCCGCATAAATTAAAATGGATGATCCAATTTTAATGATATTTTTTTCATACGGTAGCTAGTGCTTCTGATTTTGTCCTAAATAGGACCAATTTGGCTAATATCTGTCTTTTTTTTAAGTCTACGTAATAATTGAGAACCTATATTCTTGGGAACTCTGATCTTTTTCATAGTAGGGGTTGCCTGGAAGAGATCGCCTGTGGTGATAAGGCCGCCTTTACGCCAATATTGTACAATAATTATTATGTATTTATATCAAATAATGTTGGTGTAATAAAGTATTAAATAAATAAATAAATAATTGATAGTGCATTTTATTCGAAGCCGATTTTCTTTTTTTGTTAAAATCTTCATTATATTATGTAATAAATAAATATATTATATATGAGGTCATTCTGGTGCAGTGGCACAATCGACTGTAAACACGATTGTTTGTGGTTCGATTCCTAATCAGGTGAAAGATTGTATGTAAATTATTTTTCCTGCTCTGGTAACACAAAGTTGGACTTTGAGTTTCGCCTCTCAACCTTTCATTTTGGAAAGGAAAATGGAGAATGTAGTGTCCGGACACTAATTTCTCTTTGACTACCCTGCCATAGATAAAAGCGTAAAGCGTAAACATTGGATTAGTTGTTATGTAAATCGAAAACACAATTCCAATATACCATATGTTAACAATAACTGAATAACGGGAAAATAACGTTTGTTATCTTGTGCGTTATATTACTTTATCTATACTAACAGTAAATTTGAGGCAGACGGAAATCATGTTTCTTTATTTCAATCGTTTTATCCTCGGTTATCGTTTCTCTATATGCCGGGCGGTTCTCATACTATTAAATTATTCAATATGAGTAACATTGTTGATATTTAGTTGTTCCCTCTTCCTTTTACCACTTATTTATATATTAATACATGCAGCAAAAACTTTGTCCCTTTTTTAAGAAAATTACGCGGACGGAGGAGTATGAAACTTGGCACACTTATAGTTTATATAGCGAAGGAGTGCAGAATGATAATATCTTTTTTTAAATTATAAATCAAAAATATGTTATATTAATAAAATAAAGGGTTATATGTTATATTAATAAAACATATATGTTAGTAGGCAACGCGTTGTTAACGCGTCAACGGGGACATTAGTATATAGTAAATTCTTATGCGTTTGCTTCGATCAATCTCGCGAGATATCGTCTGAGTAAGTTTCACCTAACGCACTTTATTTATGCATGTCCATCACTTACTTTCTACAGTGCTCCATGTACTTAAATCTCTGATTTTCTCGATATGACTATGGTTTTAACACGTATTGAATGACCATGGACTACTGTAGAGTGTTCGAAACATAGAATTTTAAAAAAGTATTTGCGAATACTAAAATATATGGCAATAATTCGGTTACAAAAGTTTCAAAAAACGTACATATAATCAAAGTCAAAGTCAAAGTCAAATAATTTTATTCAAAATAAAAAGTTACAAGCTTCATTTTTTGAACGTCAAATAATTTACCACCGGTTCACTAAATTTAATGCCTCAGACCTGAGAAGAACCGGCGCAAGAAACTCAGCGGGACTATTTTTTTTTTTTTATATATTCGACAATGGTTTACAATTCTTTATTATTGGCAATGATACCTTTGAAACAGACTGGAGCGAGCATTTCATTCCCAAGGTGTGTTATCATTTATAAATCACTAATTAGGTAATAACCTTTAACACACAAACGTCTTTTTACAATTTTTTTAAATTGTAAAATGGAAAGTTCTCGGACGTATAATATAATTTATTTTCTTAAAGAACCTTGTGTTAACAAGCTGTCCTCCACTTTCTGCTCAAATTATAGACATTACTTATTACGTGGCGGAACTCAATGTCAAGTTTTTAATTTAATCGTAATCATTTCTCTGTGGGGATTGAACCAACAATCACTGTTGCAGCCAGACACTGTCCCACTGTGCCGTATATGGTATTTATTATTTGGTTTATATTAAATTACAGACTGTATTGCTTTAATAAGATAGAAGCAGATATGAAAAAGTGTAATACTTACAGGCAATCATATTTGTCGTAATGTTCAGCTTGGTTCTTCGTTAATGATGTCACCGCGGCGTGTAAGCAATCGTTCTGGAAAATAAACTTTATATTAAAATTGTGTTTTAAGTATATGTATAAGTGTATTTTATTATACATATATGTTTATAAATGTAATTTTAATATCGTATCTTATCCTTGAAAAATTATCAAGGGAATTGTCAAGGAGTGGAGAGAATTTTACACTCTATCCGTTCCTCTCTTTGTCGTGGATATGATCAGGGAAATAAATACATTTTCAACCTAAGACCAACGCATTTATAATTAGATATTAAAGGCAAATCAGACAAATAGTATAGAAACGTGAAAATATGTTTATATTTGAACGCGGTAGGATCTGAACCCACACCTCTTAAATTCCGTTCAAGAGCTGTAGCTAATTAATTAAGTTCGTATATATGTCACAATTCTTATACACTAGTAACAATTTATTTTTGTTGTTGAATATAGATTCGAATCCTGCTTCGCTTATTTTTTTACGTTCTTCGTATTTTTTCCTAACATATATGCATTAAAAAGATAACAAGGCCGAATTATTTTATGAAACATAAAACATTATAAAAGAAAAGGAGGAAAACCAAGTTTTCCCATACTTAATAAATAAGCCATGTTTTCATGGTGTCACATTATCATAGGCAAACCATAAATCGGATGTCCAGTAGTTTTTCTGATATCTTTTGGGGCAAAGTGCCAAATGTTCGTCGATAGTATCGTGAAAAAATATGTATTTTCATGAAACGTCGAAAAGGGGATGATTGATATTAAAAACCCTTGTCCGCAAAGTGGTAACAGATTTCTTAAATTAGTTAAATTGGAGCTGAGCCACTACTGAATAGGCTAGCAATTATGATTACTATAATTTTTGGTTATGGTATATTTATTTGTTTTAGCGGGGAACGGAAATGTTGAAAGAGAACGGAGTGTCTTAACACTAGGTTCTCTTGTTCCCTCTCATAATTTTAATATATTCTTTTATTGCTTGTAAAGCTGTAAGAATTTTTAATTTACTAATTTTATAAGCCGAGTGTGTGTAATACTACTGTTAAATAGTATATTCGAACCCATGATACAGGATTACCTAGTGTAAAACCATCAAATGTATCTAAAAAATATATTAAACCTACTTTTGTTAATAAATATTTTTATTTACTTATTTTAATAATTTTGATTTTTGATTATCAGGGAAAAGCATTAGCTACACTTTTTCTTACGAAAATAGTTTTATTTATTTTTGTGAGACACTGCACGCTACGTAGCGGAACTCAACGCCACGTCTTATCAGAGTGAAGAAATAAAAATAATTTACATACATTCATAGCTTCACGCTGTATCCCGCATATAGCAGGGTAGGCAGAGGGAACCTAGTGTTAAGACACTCCGTTCCCCACTTTCCGCCGAATTGAGAGCTGAGGCATTGCGTGCTGAGTGGCGTAACTCAACGCCGCGCTTTGCCTTTTTACTAAACCCAGGAAATGAAAAAAATCATTTCTTGAAGTGGGAATCGAACCCACAACCTATCGCATTTACAGTTGTACCCTTGTGACCCTGCGCCATGACAGGCGTTGTAAATTTATAATTACAGGCATTGCGCGCGAAGTGGCGGAACTAAACACTGCGCTTTGCCTTGAAAATAATTTAAATATAATAATTCCCCCGACTGTCGAACCCACAACCAAGCGTTTACTGTGAAATTTCATCTGAAAAAGTGATATCCATTCATTCGACTACACAAACATTCATATTTACAATAGTAAGTAGGTTTTTTTATATATTAATAAGTACTATGAATAAATCTAACTTTTCTTACTAACAAAAAATTATATTAATTTACGTCAAAGCACAAACTTTGCCAACAAGAGGCCCGAGCCAAAGTTTCAAGCTCGCCGCGGTACGGAAAAAAATAATTGCGTAATTGAAGCACGTCCGATAGTTTTTTGCTTGCTTTATTTGAAAACTTAATAAATTTGTACTTAACAATGCTTAAAATTTTTTTTTTTTGTTTTATTATAAAGAAAAATTTTTTAATAATGTGTTAAAAAGAGAACGTGTTAACGGTCTTCCCATCTTCTCTCTCTATATATATTTTATGAATTAACATGAAATCACATACACTTAACTTATTTCACAATTTTTGCTCTTTCGCGCATATCAAAGTTGTCAAAAAGAGTGTCAAGACACTCAGTCCAAAATCAAGACATTGCGTTCAGTGGCAAGTCTCCCTTTTGCTTTTAACTGAAGAAGCTAGTTGCAGTAGGTATAAGAAAAGTTTCTTGGCAACAATTACAACGTATAAGACATTTTAAAAAATTCATTTCTTTTGTTGCGACACCAGAGAATATAAATATTTTTTTTACGAATAACTCAAAAACTACTTGTCAGTTCTTAAATAAATTTTAATTTGAACAAATTTTAATTTATCATTTAAAAATATCACCAATATTGGTTCACCCAGTAAAACGATAAAGACGTACATAAAAAGCAGTCGAACTGTGAACCTCCTCTTTTTTAATGTCGGTTAAAATACAAAAAATATATATTTCGTGTTACCGACAACATTGACAGTACAATTTTCAATTGGACTGTCTGCTAGCGTCAACCGTTCAATCTTGAATACTGCACCTGGTCGCTAGTCACAGGTAATTAAAATATCGTATCAAATTTTGAGGATACAGGATTTGAACCTAAATAAAGTGTGGTTATATCCGTACGAAGCGTGAATAGGTTGACAAAACTAAAATTTATATTTTTCAGGGCAGACATTTAAAAAGTTTTATCTGTAAATTCTGTTGTTATGTCATTTAAATACCTTTTTTCTTTATTTTTTAACTTCACGCTGTATTCCGCACATAGCATGGTACGCAGAGGGAAACAGAAAGCCTAGTGTTAAGACACTCCGGTTTGTTAAGATTCCGTTCCCCACTTTCCGCCGAAATGAGGCATTGCGTGCTGAATGGCGGAACTCAACGCCGCGCTTTGCCTTGCTACTAGAGCGAGGAAATGAAAATTTAATATTTTCATTTCCTGGTGTGGGAATCAAACCCACAACTCGTCGCGTTTACAGTCGCACGCTCGTACCTTAGCGCCACGACAGACCTCTAACATACACTTTTTTAATAATAATTGAATATACAAAAACTTTTATATTTATGTATATATGAGTATATTATATAATACTATTGTTATCGATGCCATTTCATATATTTTATGGCAAAGTTGTTGGCTCACGTTGTTTCGTTGTACAATAAAAGCCATAGCGAAGTGCTGACAAGGACAATTTGCTATTTGTTAAGAAATGGAGAAAAACATTTTTATTTTTTTAACATCGCGCTGTATCGCGCACATATCACGATAGGAAAAGGGAACCAGAGAACTTAGTGTTCAAACACTCCGTTCTCTTTTTTAACACTTCCGTTCTCCACTTCCGTAGAATTCAGGCACTACGTGCTAATTAGCGGAACAGGAGGCCGCACTTTGTCTTGTTATCAGAGCGAGGAAATCAAAATACTAAATATTATTTAATGTTTATTTAAGAAAGAAGAAAGGACGTTTTAGAATAGATATATGTGTCGAAAATTCTATCAGCTTCTCGCTTTTTTTTATAGCAGGATAGAAATGAAAAACTTAGTCAATGCACTGCTTTCTCCAGAGAATTTAAAGATAAAATTTTATTTAAAAAATTCCGGCCCAAAAATGTATGCATTTTGGACTTACCAACTAATTCACGCCTGGTAAATAAAAAATATTGCACTATACTAACTTTACCATAGTACATATGTATGGAATTTCGACATGACTTAATATTTAGGTTAATTGGCTAGAGCGCTTAGAGGGCATCCACGAGCCGCAAGTTCAAATCCTACTGCGTTCAAATTATTAAGCTAATTTTTTTTTTAAGAGTGATAATGTCACTCGAAAATTGCGTAGAACGAGAAGAGAAGAAACTCCTTAGCAATCCATGCATTCACCGTGCGGATGCCGGGCCCATCGCGTTGCAGAGAGAGGAGTTTGGAGAGTGCCTGAGACTTACGACCCAAGTGTAGGCTTAAGAGGCCCCCTTTTTTTAAATGCGCATTAATATTTAAAAAAAAACAAAAGAAACATGCATAAACTATTTTCTTGTTATTGTGATCATCCTGGCAAAGGCATTTGGATTATGACATGGAAATATTGTAACGTCATCGGACTCAGACATGTGTACGGGCACGTGTAGAATTTTTCAAGGCGATTGGATTGCAAGAATTGTGCCAAAATAGCGCTGAAAGATTTTCATATATTGTTCTATATATCTAGTTTTAAGTAATCGCAAAAAACGTCAAAAAACCTAGTGCCAAGACACTAAGTTCATTGATGTCCACCCGATTTCGAAATATTACGTGTAAGTTGTAAAAATTTAATGAACGATTTGTCTTACCAGAGAGGAGAAATGAAAATAATTTAAATATACTCATTATGGAATGAGTATATATGTCAGTATATATGGATATACTTACATACATACATATGTAGCTTCATGCTGTATCCCGCAAATAGCAGGGTAGGCAGAGGGATCCTAGTGTTAAGACACTCCGTTCCCCACTTTCCGCCGAATTGAGGCATTGCGTGCTTAGTGGCGGAACTCTACGCTACGCTTTGCATAGTTACCAAACCCAGGAAATTAAAAAAATCCATTTCCTGGAGTGGGAATCGAACCCACAACCTGTTGCGTTTACAGTCGCTCGCTTATGCCTCTACGCCACGACAGGCGTTAAAAGTCCTCTAGTGGAAATCGAAGTTACGACCAATTACGCTTACAGTTACACTGTTCCACTGAGCTATGAGAGCCTCATCCTTTTGGAAAAAATAATGAGTGAAAAAAAGCTAATACTTACTTAGCTTCACGCTTTGTCCCTAGCAGGGTAGTTAGAGAGCTAATAAGAGCGTATTAAAGGTTTTTTGCCATTTCATACTTTTACAATGAGAACAACATAGGCAATAACGTCACAAAATCTGACATTCGCATATGACACACGAGTTACGTTACATTGCAGCTTGTACAACGTATTGTAAGGTCAAAGAAGCCGTACTCGACCTATATACGAGAGAGGAATGTCTACTGAATAGTGGAAAGTGAATTATTGAGGCACCGCCGTCTACCAATTTTATGTTTCTACGTAAATTGAAATTGATTTGGGAATATTTTGACAAGATATTCTAGTATCTTTATATTTGTATGTTATTTTTAGCTGTTGACGCCTGGCCGAGGCGCAGAGGCAAGCAAAAGGACTGTAAGCGCGACAGGTTGTGGGTTCGATTCTACTCCAGGAAATGTAAAAGTTTAGTATTTTACTTGAGTTTGGTAATAAGCAAAGCGTTAGTGATGAGTTCCGCTACTCAGCACGCAATGCCTCAATTCGGCGGAAAGTGGAGAACGGAGTTCTTAACACTAGGTTCTCTGGTGTTCTCTTCGCTCATCTCTGCTATATGCAGGACACACTGTGAAGCTACAATAAAAACGAAGAAGAAAACCGACTTCAGGTAAAATGCACTGAAAAGTTAAATTATTACGAATAACTCAAAAACTATTCGTCTTAACTAACTTAATAGGACCACTTTGCTAAGATTTCTCATGTAAAAAGTGCGTGTAAGAATTGTGCGGTAACACTATAATCGAGTTGAGAACCTCCTATTTTTGAAATCGCTTAAATGTCAAATCTATATATAAATACGTGAAGCAAAAAACTTTGAACACTTACAAAACTACGCGGACGTAAGAGCATGAAACTTGGCACACCGAGGTTTATATAGAGAAGGAGTGCAGAATGTTAATATTTTTTTTTAATAATTACAAAAAGTATATTACATTAAAAATAAATGTTACTCACACTACCATGGTTTGACGTCTATGTTTATATAGCATATGTCATACATACATTGTTAAAGACAGCGTTGTTAACGCGTTAACGGAGACACTAGTACATTTATTATAGAGACATAAATTTTGGGATAAACTAAACGCTTTCGCCACTTTCAAGTGTTAAAATAAGTCCCCATACTTTTATCTTTTGAGATCAAAGTCCACAGCCGTAATAGGAAACCTTAAGTGATCGACCCGGCGCAGATCGGATTGCTGAGGTCGACGCAACGATGTTCTGTGTCAAGTGATTATTACATATTATAGAACGAGAAAATAAAATATATAGGTTAAATATTATAAATATATTATTTATAGCTTTATACTGTTTGTCGAAAAGCTTCCGGTAGGAGAGATTCAGGTAAGACTGACAATACTGACATATATTACATTATAATACATTGCTTCACGCTGTATCTCGCATATAGTAGGGTAGGCAGAGGGAACCTAGTGTTAAGACACTCCGTTCCCCACTTTCCGCCGAATTGAGGCATTGCGTGCTGAGTAGCGGAACTCAACGCCACTATTTGCCTTGCTATCAAACCCAGGAAATGAAAAATTCCATTTCCATTTCATTTAGTTTACAGTCGTGCGTTTGTGCCTCTGCGCCACGACAAGCTTTGAATAACACTACTGGCATCTTTATGTTAATTGACGAATCGAAAGTGCTCGTAATAGTCTATTTGAAAAAAGAATATATTGACTTTGATTTCGATTTCGATAGTATGGCAGTCAAAAAGAACGTAGTGACGAGACATTCCACTCTCCGATTTCCGTCTAAAATTGAGAATAATGAACTAATCTCTAGTCGAACTTACAATTATTATATTTCACATTGAGGCGATATTCTACTGAGCCACGATAACCTTACTTTGGCATATGTTATAAAATAAGTAAGATTTTAATAAAAAAAAACCGACTTCAAAGAAAATACACCAAAAAGTAACATTATTACGACTCAAAAACTACTCGTCAGACCTAAACTAAATTGAAGAAACTATCAGAAGCACTAGCTATTATACAAAAAAATAATCATCAAAATTGGTCCACACATTAAAAGTACAGTTGAATTGATACCTCTAACTTTTTCGAAGACAGTTTAAAATTAAAATACATACATAAATACATAGCTCAACGCTATATCCCGCATATAGCAGGGTAGGCAGAGGGAACCTAGTGTTAAGACACTCCGTTTCCCACTTTCCGCCGAATTGAGGCATTGCGTGGTAAGTGGCGAAACTCAACGCCGCGCTTCGCCTTGTTACCAAACCCAGGATATGAAAAACTCCATTTACTGGAGTGGGAACCAAACCCACAACCTGTCGTGCTTACAGTTGCACGCTTGTGCCTCTGCGCCACGACAGGCGCAAAGGGAAATATTAAAATACATTGTATAGTTACAATATATAACAACTCGAACTTGCATATCATTTGTATTTTGAACAGATTTCCATATAATTTTCACCTTTGAAAAATGCTAACCAAAATAGGTTATAATATACGTACATTTAACGTAAATAAGCTAACCATTGCGGTGGTATTGGTTAGGTCGGAAAAAGTTCCTTTTAGAACTTCCGGTGGAATACGCTACGTTGATAGTTAAAGTTATACAAACATACTATAGAGTTAAATAGTTTGTTTCAAAAAGATCGAAATAACTATGTGTATTCATTTTTAAGACACTAATTTAATATGTTACTTAAATTAAATGTCAACACGCAATGCCTCAATTTGGCGGAAAGTGGGGAACGGAAATGTTGAAAGAGAATGGAGTGTCTTAACACTAGATTCTCTGGTATCCTCTGCCTACCCCGCTATATGCGGGATACAGCGTGAAGTTAAAAAAAAAAAATGTCTAATTCATATATCGTTTCATTCTTATATAATTTATTTTTTAGAATATTATAATAAAATTGTTCCCTAATTTTATCTAAATTCTTTTATCGGCGAAGACCATAACTACGCATATTTTTTGGATATTGAATTTGATTAACATTTTCAACAGTTTTTTAAAAGTACGGAACGGAATTGTTGAAAGAGGACGGAATGTCTTAACATTAAGTTATCAGGTTTTCTCTGCCTACCCTGCTATGTGCGGGATGTAGCGTGAAGCCAAAAACAAAATATAATATTTTCATATTTATACTTTTGCTGAGACTAACTTTGTTAGTTTTCGTTGACGCATAAAAAACTCGCTTTTAACTCAGAAAAAAAGACCGGCCCAAAGTTTCTACTTCACAAATTAATATTTTTTTTTTTTTTATGGATAAAGGATGGCAAACGAGCAGTAGGACCACCTGATGGTAAGTGGTTACCTTCGCCCATGAACCTCTACAACACCAGAGATGTTGTATGCGTTGCCAACCTAGAAGATATAGATGGAAGAGGAGGACAATGTAGTAGTCCGCTATCGGAACCACCACATTTTGGGGAAAGGATAGGTGGAAGAGGGGAAAACCTGGCTTACATGCCATCGAACCGGAACACATCATAAGATATTTGGCGGTTCGTCTTTGACATGATAGTGGTCGCGAACCAGACGGAGGACGAACCTCCTACCACCAAAATATAATAACATTTATAAATATAATAACATAATATAATAACATTTACAACCACAGAGTGAGTGTCTCAGTATTGGAGGTACGATTATATATAAATTCCATTACTTAACACGTAATATCTAAAGGGTGGAAAGCGGCGAACGGAGTGTCTTGACGCTAGGTTCTCTCTGACCACCCTGTTATTTGGGACAAAACGTAAAGATATTTTTTCTTTTTTTATAAATATAATATATAATAATACACAAGTAAGCACGACAGGTTATGGGTTCGATTCCCACTCCAGGAAATGTCGGTATCTTCATTTCCTGGGTTTGGTAATAACGCAAAGCACAGCGTTGAGTTCCGCCACTCAACACGCAATGCCTCAATTTGGCGGAAAGTGGGGAACGGAGTTGTTGTAAGAGAACGGAGTGTCTTAACACTAGGTTCCAGGTTCCCCCTGCCTACCCTGCTATATGTGGGATACAGCGTGAAGTTAATAAAAAATATAGCATAATATATATAGCCTAGATAATTTTGAAGAACAATTTTTCACGTCACCTACGCACGTGAAATAGGAAACCTTAAGTGATCGCCCAAATAGATAGGATTCCGGACGGAAGAATAGGCATTGCGGTGTCAAGTGACTAATGGCACGATTTTTTCCACCAAAGCAAAATCAAACAACGTAATAGAGAACTGAATTTGGGTTATTTATAATTTTTGCGTTTATTTTTTGGTAATTGGCTATTTTATATGGGATATTTTTATTATAAATACTAATATTACGGGTTTCGTCCAACAGGTAATGTCTGGTTGAAATAAAAAAAGTTAAATGAAAAACAGAGTGTTTTGACACTAGGGTTCTCCCTGACTATCCTTTCTCCCCGTTATTGTGGGAAAAGGAGTGAAAATATAATGTTGTATATATA